>JAQFVV010000579.1:0-168631 GCA_028023455.1 Epiperipatus broadwayi | reverse complement strand
TATATATATATTAGCTTACACTCTATGTATTTTTAATAAAAAAGAAGAACTAGTAATTAATAAAAAAGAATTAATAAGAATTTTAAAAAAAATGTTATGGAAACATTAAAATTTTATAATTTAGGTGCGCATCTCAAATATATATATATATATATATATATATATATATATATATATATATATATATATATATATATATATATATATATATGATAGATATAGAGAGAGAGAGAGAGAGAGAGAGAGAGAGAAAGATGACAAAAGGAGTGGGATGGGAAATAGTTTGAAGACAGGTTAGTAGATGGAACTATGAAGCTCAATCTTAAGCTAAGAATACTGCTTCAATACATATTTATATTGACTTATGCAATGTGAATTTACTAAGGACTCATCACTCCTGTTCCCAAAGTTGGGTATGGTTGCTTTTTAAAACTGGAACATGAGGGTCCACACCATGTTTAAAGCCTGTCTAATTTCCAGATATAACTATGTTCTTATTATACTAGCAAGCAGTTCAATCTTAGGGCACCATGCTTGTGATGCTGAAGCCCATAAAGAATTACTCTCTCCAGTGACCTTGTTTTAGTATTTTATCAGTGCTGTTGTCTATAAATATGACCCCAAAGGTAACCAGTTATATTTCCTCTTATAATTAATGCATAAGAATTATTCTGAAACTAATCTTGGCTACCAAGTTGAATCTGTTTATCAAGTTCATTTATTTGCTCAGCTGTTAATTTTATTATAACAGGCATATTAATGCTGTAGATAATCATCATCTTTGCTAGAGTATTAACTTATATCATTAGCAATCTAAACAAAAAAATACTTGGCTTTACTAGATGGAGCTTTACTAATATCCCACTGTCAAGCTTAGTTAACATAAACACTGAGAGAGATAGAATTAAATATCTCTTTCAATATGTCTCCATCCTTTACACCATGGTTTCGAGCTAATTGGCTCATGTCAGTAAAGGGTAGGAATACCAGAAACTATATCTAAACTCCAACTCTACTAAACAATATTTATGAAACTTATTTCTATCAGCTTGAAAGCACATATTTTTCAGATACGTAAATCTTCAAATCCAGTCAAACAAACTAAATATCTATATGGGTCTGAATTCAGTTCAGTTTTGCCATATAGTAAAAGTCTCTGTAATCTATATCATTGCAAACATCTTAAAGGGTGTATTTATGATAAACAAAACAAGTTGAAGGTTTACCAATAGCCCACAATCAAGCTTAGTTAACATAAACACTGAGAGTGACAGAATTAAATATCTCTTTCAAATTGTCTCCAACCTTTAAACCATGTATTTGAGCTAATTGGATCACATCAGTAAAGGGTAAGAAGACCAGAAATTAGATCTAAATTCCAACTCTACTAAACAGTGTTTATGAAACTTATTTCTATCAGCTTGAAAGCACGAATTTTTTCAGATATGTAAATATCTTCAAATCCAGTAAAACAAACTAGAAAGCTATATCAGTCTGGATTTAGTTCAGTTTCACCATATAGTAAAAGCTTCTGCAATATATATCATTGCAAAAACCTTCAAGGGTGTATTTATGATAAACACAACAAGTTATACATTTCGTAACTTGCTATAGCTTGCATTTTATGTTACTAGATGGAGCTTTACCAATAGCCTATGATCAAGCTTAGTTTACATAAACACTGAGAGAGATAGAATTCAATATCTCTTTCAAATTGTCTACAACCTTTAAACCATTGTTTTGTGCTAGTTGGCTCACATCAGTAAAGAGCTGGAAGACCAGAAACTAGATCGAAACTCCAACTCTACTAAACAGCAATTATGAAACTCTTTACTATCAGTTTGAAAGCACAAATTTTTCAGAGTGGTGCAAGGGTAGCTTCAGACATTAGATCTAAAATACCAACTCAAAGCCTGCATTTATCTAAAAGTTATCTATTGAGTGAAAAATCTGAAATTTTCAGGCACCTTTATGTCTTCAATCCCAGCTATCGAACTCAAATAGCTATATGGGCTGGGGTTCAAAGACATGTGATGTCTGAAAATTTCAGATTTTCCACTCAATAGATAACTTTTAGATAAATGCTGGCTTTGTGTTGGTATTTTTAGATCTAGTGTCTAAAGCTACCCTAGCACCTCTCTGAGGAGTCCCACAGCACCAAATCATGGTCAGAGATTGGGGGGGGTTCCTGACAAAGATATTTTAAATGCTTACTCTGTCTATGCATTTATTACAGGCTTGTTGAGCAATTGGCAATGCTCATTGTTTATATTTTACAAGCTTAAGAGAATTGGGTCATGTGATATATGACTCTTATTTTTACTATTTATAGTCTCTGCTTAAGTCTTATGTGATGTTATATTGCTGAGACTACTAATATATGGTATGGCTGAAGGTATCCAAGTCCCATATAGCTATTTGAGTTGGATAGCTGCATTTGAAGACATGTAGGTGTCTGAAAATTTCAGATTTTCCACTCAATAAATAATTTTTAGATAAATGTTGGGCTTGGGATGGTATTTTTAGATTTAATGTCTGAAGGTACTTTATCACCTTTCTAAGAAGTGCCAAAGCATGAAACCATGGTCAAAGAATTGGGGAAGGGGTTTCAGACAGAGGGGTTTCTGACAGAGATATTTTAAATGCTTTCTCTGGCTAAGCATTTATCAGAAATCTTGTTGAGCAATTGACAATGCTCATTGTTTATATCTTACAAGTTTAAAGAATTGGCTCATGTAATACATGAATCTTATTTTGACTATTTATAGTCTCTGCCTTAACTTTTATGTGATGTTATATTGCTAAGACTATTAATATGTTGAACAGCTGAAGTTCTTTCACCATGGTCTGAGGTGTGGGGGTTTCCTGACATTTTAAATGCTTTCTCTGGCTAAGCATTTGTCACAAAGCTTGTTGATCAATTGGCAATACTCATTGTTTATATCTTACAAATTTAAGAGAATTGGGTCATGTGATACATGACTCTTATTTTGACTATTTATAGTCGCCACCTTACATCTTATGTGATGTTATATTGCTAAGTCTATTAATATATGGTACAGTTGAAGATCTCTCACCATGGTCTGAGGTTTGGGGGGTTTCCTGACATATTTTAAATGCTTTCTCTGGCTACGCATTTGTCGCAAAGCTTGGTGAACTATTGGCAATGCTCATTGTTTATATCTTACAAGCATAAAAGAATTAGGTCATGTGATCTATGACTCTTATTTTGACTATTTATAATAGTGAATATGTTTGTAAAAATTAAACAAGAAAATAATGAGAATATGGAAAGCATGTTCACAGAATTGAATAAAAAAACGTATAAACAAAGTGAAAATCTGAAAAACCAAATCAATTTTTTTTAAATCCAAATAAAACAACAAAACAAAAGACTGGAAAGTCAAATGGAAGAACATAATGAAATTCCTTATTGTCAAATTTTGAGATAGACAAAAGAAAACAAAAGGAAATAACAGATAAACACCTTATTAATGAAAAAATAATAAATAGATTGGAAAATCACTTTGTTCAGTTGAAAGTAAGATTAATGAAATAAGTTTTGAAGTTCAAATAATAAAGAAAATCTTGTGGCAACTAACTAAATAGATAAAGATAAGATATATGAAACAGATAAAGCTGGTGAAATGTTCAACTGTATTAGTTAAAAGAGTTCACAATGTTGGTAATACAAATGTCTCCAGTTGACACACAAGTATTGGGTGGTGATGGCTGTATTATAATTTATTATGCATTTGAAAGTACAAATAATATAAATACATGCAAATGTGAAGTTACTAATTTGACAAATGAATTATGTTACTTAAATATCAAATAATTAGGTAATCAAGTAGATTGTTTTAATTAAAATTAAATATAGAAGTGTTTTGCTTGGTAGGGTGTATAAAAGAAAAAGTACCAGTATACCACCAAGATAAAAATTAGAGAACTAGAGAAGAAAAATGCACATTTAAGGCAAGTAACCATGCTAGGTAAATTGTATAATAAATTATGAAGTACAAGAGTTCATTATATAAGGTTAAGAGCAAATAGTAGAGCATGAAAACACAAAATGAAAAATTCATTTTTTTAGAAATGAATCAGAATCACTATATGATAAATAATAGGTATTTCAGGTCATTTCAAGTGATGGCCTGAATATTAATAAAAATTATTTAGAGAGAGATGCAACATTCAACCCTTCTAATTGTAAGGATGTTTTCCTTGTTGATGACTTTGGTCTTGATAATAATTACATGTTATAGGAGAATAAATAAATAATTATGAAGTACAGATTATAAATGTAAAGTTAAACAAAATATTAGGTTTAAGAATGAATGTGCTGCTCAAATGCTAAAAACAAATATTTGACAAAGAAGTCATACTTAATGAATTAACTATAATAGTATTATTTGCTAAATTATTTAAAAAGAAACACTGTATACATTGAAGCTGAAATTCATTCCATGAGTTTATTGATGGATGGTGATGTTGCTTGTATATTGATAATAAAGGAAAACATTTTCATTGTTTAGAGGTCATGGTGATTCCATGATACTTCTAAGTTCTTATGTCAGCACTCTTATTAAAAAAATCATCTTATA
Source organism: Epiperipatus broadwayi (assembly GCA_028023455.1). Lineage (NCBI taxonomy): Eukaryota > Metazoa > Onychophora > Udeonychophora > Euonychophora > Peripatidae > Epiperipatus > Epiperipatus broadwayi. Next base: position 164,027 of record JAQFVV010000579.1, on the reverse strand, counting down.
TTTGTCAGCCTCTATGTCTCAAGAATATTCCAAGCATAATTCTTACATTGTAGTGTGTATTAGCTTTTAAGTCTCATGGTGGAGCAAGGTTATATTTAAACATATTGGTATTTGTTTATATGTGGTTTAGTTGATATTATGTTGCTTTTTGTGATAGCTCCCTTGGTGAAAGTTTTACATAGTACACTCATTGTCAGTGGGAGATTTCATTGTTCATTTAATTGTAATTATAAAATAAAATCATATACTTACAAATGTAATAGATTACTAAATCTTATCCAGAACAAAGATGGCATTGTTTTTTATATTTGTACCAGCTTGGCAGTCTGTTGTAAAGTAGTGTGGCTAAGCAAAATATTAGTTTAAGATTAAAAGAAAAATGTTTAGAGTAGAAATAAAATTTAGCAATAATTATGCCAAATTGACTCTATTTAATTTTAAAACAAAGAAAAGGCAAATGCAACCTTCATGACTGACTTTACATGAATGGCTATTAAGTGCATTTTTCTGTATTCTAAAATATAAAAAGTAATGTATCAAAAATATAAAGAAATTTAGATTAATTGTAAAAGTGTAAAAATTAAAAAAAAAAAAAGAAATGTATTATAATTTGTATTTGTAAAATAAAATTAACTATTTTAAAACAACATTGCTATGGGAACCACTTTGAAACTCTTGAACTATCTGCTTTAAGGAGGGAATTGCAATTTTTCATTGTAAGTTCAAAATCCATGGAATGTATAATTATGGAAACAACTTACATGGCTTAAAAATCCATACAATATACTTCTATTTCTTCTTATATTGGCAAATAAAATGTGTTTATCTTTTTTTTTGTTATTGTTACTATTACATTAATAAATATAAAAACCTCATTATCTCTGCATTTGTGTTATTTAATGCAATAATATATTTATAGAGCATTTTTATCGATTTAATTTGATTAATATTATTTAGAAGTCAGAATGATTTTTTTTTTCAAGAGAGAAAAAAATACTGAGTATTTCTAGATAATTATCTTAGTGCAAAAGGTGGAATTGATCGTCTTCTTGAGGTTGACTTTTGGAAGAAGTGACCTTTTGATTGGTGAAGGAAAATAGATATTTAAGCAATAGTCAGTAGAAAAAAAGGAAAAAAAAATATTATTATTATTATTTTTCTCCCACTCTATGTGGTAGGTGCAATCACCATCTTCTGGAGGTCAAGCTGGTTGATATTCAATTTAAATTTTAAAGTATAACTTTTTTTAAGTGTATATATTTTTGTATAAAACTAGTATCTAAAAAAAATTTAATAAAGGAAAAATGAGAACATAGTCGACTTCAAGAAAGGTATATTATACTATCTTTCAATCAATTAAGTTTTAGATTTAATATCGTTGTTTAAAATCACTCAAATTTGACTTATATGACCTCAATCTTTAGTATTAATGATATAATGGAATTGTGTGAAATTTTCTATTTTATGAGAAAGATGATGCAAAACTTTATAACAAAACATATCATAGACTCTTGACTAAAATTATTTTCTGGCTGTATAAAGATAAAATTAAAAAAAAAAAAAGATGAGTCTAACTTAATATGTCATGCTATAAATTATTATCGGGTGAGGATTGTATCTAATCATTCATATCTTATAGGATTAAAGAATTGAATGTGTGGCTTATACAAAACTAATGGAGAATTGATGTCTACTAAATGTGCATATAATTTAACTCAAGAGGACGATTGTGAATATTATATGTGTATATTTTACTCATTGTTCCCCTTGTTTATACTCAACCTATAAACAAATATTGTTGTAAGGAATTGTGTATACTTAAATAAATATCATAAACTGATAAACTATTCACATAATGAGTGGCCTCTGACAAGTTATTATGAACACCTGGATAAATACAATTATAGTTAATGTTGATTTCTGAAAAAGTAGTGTTCCCTATGGAAATTTATATGATTTATTGCTGAGTGAGAAATTGCATAATGACCAGTGAGTTAAATGATAAAACATTATTAAAAATCTTCAGTAGTAAGCATTAATTTATCATTATCAAAAAAAAAGGAAAATAAAATAAATATTGAATACTTCCCATGCTATTTCGTCGGCAATCTCAGTTAGCTGTTGCTAAGAATTTTTAAAATTTCTCTTCAATTGGATCCAAAAGTGTGTATTGTCCAATCCTGCAGGAATTAATCTTAAATCTATTAATATTTATTCATTTTGTAATTATTTCCATTATCTTGTATATGCCTAAGAAGCTTTATTTATAGTCTGTATGAATGGACTTCTATTTTTTCATGAAAGGAGATTTAATCATTTTTTTATTGTCAGTGTAAGGTAGATATGTAGATCAATTTATTTGTCTTATATGTTGTTCCTTTGCTTCAAGATTATCTCGGATATGTCTAATACGAAAGTATTATACTCGGTAATTGATTGTTCTTTTATATGTTTTATGCACTTATGTTAGTGGTCAAAGTGTTTATTTGCTATCGCGAAGCCAATAATTGATTTAAGGGAGGAGGTAAATACGCAAAAGTGTTGTTTTATTTTTGCTTTGATGGAGATGATGAGGTTTATTTAATAATTATTATTATACTTCAAATTTAAAACACTTATATTTAATCACAAATTAAAATTTTATTTTTGATTTATTAATTATCAATTAGCATAGCAGTTATGTCATGAACCTGATTTAAAATTATTTTGCACATTTTTATTTATGCATATGTGTGCCTATTTTCTGTGACACATTATATTTTAAGGACTATATTGAATTGATCAATTTTGTGTTTCTTTTTTTGAAGCTTTTAAGAAAATAACTGTTTTTGTTTTTGGATGATGAGTGTGTTTTTGGTAGTTCACACATTTAAAATATGTATCAATCAGTTAATAGATTAAAATGTATTGATATTTTTCTTTCAATTTTGGAAAAAATGGCATGTTTTTCTGCAGATAAGATTAAGGTTTTTCATGATTTGCTTTCGCTGTTAGAGGATTCAACGTATTTTATGTCTAATGATGTATTTTATAAGATTAGAGAGGGTTGGGTTATTGGTTATGTTATTTATCCATTGATGTGTGCTGTCTATATTGATTATTTGGAGTGTAGTATTATTAATATGTTTTCATGTTCTATTAAATTATTTGTTAGGTATGTTGATGATTGTTTGTTTGTTATTCAGAAAGAGAAATTAGAAGAGTTTTTATGTGTATTGAATGCTTTTGATTCTAGCATTAAATTTACTATTGAGGGGGTAGTTTTGATTTTGTAAAATTAAAACTTTTAGATTTAAGTGTTGAGAAGGTTAATGATGTTTGTTTTGTAGTCATTTTATAAAACCTAAGAATTTCAAAAATATGATTAAGCCTAATAGTTATCAACCTTTTATGCATTAAAAAAGTCTTTGTAAAATTTTTGTTGTAGATATAGAAGGCATAATAATTTTAATAATAATGCTGACATTCAAAGAAGTCAATTTGTTGCTGAATATGTAGAATTGGTTTACAATCATAATTTTATTTAAAAAGTTGTATTTAACTATAATATTTATAGTCATCATTTTGATGGTAAAAAATTTGTAGGAATAATAAGTATATGTTTTCTCCATTTAAATCTTAAATACATAATTTGGTTTATAAGAATAGTCATTTGTTAATAGGAATGAAGGTTGGATGGAAAAAAAAGATTCTGATTTGTATTCATTACTTAATAGTTCAAAGCAGTCTATTGATAGTAGACATATTCTTGGTATTATTTATAAGATTCCATGTAGTTGTGGTAAGTTTTAAGTAAGCCAGAGTAAGTTTAGCCTTAATGAAAGTATAAGTAGAGCTAAACATAGGTATCTTAACTCAGCTTTATATATTCATGAATTGAATACAGATTATAGAATAATATTTAATAATGCTTCAATTTATTCTTTATGAAAAGAATGACTTAAATAGAAGAATAAAGGAGACTTCAATGATAAATCTTCTTGATTCTGATGTTATCAATCTTATGAAGACTTCTTTTGATATTAAGGGAAGGTGGAGTTTGAAATGAACTATGGGAAGGTTTTTGTTATATATATATATATATATATATATATATATATATATATATATATATATATATATATATATATATATATATATATATATATATATATATATATATATATATATATATATATATGTTAGTTCCTTTAGTTTCAATTTCATTTGAGAAGGTCTATTTGTTGTAGATGAAACTATGGGTGTGTAAGGATTTTCATAAAATTTTTGATTTAATCTAGTATTGTATTGCTTTATGGTTTTGTATTTATATATTAAATTTCAATGTATCCAAGATTTATTTATATATTGCGTAGAATCAAAGAGATAAACTTTTCTCTGTTCATTCTATTATTAACTTCAGCTGTTAACTCAAAACCTAAGTTTTGATTCTGTATTCTCATCTTTTCTTTATATTCCTCTTCATCCATTATTACAAAGTGGTTGCCTTTGTCCTGTTTAAGACAAATAATTTTATTTTGATTAAATAACTTTTTTTGCATTCTTAACTTTATTGTTCCAGCCATTATTTTCAGTATTCAATTTCTTGTCTCTAATAATCCTAATAATCTCATAAATAACATTATCTCTCATCAGATAATTTATTAGAGCTGCTTCTGTGTCTTCTATTATTTCCATTTTGGGTTGATTCCATCCTCCTGCAACAAATTTTGGTCCAAGATTCAAGATCGATCTAATTTCAGCCGATGTTCTGACATTAGACAAATTAACATATGTGTCTTCTATTCCTATATTAATTAAAACAACATTTTGTTTGTTAGCCAAAAACTTTAATTTATTTATGAATTTCTTCTCTAATCTTTCTTCAATATTATTACATTTATTTACGATCCATTGTGGCTCAGGTGTTATTGACGTTATTATTATTATTATTATTATTATTATTATTATTATTATTATTATTATTATTATTATTATTATTATTATTATTATTATTATTATTATTATTATTATTATTATTATTATTATTATTATTATTATTATTATTATTATTATTATTATTATTATTATTATTATTATTATTATTATTATTATTATTATTATTATTATTATTATTATTATTATTATTATTATTATTATTATTATTACTAAACAGTAATTAAAAGAAAAGTGAACAATTTATAATTCTTCTAAATTTTGTAAACAATCTTCAAATATATTGTATTTCAATTTAAATTGATATGTAACAGTCTAATTTTTTTATCACTAGATGGAGGAATATTAATTTATTCACACTTTTCAATTATTGGATCATTTAGTACCATAATGCAATGTAATACAAGGTATAAATAATATAACAAAGTTTGTAGGGGGGGGACTATTTAGAGAAGAAAATCGGAATAAGATGACTTCAATTCTTACACTTATAAAATGAAGTAAAAAAAAAGCTGAAAAGTAACAACCTTGTGGATTGAATTGAATAAAATTACAGGATAATGTGGAGTTAAAAATATGGAATAAGAAACCTTAAGAAAACCTTGTATTATTTCATCACTATTTTTCCATCAATTTTATAATTCCTGATATGCATACTGGAGGAACTGGAATAACAGCCATATTGATAATTATTTGCCTCAACAAAAACTACTTCAAATGAAGAACAATTCCAGAAAATGTAAGCAATTACTTTTATTTTGTTTATATTAGTTAATTTTCAGATTTAAAAATGATTCATAAATTATTTAGATTTAAAAGACAAAGACTAAAAGGTTGTTTTCATGCTCTTTAGTATAAAGCAGAAAAATATGTTTGCTTATAAATTGTAATCTTCAGAAAATATAATTCGAAATAATTTTGAATAAAAGTGTAAAAATATCAAGTAGACAAACATAAAAATTGATTTTATGTTGTTTAAAGTTCAATCAATTTAAAATAAAAATGCATGAACTTATTTTCTATTCTTGTTAAGGAAGAAAACTTGTCTGCCAATGTTGCTTTAGTGCCAATTTGCTTAGTTATTGAAAATGGAAAAGTTAAAGATTAAAAAAAAATATGCCAAGGATATCGTATTTATAATTGCTCACAATTGAATAAATTCTTCTTAATATTATTAAACACATCTTAATTTGCTGATAAAAATGAAATAAAATAAATATTTACTTTTAAATCTTTATTGTACAACATGCAAATTAACAATATTTTAAATTGTTTTAAAATGCCAAGATCATTTAAAATTATTACAGATATTATTGCTGATGGAAAAATAAAGTAAATAAATCCATAAATGATTTTATAAAAAAAAAAGTTTGTTTGAATATCATAATAAACATCTAAATTTATTTAAGAAAAATTATCTATAAAAAAAGTGTGGGTAAACATATTTTAATTGTGCTAAACTCGGAATCGTTTGAATATTGTCTCACTATGCTGACACTGGTAAATAAATCAATAAATGATTTTAAAAATTTTGTTTTAAAACTCATAATAGACCTATAAATTCATTTAAAAAATTATCTATAAAAATGTGGATAAACCTATTTTTAATTGTTCTACACTCGGAAGTGTTTGAATATTATCTCACTATGCTAGCATCGAACCTAATAATCAAAAATATATATGTGTTACTTAGAAATGTTTGTTCATGATATCAGTTTTTTTATCATTTTAGCTCATAAGGATGAAACAAACTATGAACTAATAGGATAAAATCTAATGGGAGAAAATGTTTGTTTATTTTTTATTATTGCTATGTTTAGTATTATAATACACTTTTGTCATGTGTTATTCAGAGATTTTTTTATATATTTATTGTGGTATAAAACATATTTAGTTAAGGATGAAGAGATGTATATATATATATATATATATATATATATATATATATATATATATATATATATATATATATATATATATATATATATATATTTTTTTGTTATTTTCCCAATAAAACACAATATTAAATATCATTTATCTAGACAGAAAGATAAATATATTTATCTCTCACATTTTTAAGACAGATTTTAATATTTTATTGAAGGGTAAACAAACAGACAAAATCTGTCAAAGATATAGTATAATGACACAATTGTTTTATTATATGAAATACTGATATAAGCATTTTGCATTTCTTAAATTTTGCCTATGATTAAACATGTCCACTTTAAATATAAAATGTAGGCTAATCTTCATTGTCTATGTGTGTAAGTCTTCCTATAACAATATTATTATTATTATTTTAAAATAATTATTGGTCATTTGACTAATACATTGGTGGTTTGTTTATTAATATATTAATAGGGTCTGCATTGTGAAATGGAATATTTATGTTTCCACTTTTATTGTTAGGGTTATTTTATCTTACTATGGTATTGATAAGGATTCGTGACAGCTTTCAGCTGATAAGTATGTGTGACATATAATGGCATCAAAAATAGTATCATTAATATTGTGCATGGGCTGATCAAGAATCTCCCATTGCTGATTACATGAGAGAATGATATTGTTGAGGCTGATTAATAGTTAGTGCTTAGTTAGTATAGTTAATTCCAATTAAGGATGATATCCATGGTATGAATTTTATTTTCCTGTGATGAGGTAATACCCACACTTTTATACCTATGAAAAGGTATTAGAATTGGCCATATTATAGTACAACTATCATGATTGTTTTGTAAACCCTCTTTTTATTGCTTGAACCCTCAGGTAGTTTTCCACTGTGCATGGTGAAGTTTTAGTATTTTAAAACTAAATATCAATGATAAGATAAAGTTAGATTCAGGGACACTGCTCTATCTATAGTGTTTGCCTAATTGGAATAGTGTATTTATGATGTTGTAGACTCTTCATCAGTTTATAAACAAACCAACCAAAATGTACTAGTGATTGTAAAACTTCTATATGAAAGAGCAAGAGATACACATGAATAATGTTGATTTATTTTTATTAAGCAGTGATTCACTGATATATTGGTAAGATAGATGAACTATTAGAATGATTATGTTGTGGACATAGGCAATGTTTTGGTGTCATACATGCATTTGACTTCTGATGTCTGTCCCCTCATTAATACAACAAACCTCTTATATTGAATAATAATAATTGTTAATTGTGCTGAATATGATAATTGTTCTTATCATATTCTGATAAATGAAATAGCTTTAGTATAATGCACTAATTTATAATTTTGAGTTTTAGATTTAAAATTTGTGCATATCCCAAAGACATAAATACACTTTTGTTTTACAATTTGAGTATTTATTTAGTCTAAATAAAGTTTAACTATCTTATTCTACATAACCAATAATTATAGTGATACTATGAATATCACTATATTAGTTTTTCTTGTTTACTATGTGTGTAGGCAATGGGATACCAATTATTTTTCATTCCTGATTTTATTTAATGTATTTATCTTATTTCATGCATGAGTCGGAAATAAATTTGTAAATAGTGGAAATAAATATTATTGTGTCAAAAATTTATTAAGTTGTCTGTAGTCTTATTGCTAATCACCCCACACATTATTATTGTTATTGCTATCAATATATCATCTGAGTATATGGAAATCATCATCTTCAATATAGTATAATTAACTATATGTTGGTATATCATAATAATTTTGTTAAGCCCTATAATATATGGGTACATCTAAGGCATCATTACTTAATAATCAAAATATTATTAACCTAGAGTGCATATTATTTTAAATTGTATACTGAAAGATTAACACTTAATATGGGTTTAATCAGTTTATTTGAACCCACAGATCTACCATTCACTGATCTTGATCACATTGTTTATAATTATTTGAGAAAAGGAAGTTGGTAAGTTATTGTGTTTAGTTATTGAAAAATTATTCCTATTTCTTGAAGCTTAAAGTTTAGAATAGCTAGGGAGTTTATAAAGTTTCTTTGAAATTACTAAATATTGTTTGTTAATTCGATTTAGTATTAAGAGCCATTTTGTGCATTATATTTGAATAGTGGCAAAATCCCTCTCACTGACCCAAGTATATCTTGTATAACAATCTTTAAGTTGTTTGGACCCTGAAAAGAAAAAGTTAATAATTTGCAATGTATAATTTGAATTTATGGTAAATTTTATATGTAGTTATTTATTGTACTTGGATTTGAGTTATGTTATACTCACTGTTTTATAAAAGTCAACCAAACTTTAAGGTGTAAATAGCTTCTTTTGCCTTAAATATATAGCTTGTTTTGACTTTATGGTAAATATTCTGTTTTTTTCAAGCTTGGAATCCGTATTTTATTTAGTTATCTTATTATCATTTAATTCAATATCAGTTTACAGTTCTGGACATCATCTTCCATCATCATCATTCACTTCATCTGTCATTTCAATCATTCTTTATTTCCTTATTCTTCTTTCATCCTAATTCATTATCCTAATTAACTCACTACTAGCTCTTATTCCATTATCATCTTAATCGTCCATTAATTCTTATTCTACCATCATCTCAAACATTCATTATTCTGATACATCTTTATTCTTTTCTTTTCATTCTCAGACTCATTTCATTTTATTATTTAATTATTGCTTATTTTCACCATCCATTTAGTCATCTACCTCCTAATTTACTTATTGCTTAATTTATAATTTTAATTTTATATTCATTCCATCCATCTAATTATTATTTATTTATTGATTTGATGAATAATAAATTTATTTCATAACATTTTGTTTGTTTATAGTCAAAATAAGAGTCAAAGATCCAATTCATAGATCACATGACCCTATCTCTTAAGATTGTTAGTTATAAACAGTGAGGATTGCCAATTCCTCTACAAGCTTTATAATAAATGCTTAGCCAGAGCCAGCACTTAAAATATCTCTGTCAGGAACCCCTCCCCAAACCCCTGACCATGGTTTTGTGCTTTGGCACTCCTCAGAGAGGTGTCAGGGTAGGTTCAGACACTAAATCTAAAAATACCAACCCAAAGCCAAGCACTTATCTAAAAATAATTTATTGAGTGGAAAATCTGAAATTTTCAGACATCTACATGTCTTCAAACCAAGCTATCCAACTCAAATAGCTATATGGGGCTGATAGATCTTCAGCCATATCGTATATTAGTAGTCATAACAATATAAAAATTGCATAAGATTTTTGGCAGAGACTATAAATAGTCAAAATAAGAGTCAAAGATCCAATTCATAGATCACATGACCCTATCTCTTAAGCTTGTTAGTTATAAACAGTGAGGATTGCCAATTCCTCTACAAGCTTTATGATAAATGCTTAGCCAGAGCCAGCACTTAAAATATCTCTGTCAGGAACCCCTCCCCATACCCCTGACCATGTTTTCGTGCTTTGGCAATTCTCAGAGAGGTGTCAGGGCAGGTTCAGACACTAGATTTAAAAATACCAACCCAAAGCCAAGCTGGGTTTGAAGACATGTAGATGCCTGAAAATTTCAAATTTTCCACTCAATAAATAACTTTTAGATAAGTGCTTGGATTTGGGTTGGTATTTTTAGATCTAGTGTCTGAACCTACCCTGACACCTCTTGGAGGAGTGCCAAAGCATGAAACCATGATCAGGGGTTCCTGACAGAGATATTTTAAGTGCTGGCTCTGGCTAAGCATTTATCATAAAGCTTGTAGAGGAATTGGCAATCCTCACTGTTTATTTTGTTTGTTTGTTTGTTTGTGGATTTTAAATCTAGTTTGACCAGAAGTTATTATCTTTGTTAATCACCTTGTAATCTTCTTTAAGTTTATAGTTCCATGCTAGCTTAGTCAATAAGGAAATCATGTTTTTTAGTTTAACATTTATTTTTAGTTATATATTCTAGATTAGTTGTAGCTAGGAAGGTTACATAGGAGGATTTAGTCACCCTAAAACATGAGGCTAGATTGATTGTTAACTATAGTAAGATTACAATATATATATATATATATATATATATATATATATATATATATATATATATATATATATATATATATATATATATATATATATAAAACCAAAACTTATCTATTTATCTATCTATCTATCTATCTATCTACATATCAATCTCTCTCTCTCTCTCTATATATATATATATATATATATATATATATATATATATATATATATATAGAGAGAGAGAGAGAGGGGGCCGTGATAGATAGATGGATAGATAGATAAATAGATAAATACATAGCTAGATATAAAAATAGATAAATGGATAAATAAAAAGAGAGAAATGGAGATATAGTGCTAGATGAATTTAAAGTTGGATGGATAAATAGATATAAAAACACACACACACATATATATATATATATATTAATAATTGAAACAAATTTATTTAATACAGTATACAAATTTTAAACAATATATTCTTTACCGGAAGTACTTTCGATTGTATAACTGACAATCTTTATCAACCATTAATACAAATGTACACAAAATAAGTACTTCTGGTAAAGAATATATTGTTTAAAATTTGAATACTGTATTAAATAATTTTGTTTGAATTATTATTATATGATTTAAAAATACAGACATTTAATTGTTATATATATATATATATATATACATATATAAATGTACAATATATATATATATATATATATATATATATATATTTATATATATTGTAATGATAATCACTCTTTTAAAATGTGAATTCATCAAACTAACAATAAAATGCAAAACACAATATTTACAATTTATTTTTGTATTGTTTTTAGTCTAATAAAATTATAAATGCATAACAGGTAACTACATGTATGGTTGAAAGAATATACAAATTTTATCTTTAATTGACTAATTAATATAGTCACAGATAACAATCAGACTGATCACAACCCCTCCACCTTAATAATATGATTAAATCAGAAAATAAAATCACATACTCATAATTTGAATGAGAAATGAACCAGTAAATAAATGTAATCATAACACTAATTTTAATTAACAAACACAATGAGAATAAAATAAAATAAAATTGTATTTACGTATTTACATTTTATATTGTATGAAGAGTACGTGTGGCAGAAAAAAATCATTGCGGATTCATAATAATTCATAATGAAAATAAATATATATTAAGTTAATTCAATTACATTTGTATCTCTACAAGCTCACATTCCATTAACTTATGAATGTTGATATATGGTCGTCAAAAACATTATTTTAAACATCTGCAAATTAATATTATCATTTTATTTCTTGTGGTTTGATTCCATCATAATTTATTTCTCCTAGGTTTTTCACATTATTAAAAATATCGAATTTACACATTTCTAAGTCATTTCATAAAAGAATATTTCCATTTGATTATTAATGCAAGTATTTTTATAGCAAGAGTCACACATTTTAGTTCCAGACAATAATTTATAGAGAGGCAGAACGGAAATTAATTTTAAAGGTATTTCTTTCTTTATAGTTCAATAATCAGATTACTATTGGAAAAATCAAGGTAAGGCATTCTGGAGATTTTTTTTTTCATAAATTGCATTATCAACTCAAATAATCATTACAATTTTTTTTGACTTTGCACTTATTAGATAAATACAAAGAAAATTGACACTTTCATCATTTTATTTAAATCAAACAATTTGAAGTGTTTCAAATTGGTTTCCATAACAATGTTGATTTAAATTAGTTAATTTTATTTTTCAAATATAAATTATAATGTTTCTCTTTTTTTTAAATTTTGTATTGTTTTTACTATTATTTTGAATTTCTTCATATTTTTGACACATTTCATTTTGAATCATAGAATACATAATAAAAATGCACATAAGACCCATGCATGTAAACTCTGTCACGGAAATTATATTTGCCCATTCTCTATTTCAAAATAAAAAAGAATTGACTCAATTTTATTTCTACTCTATTTTTTTTTTTAATTCTTAAACTAGTGTTATGCTTAAGCCAAATTTTTTTAAAATCAACTTACAATCTGGTATGAATATAACAATGTCATCTTTGTTTTAGATAACGTTTACTATTCTATTATACTTTTAAATCTATAATTTTACTTTATAAATACTATTAAAATTATTTATTGGACTGGATTATCCATTTGGAATGCTGAGAAGAACAAATAAATTTTCCATTGTCAATTAATATATCATGTGGCATGAACACCAAGAGAGTTATCTCAAACATCAATATAATATCAAACAAACAAAACACCAATATGTTCAAATAAAGATTTGTTACATTATTAGACTTAGAGAATAATACACAATACAATGTTCCATTTCTAACTGGATTACTGTTAAGACATAGTGACTGACAAATATAATAATTATGCCTAGCTCACTATTGACACTTAGAGGCTGATCAATATAATACTGTAAAATATTTACAATGCTGCAACATGAACTCAGAGGTATCATGGAAATATGACAACCTCAAAACAATGAACACCTTTCCCTTTATCATCATTTTAAAAGAAACATGATTAACCATCAAGAAATTCATGAAAATAATTTCAGCATTAATATAGTGTTTTATTTTATATGCTACAGCAAATATCACTGTTTTATTTAATTTATTAAGTATGATTTCTTTGTCAAATATTGTTTTTAGCATTTGAACAGCACATTAATTCTCAAAACTAATATTTTGTTTAACTTTACCTTTATAATCAGTACTTCACAATTATTTGTTTTTTCCCTATAACATGTAACTATTAACAAGACCAAAGTCATCAATGTGGAAACCATCCTTATAAATAGAAGGATTGAATGTTGCCTCTCTCTCTAAATATTTTTTATCAATATGCAGGGCATCACTTGAAATGACCTAAAATACATTTTATTTACCATACACTGATATTGATTCATTTCTTTAAAAATGTATTTTCTATGGTGTGCTTTCAAGCTCTACTTTTTTACTCTCAACCTCACATAATGAGTTTTTGAACTTCATAATTTTTTATAAAAAAATATTTCTTGTGATTATGTGCCTTAACTCAGAACTTTTCTTCTCTAGTTCTCTAATTTTTACTTTTGGTGGTTTCTTGATACTTTTTATATACCCTACAAAACAAAATATTTCTATATTTAATTTTATTAAAATAATTTGCATGTTCACCGCTTTCTTTGTTATTTAAGTAAGTTAATTCATTTCCAAATTAGATACTTACATTTGCTTATATTTACGTTATTTGTACTTTCAAATGCATAATAAATTATAACACTAACATCACCATCATAGGCAATTGGGTGAACTCTAAACTTATTTAAGCTATCAATATAGTGAACATTTTTAACAATGGCCATTGTGAATTTCATAAGCTTTTTTTCTATTTTATGTATCATAGCTTTATCTATTTGCTCAGCTCCCACTATATTTTTTATTATTATTTTGATCTTCAAAACTTATTTCATTAACCTTACATTCTAACCATACAAAGTGATTTTCCAATCTACTTATTTTTTCAGTTAGTTGCTTTACTGTTTTTTATTGTTTTTTTTAGTTGTTCAGTTTTTTTGTCTGACTTCTAAGGTGGCTTTTAAGAGCTTCATTTTGTTCTTCCATTTGGATTTTCAGTCCTTTGTTTGTTTGTTCACTTATATTCAAAAGTTTTGATTTGGCTCTTCACATCTTCATTTTAATTTTCAGTTTTTTTATTCAATTCTGTGAACATTTTTTTCATTATTTTCATTCTCATTTTCTACAAACATGTTCATTATTATAATCATAAACTCACTGTTATGGCTCTCAGTTTCATTTTTCTGAGCATCCCTTTTTGCTTTAGCTCGATAATCATACATAACTATTTTTAAGAAAATTGTCTGTTAACTTTCTATAACAATTTATATATATATATATATATATATATATATATATAAACTTTAATAATTTTTCTTTTTTCTTTATTTGACAACTAGAATGCCCACTCCTTTTTATACAATGTAGTCTATCTAACACTGCAAAATATTTTACTTTTAATGCCTTATTTTATTTGCCTACTATTATCTCTACCAAGATATTTTTATTCCTATTGCTATTTAAAAACACTTAGGAGATTATTAACTGATTTTAATTTTTTTGTTTATAACAAAATAAATTATATTTCTCATCCGACCAAATATTTCTATTTCATATTTCAATGACTAATTTTTTTCTGAATATTTCTAAAAAAAACTAAACCAGGTTCAATCCCTCATTGTTTTTGTCAAGGTAATCCAAATCAATGATCCCTATGTAACAATAATTGCTCTTTTAACAATGGTAATTTATCAAAGTGATAGAAAAATGAAAAACAATAGTTTCAAGTAATTTAGTCTAAGAGAATTACAAATATCAAATGGTCAACAATGTACAAGGTAGAGAGACTACACAGATTCTAGATTTAATAGACTAATATATAAAGTTATAGATAACAATAAGACTGAACACACGTAAAAAAGCAAATCTTAATGCAGATTCAGTCATGTTTACAGAATGCTACCTTTCTAGATTACTAACAGGATTAAATAAAAAAATAAAATAATGTACTCAGAATTCGGAAAGGAAATAAACCAGAAACAAAAATTATTAACAATAACACCAATTTTAATTAAAAAACAGAATGAAAATAATATAACCATAAATATTTACATATTTACATCTAAATATTTTTATGACAAGCATATGTGACAGAAAACATCTTTGCTGATTTATCTGAGCTCATGTTTCATTAGCTTGTGAAGGTAGATAAATGCCCATTGAAATCATTATTTTTAATGTCTGCCATTAATATTAACACTTCCATTTCTCAGGATTCATTCCATCATAGTTATTCCCATGAAATTTTTCCTGTTATTAAGTGTATAGAATTATGCAGATTTTAAGTCAAGACAAATATTTTCAATTGATAATTAATTAAAGGGTATTTCTTGGTTTGCAGTTCCATAACCATTTGGGAGTTTCTTAATCTCATAAACAGCATTATAAACTTAAATAGTCATTATAATTTTTACTGATTTCCCTCTTGTATGTGTCACATGAAAAAAAGTGAATATTCTCTTCTTTTATTTGAAGCAGACAATCCAAGAGTTTCCAATATATTCCTACAACAAAGTTATTTGAAAATAGTTAATTTTATTTTACAAATACGAATTGTAATACGTATTTTTTACTTACAGCTTTTATTGTTATTTTAAATTTCTTCACATTTATTGACACACATGGTTTTTATATCTTAGATATACATAATAAAAAAATGCAAATAAAAGTCATGTATGCAACTCAGTCATGGAGGTTACAAATCCATATATATATATATATATATATATATATATATATATATATATATATATATATATATATATATATATATATATATATATATATATATATATATATATATATATATATATATATATTCAAACGTAGCTATGGTAGATACATGCATGGATAAACAAGTAGTAAATTATTAAATGCCTGATACATACATGCATTGTTGAAATATAAAAAAAATATAATTATTTACTTAGATCTATTGATAAAGATAAGTATATTTGTAACTAACTAGATATGTAAATAAATAGTAAATATGTATATATAGGTAGGTAGATAGATAAATAGATAAATATATTGATAGCTGTACATGAACATAAAGAAACAGATTAAAAAACAGATATTACTGCATGGAAATATATATAATATTTCAAATCAATGTCTGTATTTCTTCAAAATAATATATGTAACTTTATAAATAAATATTTGAAAATTCAGTAATTAAAAGTCTATAAAAATTATATGTATAACTATAACTTAGAAGTGCTTTCACTACCTTGTAGCTTTGTCAACTATCACATTTAAAATGTCAACTTTCCCATAATTCAATGTCAACTTTCCCATAATTCTGTGATCTTAACATTTGCTGCTTGCCGATTAATTAAATTTTGGTTGTATTTATATATTAACATCACCTCTTTAATTTTTCTTTTATTATTATTTCTTTCAGTTTCCAATATTTTTACATTGTTATAATCAAAATCAAAACCATATATACATGATTTATTATGGTCATTAAAAACAGAAGCTGATAAATTATCACTATTTTTAATATTTGGTTTCGTATTTTGAACCCTTTTAAATAATAATATGTGCTCTTTTGTTCTTTTTTCCAATGTGCACCTCAATTCACCTATATATCCACTACCACACCTACATGTCCATTTATAAATGATACAATTTTTATTTGTCAATAAAGTTTTATCTTTTGAATTGTTTATTAATTTATTCAATGTAGGTGGTGCATAAAATGCAATATCGCATATTCCTTTATAAATTTTCTTAATGAAACTTTCCTGCTGATTAGATATATATATATAGTATTGATATCCACAACTTTTTATCAGAAAAATTAACATTATTATTAATATTTTTATATTTTACTTCTAAATATAAAAATATTAATAATAATGTTAATTTTTTTGATAAAAAGTTGTGGATATCAATATATATATATATATATATATATATATATATATATATATATATATATATATATATATATATATATATATATATATATTATATAAATACAATATATATATATATATATATATATATAATCAGCAGGCAAGTTTCATTAAGAAGGAATATGTGATATTGCATTTTATGCACCACCTACATTAAATAAATTAATAAACAATTCAAAAGATAAAAGTTTATTGACAAATAAAAATTATATCATTTACAAATGGACATGTAGGTGTAGTAGTGGATATATAGGTGAATCGAGGTGCACATTTGAAAAAAGAACAAAAGAGCACATATTATTATTTAAAAGGGTTCAAAATACAAAACAAAATATTAAAAATAGTGATAATTTATTAGCTTCTTTTTTATATAACCATAATAAATCATGTATATATGGTTTTGATTTTGATTATAACTACATAAAAATATTGGAAACTGAAAGAAATAATAATAAAAGAAAAATTAAAGAGGCAATGTTAATATATAAATACAAGCAAAATTAATTTAATCAGCAAGCAGCAAACTTTAAGATCACAGAATTATGGGAAAGTTGACATTGAATTATGGGAAAGTTGACATTTTAAATATGATAGTTGACAAAGCTACAAGGTAGTGAAAACGCTTAAAAGTTATAGTTATACATATAATTTTTATAGACTTTTAATTACTGTATTTTCAAATATTTATTTATAAATTTACACACACACACACACACACATATATATATATATATGGAATCAAAAAGATGTACAAAAATATGATATTTAGATATGTAGATATTTAAATGAATAGATAAATTAGTGAAAAAGATATATAAATAAATTTATTAGAAGTAAATAAGAGATTAAACATGAATGAATTGACTCTTGCATTGTATTGAATGAATAACAGTTATGTACATAAAAATACATAAGTAAATACATAAATATATTGTTAAATTATCAAAAACATAGATAGTTTGATAGATAAAGAAAGAAAAAGAAATACAGACAGAAAAATAATTGATTAGTTTGATGTACGGTTAAATGAATAGATAGATAGATAGATAGATAGATAGATAGATAGATAGATAGATAGATAGATAGATAGATAGATAGATAGATAGATAGATAGATAGATAGATAGATAGATAGATAGATAGATAGATAGATAGATAGATAGATAGATAGATAGATAGATAGATAGATAGATAGATAGATAGATAGATAGATAGATAGATAGATAGATAGATAGATAGATAGATAGATAGATAGATAGATAGATAGATATACATGCATGTAAATAACTATTATATCATTAAACTAAAGTTTTTTAACAAAAAATAAAAAGTATGTATATTTTTAGAGTGCGGATAAAATTTTTGAATTTACATTTTACAAAAAGAAAATGTGTTAAATAATAATTAAAATTTCATCTGAGATAGTTCAAAATGTCATTATTTCATCAAGGACGAAACAATTACTTTAAGAAATTAATAAACAAATTTACATATTACTTCGATTAATATTTTAATTATATTTTATTTATTAAATATTAATGCTTAAGTAAACATGTCCTTTATTTAAAATAATGTCACCTAGTTTATATGTGACTCATAAAATATTACTCAAATTCAGAAATCAGTTCCTATCACGCAATTTAAAAATATTTGTATTTAACAATACAACACTTGAGGATATTTCCGTTGAATAGCAACAAAAGCCAGTAATAATAAGAGACATCATCATCATCATCACCACCACCACCTTCATCATCATCATCATCATCATCATCATCCTCATCATCATAATAATAATAATAATAATAATAATAATAATAATAATAATAATAATAATAATAATAATAATAATAATAATAATAATAATAATAATAATAATAATAATAATAATAATAATAATAATAATAATAATAATAATAATAATAATAATAATAATAATAATAATAATAATAATTACCACATACAAAATATTTATTTAATATATAGTTAACTTTAAGTGAAAAAAATGTATGTTTTATAAATATTATTTTACCTGTAATTATACAGTATATAGTTGTTTTTTTTGCATAAATAATATCATCAATAATAGCTATGCACAAATGAATATGACTATTCTTACTACAAAACAACATATAAATAATAAAAATACTAATTAAATAATAAAATTACTCTAGAGATGGATAATATATTTGTAGTACAATTTTCAATATACTCCTCTCATGCCTAGTAGGGACTATTTTCTGTCTATGTTTAACACTTTGTAGAGAGGTATAATCATTGGCATATGACCAAAGACATGCAAAAATGTATGATACCCAAGGTGCATATTCGATGCTGAACCAGCATTTATTTGTTGACTTAGATCTAATATCTTAGACAAATTTTTGTCATTATTCAGTATCCACATACTACAGTTTCATTGATAATTGTTAAACTTACCACCAACATACCTTTGTCACAAACTACATAATTATAATATCTTAATAAATTGTACAAGTCACTCATTAGATTAGAGATTATCTTCAAAATGAACAAAATTTCTGTAGTGTAATTTTTATACACTATTTTCATGCAAAATGGGAACTGTTTTTGATCTGGTTTAACACCACGTAAAATTACAATACAGAAATATTACTCATCAAGTATATAATTTCTAGTCTAATGAATGACAAATAAAAATATTAATATACGTTCATTAATGTGGGTTATGTTAAAGTTGGGAGAACAGTATACTGTAATTATTAAAAATCTATTATAATCTTAGTAACTTGAATGCAGCCCACATTAATCAAAATTAAATAAAAAATCATGTGTGTACTTATGTCTATGTATACACTGTAAAGAAAGAGAAAGTAAAAATGCACTGATAGCCAATCGAGAAAATACTTCCAAAATTAAAGGGCTTTGCGGATATTTTTGGTTTCAACTGTTTTTAATCGAGTTATAAATAAAATTTTAGCAATTCTGATCGAAAATAGAATGGTGAGTTTAAATCTAAGGGAAAAAGTATGAATTATTAATATTTCAGAAATTAGAAATAAAACAATAAAAGTTGGCAAAGAATTTTCACTCTTATAACTTTGGATTAGATAAAGAAAAAAGCAAACAGCTATTTCTTTCTTTTGTTGACAAAATAAAATAATATAATATTATGGGTAAGGGATGCCCCACATATTGTTGAAAAGAGTAATGAAATATTTTTCCTCTAGATTCCAAGATGGTAGAATATTTTATATTAGGTTTGATATTGCCATGTAATAAAAACATTGTCCACATTGTGATATGGGTGACAACTAATAATGCAGACAGTATGCAATCATTCATAGAGAAGTCTGTTGTGTGTCAGTTTTGATTTACTGATTCCAAAGTGTAAGTTATAGATAAAAGAAATGTTGAAGTGATTGGTGCACAGAAAAGATTTTGTTTTACTTATAATTACAAGTACAACACTTATATAAGAAACTATAAGAATGTTTCATTATAAAAATGGATCTTTTGCCATGGTAGCAAGTTAAAACTGGTAGCATGTCAGGTGGAATATCTTGAGTATGCAGTCCAATTCAATAAATAATGACACAGTGTGTGAAATTATATTACTACTGCCCATAAGATGTCAATAAAAAAACTGGACTATGCAACCAAATTGCCAAACATTTATGGAGATCTTGCATGTGAGAAGAAATATGCTTCAAAGAAAATTATGAAAATGACTGACTATAATTACAGAAAAGAAAACTGATATCTACAATTCCAGGATGTAAGAATTTAAATATTTATATTTATGGGTAAGATATTGATTATATTATATTTAAAAGACCTTAGTCTTACATTTAAATATTGTGATATGTTATCCTTTATATTTACATTTAATTCACAAGCACAGATTCAAACTGAAAATATATTACATGTGGTGCTGCATTTTTCTTTATTTATATGTGTGGAATCACTAGACATAAAAAACTGATTATATGAAATGTTTATTGAAAATATATTATGTGCCTGATTTTATATCTATATTCGAAATCACTATTATATAGATACAGTCAAATTTATGTTATGTTTCACTACATTAATAAACGGTTAAATTATTGTTTACTTAATCGATTTGTTTGTTTATAACTAAATTAAAACATTATAATTTCAACACGCATATGCCAGTTTATAAATTATCCACTGATCTGGAATCATGCAAATCAATGTAAGATATGCTGGGTTATAGCAATAATAATTTTGAATTGAAGATGATTTGTATCTTACAGGTACTGTAGGTAAACATTCCCTTTGATGAAGTTTGACATCTAGAACATTTTTTTTGGAAATCTAAACAAATGAAATACTTTTAAAATGTTTGTTATCACACAACCATCACCATCATTCCCATTGTTTAATATAATTATATTAATTTTAACTAGTATTTAAGAGATTTAGAGATACACATAGTAGAATATTCTTATAGTTATTATTATATATATGACTGCCAATCATTAAAATGTTATATGTATATATGTTGATACAAAGATTTTCACGGGTTGCACATATAAACGACATTTTTCAGGTTCATTCTATTAAAAAATTTTAAATATTAATGCACCGACATTTCGATTTCATCACAACAGGCATCTACTGGGTGATAAATGGTAGAAAGACAGTTGAGGAGGTGCTGCAATCACTGATTTGAAAAAAGAAAACATTAAATATCCACCAACACCAAAAATGTTAAATTAAAATATGTTTTTTAAAAAATATTTTCAAATAGGATGGGGTTTGCATATATCATCTCACTCATTGATACAATCTGGTCTTTTAACATGGATGCACCCACAAATGTAAACTTATAAATAAATATTAAAAAATGCAGTAATTAAAATTTATTTAAAAAAAACAAAAAAATATAAACATCACTTAGGAGCACTTTCAACTATCCTTTGCAGTCTTGTTAGTTGAAAAAGACTACAAGGATAGTTGAAAGCTCTCCTAAATGACGTTTACATTTTTTGTTCTTTTTAACAAATTTTAATTATTGTATTTTTTTAAATATATATATATATATATATATATATATATATATATATATATATATATATATATATATATATATATATATATATATATATATATATATATATATATATATATATATATATATATATAATTAATTAATGAAAATGGTGCTATATAGATAATATAAAGGCAAAGCAATATAACATTATTCTGGAAAAAAATTGTATGCTGGGGTCAGTCCAATGTGATATTGTTTTATAATAACATTGAAAAAACAAAGCTGTGCAAATCTACAAGTAAATAAAAAAAAAGATAACAAAAAAATTATAAAACATATATATATACTGTAGTGATGAGCTACAAACTGCCACATAATCCAGTTATTTAAGACACTCTACCAATTGGATCCTCATAACATATTTGCTTAACCATTAAATTGCCAAGAAAATAGTCATAGTACCATTTTTTTCTTTCCAACATATACATGTGTATAAACATCTTTTAATTTCTAAAGAAGTAATAAAAGCCATTAAATTACTAGAGAGAAACAGATAGGAATATTAACACTGGAATAAAATGTATTATATGTTAATAATTGGGGATGACTAAATAAAAAACTTACACATAAACTTAAAATAAATAAATAAATAAAAACAATGACTGAATTAAAATCTAAACACATAGCAACCATTTGTGGAGATGAAATTTGTGGAAATAAAATCTAAAATATTTATAAATTATTATTTTTATTTATAATCCTCTTTATTTATATTACATCATTTAAACAATAGAAATGTCAAGGTTAAAATGTTTTAGAAACTTCACGCAATATACAACACAGTACTAATTGTTATAATTGTCTTCTGCTTTCAAAGATAGAACATTATTATTTTTTTCTGCTTAAAAAAATATAAATTTGAATACAAAATGGATGTGAATGATGGAATATAAATATATAAATATTTTTTTAAAATATTAATCAAAATGACCAAAAGCTGAAATTTTAAAGCAATCGTTTGAAATGGAAGAACTAATTTGAAAGTAAGAAGATTTGAATTATTTACTAATTAGACAAATTTCAGTTAAATTTGTGCTGCAGTAATATTCAATAATTAATTATTTTGATAAATAATAATATTGTCATTGAAATCTTGAGCAGCAAATAAATCAATAAATATATATATTTTTATATCATGATTGCTTGCTTAAAAGTTTGTACCATGGGGTAATAATATGTCATCAATAAAGCCATGAAAGTTTAAAGATTTTACCTGCCCATTTAGGAGAAACATGAAAACCATCTTTGTTCTAAATAAAATGCCTAAACAAATCCAAGACAGGATAATTGGAGAATATTATTATTTTTTGACTCAAACAAGAAACTTCTATTCTTCGTGGGAGCAAAACTTCCTCTCCATTCATAGGAATTTATTTAGCAAATGAACAATTTCCAGCAGTACTTATTGAATTTTAATAAACATAATGGGATAAAAATTGTGATTTTTGTTTTATTATTTTGTCTATTGAAAATTTTATGAATTATTTTCATTTCTACAAATGGAAGCTAATGGGTATAATTTTGGAGTTACTCTGTTTGAGAGAAATGGAGAGGGAAAATTATATATATATATATATATATATATATATATATATATATATATATATATATATCATCTATAATTGTATATGAATAAAAAAATTAATAGTTTTGACCACCCCATCTGACTTAATTTTGACAACATATAGGAAATTAGGAGGTAAGAAATTTTAATATCATCTTATATTAAGCAAAACACAATGATAGATTTTTTATTATTATTTATGATTAATTAAGCTTACTTTTGTATTGCTTTTATAAATCAATGATTTATAATCATTGATTTATCTAGACAACAAATACTATTTTTTGTTTGTTATGTTTGTATACATATTTTAAACTAGCCAGTTAAAATCAAAATCACATATACATATTATAATTTTATAGATTCGTTGTTGTAAATAATTAGTTAAGTGTATGAAGTTCTACCATTGGGTTTAGGGCAATGGTTTTATTTTTATTAATATCATTATAGATATCGATGTGGTAGAGATTCATCCTTGACAAAATAAATTACATGTATCAGATTTAATTGTTATTCATATTTTATGTTTTTTTTTGTTAGTCAATAAATGTTTATATAATTCGTTATTTTGATCTGGTCTCTAACTCATCATTATTTCAATATCCACCATCAGCTTTATAGTTCTTCATTATTCACATACCCATTGTAAACATTATCTTATTTAGTTTTACACCTATTAATATTGTTACTATGATAGAGGAAATACATATACATATTTAAGTCATTTATTATAACTTTTAATACATATATAATTATACTGCACATATATATTTTTATATATCTTATGTTTAATTTATTTTTGGTAATTAATTATCAGTTATATAGAAGTGCAATAACTACTATTAGTGTGATCTCCTTCCATGATAAGAGAGGTCAGGCAATTACTCCATGAGTTTGAATACTGTGGTATAACGCGGCTAGAAAGGGGTGAGAATTGGATGAACAGACCCAAATTGTATCTAGGTTAATAAAAATAGGTAGAGCTAGTCTATTGAAAGTAAGTACAATCATAAATTATGTATTTCATTGCATAATCACTTGCATCCTATCCAAAGACCCAAAGTCCGACCATAGTAAGATGTGCTCCCCCTATCTCTTATGGAATCCACCTGCATGTTACATCTGGCACCCAAAGTTTTGGAATGAATATCAAGTCTCCAAGGAGATCTAGCTATTGAACTCATAAAAAAATATTAATATTTTTTTTAGTTTGAAATCTTTTTTATCTTAAATCGTTTTTCATATATATAAACTCTATAAACTTACACATCTAACACATAATTGATTCAAATAATTAGAGCTTTGAAATGTGTATTTAATATTTTTTTCTTATAAATGGTTTTATCAAATAAAAACTATTATCTAAAAAAGTAAGTGAAATTTGAGGGATATAAATAATGAAATGAGCCGAAACCAATAATTAAATAAATAATGATTGATTAAACATAGTTAAAATAGATGAGTCTGGGAAAATAAAAGATCAGGTTTTTTTTTAAAAAATGGGAAATAAAAGTTACATACATAAAGGAAATCTAAACTAAATGCAAATGGCAAAAAGATGACCTATAAAACCCTATGGTATATATATATATATATATATATATATATATATATATATATATATATATATATATATA
Organism: Epiperipatus broadwayi; assembly: GCA_028023455.1. Taxonomy (NCBI): domain Eukaryota; kingdom Metazoa; phylum Onychophora; class Udeonychophora; order Euonychophora; family Peripatidae; genus Epiperipatus; species Epiperipatus broadwayi. The sequence continues at coordinate 138,323 of JAQFVV010000579.1, read as the reverse complement.
TATATATATATATATATATATATATATATATATATATATATATATATATATATATATCAAAACCACCCCAAAACCAAAATTAAACCAGACCAGCACAAAAATAATATTAAAACACAACCTAAGGTTTCACTGCTACAAGCAGACTTCTCAAGTGTAAAAAACTACAAAAAACCACACATTATATATACTATTAAAAACTACCCACAAATCCATTCACTTCCCATCCACCCTTAATATTAAAAGAACTCTTAAATAAGTTAATTGCTTCAGAATAATAAATTTTCAATAATAAAGACTCTTTAATTCTTCTTTTGATTTCATTTCTCTCAAAGAAGACAACCTTAGCTTCATCAAAATCAATAGTGTGGCCTGTATCTTTTTCATGGACATACAAAGCAGAACTAAGATATCTATTTTTAACTCTACTTTTATGAACCTTTATTCTTTCATTTAAACTCAAACTACTCTGACCTATGTAAACCTTCTTACAAAATAAACAAGGAATAAAATATACCACACCAGGAATAGTCTTTCTATCAAAAACTTCTTTTGTATTATTTAATAAATTATTCAATGTAACACCCCTTTTCCAAGCAATTTTCTTATTTCCAAACAATTTACTATTTCTATACACAATTTTATAAGAAGACAATTTAAATGGCAAAGAAATAAAATCATATTTTTCTTTAACCTTTACATCCTTACAAATATTACTATTAAATAAAATACTTTTAACAAATTTATCAGAGTATCCAACACTCAAATAATCTTTATAAAATTGATATTTCTGAAACAAAGCTACCCCACTAGAATTATTTAATTTAATATTCCTATGACAATAATTCCTTAAAGCAGCTACTTTATGAGATACAGACTGATAGCTATCAGGTTTAATTATAGATCTTAATTCTTTACTTTTAACTAAATGACTGCACAATAAACAATTAGTTTCTATATTTCTAATCACCAAAAGATCTAAAAATTTTAACTTACCAAAATCTAACCCCCTCCTTCTAACACAAATTTTATAGAAGGATCAAAACAATTAAACTCATTTACAAATTCCTTCAATTTATCATTCTCAACTACAAATAAACAATCATCAACATATCTGACAAATAATTTTACATATAAACAATTCTTTTTAATAATAATTTCCTCTTCCATAAAACTAATATAAACTGAACATACTAAAGGAGAAATAATATAACCTATTATCCACCCTTCCTTAATCTTATAAAAATTACCTCTATAAGTAAAATACATAGAATCTTCCAATAACAAAAGCAAATCTTTAATTACCTTAATTTTATTTTTTGATAAAGAACTTTTCTTAATCAATACAGACAAAAGAACATCAATACTGCTTAACCTATTAACAGACTGATACATATTTTCAATATCTAAACTTCCAAATACCCAATTACTTTCCATTTTAAAATTATTAATCTTATCAAAAGCCTCAAAAGAAGAAGAAACTGTGTACTGACCAAAATCAACAAATTGTTTTAAAAAATTATTCAAGAATCTAGAAATACCCTCTACAACACTACCTGTAAAATCAAAAATAAATCTTAAAGGAAAACCATCTTTATGAGTTTTAATATTCACAAACATCTTAGCTGATGTAAAATCATTAGGATAGCATTTTAAATAATCTACTCTATTAAAAATTTTTAAATTAACCATTTTCTTCATAATATCTATCAATTTTCTTTTAATCAAATTACCTGGATTTTTATCTAACAACATATATTTACCATTATTTAATTCTCTATCCATTTTCTCTTTGAAATCATCTCCTTTCATAATAACAAACCTACCAGCTTTGTCTTCACGAGAAATGATTACATCATTAGCAATTAACCTACTTTTAAGATGTTTAATCTCAGCAGGATTAATAACAAATTTTTCTTTCTTTTTTAAACTTTTATTCAAAATCGATTGAATACCAACTTTCTGCTCATCACTCAAATTCCTAGATTGAATAGACGAAATTGTATCAAAAACTATATTTTTTGAATGAAATGGAACAAAATTAGGGCCTTTACCAAGAATATCTAATTCTCTATCATTTAACTTCAAATCCGTAAGATTAACAACTCTATCCTCAGAAACCTTATTCTCATACCCTTTATCACTACAATAAACTTTATTAACTTTCCCAAACAACCACTTTAATTTTCTTTCATATTTTTTACAATAGAAATTTGACCTATTCTGTCTAAATTGTCTCATAAAAAAATTTAAAATTGAATAATTAAAATCTTGCCTCCTTTCTCAATAATATCTATTCCTTTTATATAGATAAATAAATTTATAAAACCTTACAAAAGTATCTTTTAAAAAACTATTCAATATATATGTTTGTAACTTAAAAACTAAATTTTTATTTTGAATCAACTTTTTATTTCTACTAAAATTAATAACACAACACCTAGGAAAAACACTAAATTCCCTACATTTTTTAAGAAAATAAATCTGCCAAGTAAAGACTCTATCTTATCACTCAATTTAGACAAATTTTTAATCCTTCTAATATCATTAAATGGAAAATTATTAAAAATTAAACTCCACAAACCCATACTAAATACCCAAATTACCAATACCCTTATAAATTAAAACCCAATAAAACCTACACACACTTATATATATATATATATATATATATATATATATAAGTGTGTGTAGGTGTTTATTTAGTTATATATATATATATATATATATATATATATATAACTAAATAAACACAAATATACTCTTTCAACCCAAACTCAAACAACAAACATAATATACATAAATGACATTCAAATATACCAATAATTAAAAACAAAAAACAAAAATAAATCTATCAATAATAAAATGTCAATAATAAATATCAATAATAAAATATCAATAATAATAATAATAATAATAATAATAATAATAATAATAATAATAATAATAATAATAATAATAATAATAATAATAATAATAATAATAATAATAATAATAATAATAATAATAATAATAATAATAAAATCTTTACACTACATCAGCAAAACTACTCTTAAACTCAAAAAACTCATTAAAATGTAAACATTACAAGCACAAAGCTAAACTAGTCAATATAAAATCAAAACCACCCCAAATCCAAAATTAAACCAGACCAGCACAAAAATAATATTATTAGATTTTGGTGATTAGAAATATAGAAACTAATTGTTTATTGTGCAGTCATTTAGTTAAAAGTAAAGAATTAAGATCTATAATTAAACCTGATAGCTATCAGTCTGTATCTCATAAAGTACCTGCTTTAAGGAATTATTGTCATAGGAATATTAAATTAAATAATTCTAGTGGGGTAGCTTTGTTTCAGAAATATCAATTTTATAAAGATTACTTGAGTGTTGGATACTCTGATAAATTTGTTAAAAGTATTTTATTTAATAGTAATATTTGTAAGGATGTAAAGGTTAAAGAAAAATATGATTTTATTTCTTTGCCATTTAAATTGTCTTCTTATAAAATTGTGTGTAGAAATAGTAAATTGTTTGGAAATAAGAAAATTGCTTGGAAAAGGGGTGATACATTGAATAATTTATTAAATAATACAAAAGAAGTTTTTGATAGAAAGACTATTCCTGGTGTGGTATATTTTATTCCTTGTTTATTTGTAAGAAGGTTTACATAGGTCAGAGTAGTTTGAGTTTAAATGAAAGAATAAAGGTTCATAAAAGTAGAGTTAAAAATAGATATCTTAGTTCTGCTTTGTATGTCCATGAAAAAGATACAGGCCACACTATTGATTTTGATGAAGCTATGGTTGTCTTCTTTGAGAGAAATGAAATCAAAAGAAGAATTAAAGAGTCTTTATTATTGAAAATTTATTATTCTGAAGCAATTAACTTATTTAAGAGTTCTTTTAATATTAAGGGTGGATGGGAAGTGAATGGATTTGTGGGTAGTTTTTAATAGTATATATAATGTGTGGTTTTTTTGTAGTTCTTTACACTTGAGAAGTCTGCTTGTAGCAGTGAAATCTTAGGTTGTGTTTTAATATTATTTTTGTGCTGGTCTGGTTTAATTTTGGATTTGGGGTGGTTTTGATTTTATATTGACTAGTTTAGCTTTGTGCTTGTAATGTTTACATTTTAATGAGTTTTTTGAGTTTAAGAGTAGTTTTGCTGATGTAGTGTAAAGTTTTTTATTATTATTATTATTATTATTATTATTGATATTTTATTATTGATATTTATTATTGACATTTTATTATTGATAGGTTTATTTTTGTTTTTTGTTTTTAATTATTTGTATATTTGAATGTCATTTATGTATATTATGTTTGTTGTTTGAGTTTGGGTTGAAAGAGTATATTTGTGTTTATTTAGTTATATATATATATATATATATATATAAATAAATACACTTCTATATATATATATATATATAGAAGTGTGTGTAGATTTTATTGGGTTTTAATTTATAAGGGTATTGGTAATTTGGGTATTTAGTATGGGTTTGTGGAGTTTAATTTTTAATAATTTTCCATTTAATGATATTAGAAGGATTAAAAATTTGTCTAAATTGAGTGATAAAATAGAGTCTTTACGTTGGCAGATTTATTTTCTTAAAAAATGTAGGGAATTTAGTGTTTTTCCTAGGTGTTGTGTTATTAATTTTAGTAGAAATAAAAAGTTGATTCAAAATAAAAATTTAGTTTTTAAGTTACAAACATATATATTGAATAGTGTTTTAAAAGATACTTTTGTAAGGTTTTATAAATTTATTTATCTATATAAAAGGAATAGATATTATTTAGAAAGGAGGCAAGATTTTAATTATTCAATTTTGAATTTTTTTATGAGACAATTTAGACAGAATAGGTCAAATTTCTATTGTAAAAAATATGAAAGAAAATTAAAGTGGTTGTTTGGGAAAGTTAATAAAGTTTATTGTAGTGATAAAGGGTATGAGAATAAGGTTTCTGAGGATAGAGTTGTTAATCTTACGGATTTGAAGTTAAATGATGGAGAATTAGATATTCTTAGTAAAGGCCCTAATTTTGTTCCATTTCATTCAAAAAATATAGTTTTTGATACAATTTCGTCTATTCAATCTAGTAATTTGAGTGATGAGCAGAAAGTTGGTATTCAATCGATTTTGAATAAAAGTTTAAAAAGGAAAGAAAAATTTGTTATTAATCCTGCTGAGATTAAACATCTTAAAAATAGGTTAATTGCTAATGATGTAATCATTTCTCATGAAGACAAAGCTGGTAGGTTTGTTATTATGAAAGGAGATGATTTCAAAGAGAAAATGGATAGAGAATTAAATAATGGTAAATATATGTTGTTAGATAAAAATCCAGGTAATTTGATTAAAAGAAAATTGATAGATATTATGAAGAAAATGGTTAATTTAAAAATTTTTAATAGAGTAGATTATTTAAAATGCTATCCTAATGATTTTACATCAGCTAAGATGTTTGTGAATATTAAAACTCATGAAGATGGTTTTCCTTTAAGATTTATTTTTGATTTTACAGGTAGTGTTGTAGAGGGTATTTCTAGATTCTTGAATAATTTTTTAAAACAATTTGTTGAATTTGGTCAGTACACAGTTTCTTCTTCTTTTGAGGCTTTTGATAAGATTAATAATTTTAAAATGGAAAGTAATTGGGTATTTGGAAGTTTAGATATTGAAAATATGTATCAGTCTGTTAATAGGTTAAGCAGTATTGATGTTCTTTTGTCTGTATTGATTAAGAAAAGTTCTTTATCAAAAAATAAAATTAAGGTAATTAAAGATTTGCTTTTGTTATTGGAAGATTCTATGTATTTTACTTATAGAGGTAATTTTTATAAGATTAAGGAAGGGTGGATAATAGGTTATATTATTTCTCCTTTAGTATGTTCAGTTTATATTAGTTTTATGGAAGAGGAAATTATTATTAAAAAGAATTGTTTATATGTAAAATTATTTGTCAGATATGTTGATGATTGTTTATTTGTAGTTGAGAATGATAAATTGAAGGAATTTGTAAATGAGTTTAATTGTTTTGATCCTTCTATAAAATTTGTGTTAGAAGGAGGGGGGTTAGATTTTGGTAAGTTAAAATTTTTAGATCTTTTGGTGATTAGAAATATAGAAACTAATTGTTTATTGTGCAGTCATTTAGTTAAAAGTAAAGAATTAAGATCTATAATTAAACCTGATAGCTATCAGTCTGTATCTCATAAAGTAGCTGCTTTAAGGAATTATTGTCATAGGAATATTAAATTAAATAATTCTAGTGGGGTAGCTTTGTTTCAGAAATATCAATTTTATAAAGATTATTTGAGTGTTGGATACTCTGATAAATTTGTTAAAAGTATTTTATTTAATAGTAATATTTGTAAGGATGTAAAGGTTAAAGAAAAATATGATTTTATTTCTTTGCCATTTAAATTGTCTTCTTATAAAATTGTGTGTAGAAATAGTAAATTGTTTGGAAATAAGAAAATTGCTTGGAAAAGGGGTGTTACATTGAATAATTTATTAAATAATACAAAAGAAGTTTTTGATAGAAAGACTATTCCTGGTGTGGTATATTTTATTCCTTGTTTATTTTGTAAGAAGGTTTACATAGGTCAGAGTAGTTTGAGTTTAAATGAAAGAATAAAGGTTCATAAAAGTAGAGTTAAAAATAGATATCTTAGTTCTGCTTTGTATGTCCATGAAAAAGATACAGGCCACACTATTGATTTTGATGAAGCTAAGGTTGTCTTCTTTGAGAGAAATGAAATCAAAAGAAGAATTAAAGAGTCTTTATTATTGAAAATTTATTATTCTGAAGCAATTAACTTATTTAATAGTTCTTTTAATATTAAGGGTGGATGGGAAGTGAATGGATTTGTGGGTAGTTTTTAATAGTATATATAATGTGTGGTTTTTTTGTAGTTCTTTACACTTGAGAAGTCTGCTTGTAGCAGTGAAACCTTAGGTTGTGTTTTAATATTATTTTTGTGCTGGTCTGGTTTAATTTTGGATTTGGGGTGGTTTTGATTTTATATTGACTAGTTTAGCTTTGTGCTTGTAATGTATATATATATATATATATATATATATATATATATATATATATATATATATATATATGTTAATTCTAATGTTTTCACGGATAAAAGATGTCATATTATTATTACTATTTGCGGGATATTCCGTGTAGTGAAAAAGCTAAATGCTGACGTTTCAGTACAATATCAAGTACCTTCCTCAGAGCGTCCTCTTTCTCAAATCATAAGAATGCATGTGAGATTTAAAATCGTTTTTATCGTTTTCTTTCTCCTCATATTTAAATTCTATTGGTTGAGAAGTTTTAAAATTTATTTTCTCTTCCAATAGTTTCTTCCAAATGTTGTTAATCTTCTTTAACTCACACCTTTCATTTATGCTCTTGGGCCTTTTACAAATCTCTATAGCTTCTCTTAACAATCTCTGGTCATATTGTTCAATTTTTGCTAAAATATTTGTTTTTTCAAAATTGATATCATGATTTGTTAATTTAATATGAGAATAAATAGCTGATGAATTGGATTTTTCTCTCACTGCCAGAATGTGTTCTTCCTTTCTAATATTTATTCTACGATTAGTCTGTCCTATATATGTATGTGGACAGACCCTACATGGAATTTCATACACACCATGACACTCCAAAGCAATTTTATCTTTAGGAAGAGGAAATATTTCACTAATTTTTTTATAAGTAGTGTAAATTGTGTGAATATTATTATTCTTTAAAATGTTACCAATTCTATCAGTTACTCCTTTAATATATGGCAAAATTGTCTTAATTTTTGATGTATCAAAATCTTTTTTCTTTTGATATGTATAAGCCCTATTAATAATTTTGTAATTAAAACCATTATGAAGAAGCATTTTATTAGTAGCAAAAAGGTCCCAGTGAAAATGGCTATCATCAGAAAGTCTCTTTGTTCTATCCAATAATGTCTTTGCCACTGAAAATAGTTGTGCAGGATGGTGATGAGAGGAAAAATGGAGATATCTGCATTTTTACTCTCATCACCATCCTGCACAACTATTTTCAGTGGCAAAGACATTATTGGATAGAACAAAGAGACTTTCTGATGATAGCCATTTTCACCGGGACCTTTTTGCTACTAATAAAATGCTTCTTCATAATGGTTTTAATTACAAAATTATTAATAGGGCTTATACATATCAAAAGAAAAAAGATTTTGATACATCAAAAATTAAGACAATTTTGCCATATATTAAAGGAGTAACTGATAGAATTGGTAACATTTTAAAGAATAATAATATTCACACAATTTACACTACTTATAAAAAAATTAGTGAAATATTTCCTCTTCCTAAAGATAAAATTGCTTTGGAGTGTCATGGTGTGTATGAAATTCCATGTAGGGTCTGTCCACATACATATATAGGACAGACTAATCGTAGAATAAATATTAGAAAGGAAGAACACATTCTGGCAGTGAGAGAAAAATCCAATTCATCAGCTATTTATTCTCATATTAAATTAACAAATCATGATATCAATTTTGAAAAAACAAATATTTTAGCAAAAATTGAACAATATGACCAGAGATTGCTAAGAGAAGCTATAGAGATTTTTAAAAGGCCCAAGAGCATAAATGAAAGGTGTGAGTTAAAGAAGATTAACAACATTTGGAAGAAACTATTGGAAGAGAAAATAAATTTTAAAACTTCTCAACCAATAGAATTTAAATATGAGGAGAAAGAAAACGATAAAAACGATTTTAAATCTCACATGCATTCTTATGATTTGAGAAAGAGGATGCTCTGAGGAAGGTACTTGATATTGTACTGAAACGTCAGCATTTAGCTTTTTCACTACACGGAATATCCCGCAAATAGTAATAATAATATGACATATATATATAATTATTCAAAACAATACAATAATTAATACAGTAAAACAATATTTTAAAAAAACAAATATATACCAATTTAATAGAAGTACTTTCAACTATCTATGTAGTCATTGTCAACTAGATTCAAATTGTATTAGAAAAACCGTTACAAATGTAAACAAATACAATTTGAATCTAGTTGACAACGACTACATAGATAGTTGAAAGTACTTCTATTAAATTGGTATATATTTGTTTTTTTTTTGAAATATTGTTTTACTGTATTAATTATTGTATTGTTTTGAATAATTATATATATTTTATTATAATTGGAATACAGACATTTATTAATAATTTATATATATATATATATATATATATATATATATATATATATATATATATATATATATATATATATATATATATATATATATATATATATATATATATATATATATATATATATATATATATATATATAAATTCACTTGTATTAACAAAACCAAACAATATATTTTAAAGTTATAAATAAAATTTTAATGTTAACCAGAAGTAAAAAAAATATTTATTAAATATGGAACCTAAGCATTTACCAGAATCACATAGTAGTAGTGATAGTAAAATAGAAATGTCTACTATTGTTGTTGAGAAAGAAGCTAAGTATAGTCAAGCATCTGGGGGGTCTACAACCGAAACTGAATATTTCCAATAGATGCAACAAGAAAGCCAGATAGTTTATCAAACTCAAGAGACTCCTATTAATGAAATCATACAACCACTTCAAGCTGAGATAGCACTAACTTTAGGTGAGCAGACAGCTATTATGCAAATGTTCCAAATGATGAAAGACCAAATGAATAGTTTAGAAGCAAAAATGGACAGCAATAACAGTAGTTTAATGAAAGAAATGATAAAAATAAAAAACAATAGTAGTAGTAGTTTAGAAGCAAAAATGGATAGCAATAATAGTAGTTTATAAGCAAAGATAGATAGTAATAACATTAGTTTAAGAGAGAAAATAACAACCAATTTCAGTAATTTAAACATTAATATGGATATAAAAATGAATGAATTTGAAAGCAAACTCTCTGCAGATATGAAACAAATATATCTTGGTTTAAATAGTGTCCAAGAAGATAATAAAGAATTGAAACATGCTATGTTTGTAATGAGGAAAGAGATAGATGAGATAGACATGAGGTGTCAACAAAGATTGGAAGAATTCCAGCATACTATCACCAGCCAACTAGATACTAGATATGAAGAAGTACAACAAAATCATGTACATTTTAAGGAAGAAGTATTTGTTGAACAGAATAGACACCAAATAAAAATTCAGGAAAAATTTAATATCATTAACCCCAAAATTGAGCAACTTAACTCCAAATTAAATAATGAAGTGGAATTGTGTGACAAATTTTTTGAAGTGATTGATCAAAATCTATTAAACCCAGAAAGAATTGTAGAAATGAATGAAGTAGAGAGTTTTCAAGATACACAGTCCTTGGAAATGCAACAAATAGAAATAAGGCACAGCACTCAGGACAGTCAAAAATTAGAAAATGAAGTAGAAAATGATTTGGAGACTGTTGCTAAAAATCTCAGTGGAATAAATAACCACAACTCAGAATCCATTTTCTCTCAACAGGTAATACCTGAAATAAAGGATGATCCTCTCAAAATTAACATAGATATTACAATATCAACTATACAAGTGCCTACCCAACTAGTTAACACTATGAAAACAATATCGACATTGGAAAAAGGTCATCTATATTCAAAAAGTCAGATAGAGAGTTCAAGCTACCCAACAAATCTATTCTTAGATAGTATAAAATTTGAGATAGAGCATGAATCTCAGAAGGTGAGACAAAAAAGTTGGATGATACTACCACATCTCAAGTAAAACTAAGCTCTCAAATTTTTAAGGCTAACCACCTTAATAAATTCACAATATGTGAGACAATCTTATATTTTAAACATGTTATGGAAAAGTACATGAAATTGTATGAGATGGAAAATGAATTAGGTATATATTTAAAAACATTCCATCATACTCATATTTTCCATAAAAACAAAATTAAAGTATTCTCTGGACAAGATAGAGATTAACTATATAGCAGCTATCAGAATATAATATTGTTAACACAGAAGATTGCAACCTGGATAAGTTATCACAATCACCACACTACTTTAGGAAATTTTGATAATGACAAAGTATATGATCATTTTAGATGTTTGCTGTGGCATTTAAGTGCACTCTACTATCAATATGATGGCCCAGATAGGCAAGACGAATGGAACATGGTAGAGAATGCTACATCAGGAACCACTAAGCAAAGAGATTGCCAGTTTCATAAACTATGCAATATGTATGAAGGTCCTTTTACATTCATTAGGCATAGAAATGCTAGTGCTTAAAAATCTAATAAAGGGATGGCCCTCAAAGGATTGCAACTTGGAACTTGTACACCGGATAACCCAAAAGTTTATGAATATAAATTTTTATTTTGAGATAATATACTCTATGGAAAAAAACCTTAATACTAGAAAGTTAATGCTAATTTAGTTACCTTTTTATATAAATATTATTTTTAAGAATATATAAAATTGTTTTCAAGAAGATTCAATAACAGTTAGAGCATAAATGGATGCAACTATAATAGTTTAACATTAATCCGCTATTTATCGTTAATAAAAACAAATGTATGGTATAAGTAAACTTAGTAGCATTAGAGTGCAATGAACCCCAATATATATATTTTTTTAAAAATATACATTTGTAAAACAATTAATGAGTGTACCAACTCATTCCTATACCAGTATATCCCACAGAAATAAATGTGGAACAGGAAAGATTACAAGCATATGAAAGGATTAAGAAAATGGCTGACCTAAGAAATAAAAATAAAAATGGAAAGTTACATCATAATTTTAAAGTAGGGGGTAAAGTCTTGATAAAAAAACCACATGTAAGTAAACCGCAAGATAAAATGTACCATAAGTTTTTTAATCAATATGAAGGACCATTTACAATAGTAAAACAATCTGGTCATAATGCATATTGGATTGATATTGGAGGAGAAGTACATGGAACATATAATGCCCGTATCTTAAAACCATATCTTGGAATCTCCATGTGAACATACAGTTGCTTTATAGAATGCACAAACCAGCTGGAATAATGACTAGAAGTGATAGTTAAAGCATAGTAAGAGATAAAATCAATATCAGAGAAAATATTTATATTTATATCGAGGTGATTAAAAAAAAGTATAACTAGAGATATTATATATATATATATATATATATATATATATATATATATATATATATATATATATTTGTTGATGAGGATATACCCAGGTTAATGTCTTTAAAGCATTGGGTTATCTTGACATTAACCAAGATAGAGGAGTCAATCCATACAGTGTAATGGATGTTCTAATATTTAGTTAGACCTTCAAAAAAAATCCAGTAAGACTCAAAAATGAGCAGGATGAAGGCTAACAAATAAATTTATGTGCCGTCTAAATAGAGACACATTACCGGTTAAGTGTTTGGTCTACATAACCACCAATAAGAAGAAAAAAACTCTAAGTTCAAATCACACTTTAAATGATATATGATTTAACAATAAAAAAAAGTGTAAAGTAATTTTGAAAGACTAGCTAATAAAATTAAGCAATATTGGAGTAAATTTTTAAAGCCCTTCATTGAAACCTAACTCAATCCAGCATTAAAAAAACATGTACTTTTATGTTAGTGATAAAATTCTATCCATAAGTTAGAATTTTAACCCTGTAAGAGAAGGGATTTGTAGTGATGAGCTACAAACTGCCACACAATCCAGTTATTTAAGACACTCTACCAATTGGATCCTCATAACATATTTGCTTAACCAATAAATTGCCAAGCAAATTGTCATAGTAACATTTTTTTTTTTTCAACATATACATGTGTATAAACATATTTTAATTTCTAATGAAGTAATAAAAGCCATTAAATTACTAGAGAGAAACAGATAGGGATATTAACACTGGAATAAAATGTATAATATGTTAATAATTGGGGATGACTAAATAAAAAACTTACACATAAACTTAAAAAAATAAATGAATAAAAACAATGACTGAATTAAAATCTAAACACATAGCAACCATTTGTGGAGATGAAATTTGTGGAAATGAAATTTAAAATATTTACAAATTATTATTTTTATTTATAATCCCATTTATTTATATTACATTAGTTAAACAATAGGAAATGTCAAGGTTAAAATGTTATAAAAACTTCACGCGACCTACAATGCAGTATTAATTGTTATAATTGTCTTCTGCTTTCAAAGATAGAACATTATTATTTTTTTCTGCTTAAAAAAATATAAATTTGAATACAAAATGGATGTGAATGATGGAATATAAACATATAAATATTTTTTTAAAATATTAATCAAAATGACCAAAAGCTGAAATTTTAAAGCAATCGTTTGAAATGGAAGAACTAATTTGAAAGTAAGAAGATTTGAATTATTTACTAATTAGACAAATTTCAGTTAAATTTGTGTGTTGCAGTAATATTCAATAATTAATTGTTTTGATAAATAATAATATTGTCATTGAAATCTTGAGCAGCAAATAAATCAATAAATATATATTATTTTTATATCATGATTTCTTGCTTAAAAGTTTGTACCATGGGGTAATAATATGTCATCAATAAAGCCATGAAAGTTTAAAGATTTTACCTGCCCATTTAGGAGAAACATGAAAACCATCTTTGTTCTAAATAAAATGCCTAAACAAATCCAAGACAGGATAATTGGAGAATATTATTATTTTTTGACTCAAACAAGAAACTTCTATTCTTCGTGGGAGCAAAACTTCCTCTCCATTCATAGGAATTTATTTAGCAAATGAACAATTTCCAGCAGACTTATCGAACTTTAATTAACATAATGGGATAAAAATTGTGATTTTTGTTTTATTATTTTGTCTATTGTAAATTTTATGTATTATTTTCGTTTCTATAAATAGAAGCTAATGGGTATAATTTGGAGTTACTCTGTATGAGAGTAATAGTAATGGAAGGGGAAAAATTAGATTTATATATATATATATATAAAATCTATAATTGTATAAGAATAAAAAATTAGATTTATATATATATATATATAAAATCTATAATTGTATAAGAATAAAAAAAATAATAATTTTGATCACCCCATCTGAGTGACTTTTGACAACATATAGGAAATTAGGAAATAAGAAATTTTAATATCATCTTATATTAAGCAAAACACAATGATATATTTTTTTTTATTATTTATGATTAATTAAGCTTACTTTTGTATTGCTTTTATAAATCAGTGATTTATAATCATTGATTTATATAGACAACAAATGCTTATTTTGTTATGTTTGTATACATATTTTAAACTAGCCAGTTAAAATCAAAATCACATATACATATTATAATTTTATATATTCGTTGTTGTAAATAATTAGTCAAGTACATGAAGTTCTAACATTGGGTTTAGGGCAAGGGTTTTATTTTTATTAATATCATTATAGATATTGATGTGGTAGAGATTCATCCTTGACAAAATAAATTACATGTATCAGATTTAATTGTTATTCATATTTTATATTTTTTTTGTTAGTCAATAAATGTTTATATAATTTGTTATTTTGATCTGGTTTCTAACTCTTCATTATTTCAATATCCACCATCAGCTTTATAGTTCTTCATTATTCACATACCCGTTATAAACATTATCTTATTTAGTTTTACACCTATTAATATTATTATTATGATAGAGGAAATACATATACATATTTAAGTCATTTATTATAACTTTTAATATATATATATACTTATACTGCACATACATATTTTTATATATATTATGCTTAATTTATTTTTGTAATTAATTATCACTTATATAGAAGTGCAATAACTACTATTAGTGTGATCTCCTTCCCTGATAAGAGAGCTCAGACTAGTACTCCCTGAGTTTGAATACTGTGGTATAACACGGCTAGAAAGGGGTGAAAATTGGATGAACTGACCCAAATTGTATCTAGGTTAATAAAAATAGGTAGAGCTAGTCTACTGGAAGTAGGTACAATCATAGGTTATGTATTTCATCCCATAATCACTTGTATCCTATCCAAAGATCCAAAATCCGACCATAGTGAGATGTGCTCCCCCTATCTCTTATGGAATCCACCAGCCTGTTACAATATATATATATATATATATATATATATATTGTAACAGGCTATATACTACAATGATTATATATATATATATATATATATATATAATCATTGTAGTATATACAAGTGCTTTAAAATGCTGGGTGAGGAAGCTGTTTGTGGCAAACAATCTAAATAAATCAATGTAGGCTAAGTGCTTTCAAGGTATTATTCTCATAATCATATCCAAAGTAAATTTTAAATTATTGCTGTGATATTGTTAAATGGTAATGTATATAAATGTATATGTAAAAAATCAAATTGTCAATTTTCTGGAAATAAAGCATGTGCTGCATCTATTAACAGTGTTATTGCCATTGATGATAAGTTATGCTTCATTTATCTTCCTTTTGCAGTCACTAGTTTTAATGCACATAAATTTGGGGTTGGAGAGTTCAAACCTAGGAGTGGCCTGCTTCTCATTTTTTTGCACTCTTCTGTATGTATACATGTGATGAGCAGCTCTATAATTGATAGTGGCATTAGTTTCCCCATAGTATGTGGTGCTCATCTGCTCTGAGGGCATGAAATGTTATATACAACACAGGGTGTTTGGGTTGAGTTAATTGTGTCCTTCACATTATTGATAAGTTGGTTTGTATTGAGATGTGTGTGAAAGCCAACTTTAAATTCATTAAATAAAGATTTTATAAGCTGTTTAGATACTTTGGGGATGCAGTGTTGTTAGCTGTTGATTTAAAATGATAAAATGATTCTCAAATAAATATGGATTTACCAACATTAAAAACCATACTATCAATGTGTGAAGAGTCAATTGTACAAAAACAAATTTCAATTGTACAAATGCTGGAAGAAGAGAAACCAGCCATAGTTACTGCAGAAATAATACTGCACTTATGAAGGAATTTATTGAAATGTACAAAAAAACATAAAATGTACAACAAAAACTGAAAAAAATGTTTTCAGAATTCAAGGACATGAAAGAAATCATTGAATAGAAACTGGTCATGAGAGATACAACATTTGAAGAAATACATTCAGAATATAGGCAGAATAATATAAAAAATGAAGAAATGCATTAAGTAATTAGAGAAAGAAAAGAACATTTTAATGGTGTATAAGATACTATAAGCATGAGAAAATGAGATGCTTTAGAGAAAAATTCATATGTTGCTGTAGAAGAAAATGTTCCCAAAATTGTAAAATCATATGAAAGTAAATCATAAAAAATTGTGCTATATGTAGTGGAGAGTCTGAAAAAGCTGAAATTGAAAAAAGAAGAAAAGGCCGATGTAGTTCAAATACAAAGCTTCTTATTAAAAGAACAACTCAAGAACATGTACCACATGATGAAGAAAACTGGTGTAAAAACCAAAATTAATAGGATATGATAAAATTGATTCATCATAACAGTAAAATGAATTAAAAAAGTAAATCTGATACAGCAGCCATGAAACCAAGAGAAATTTTTGATAATGCAGTAGTTAAAGAGCAATATAGAAATCATAAACTATGGAAATGCATTAACCAATTTTTATAAATTTAATCCTTCAGATGTTGTAAAGGATAGATGCCCATGGAATATATCAATTGCTTAAAAACTATTTTGAATTGAACCTGTTCGCACAAATAGAGCAAGTTGCTGTTTCATAACATTATTTTCAGAAGCCTGCTAAATAGTCGTGAAATTGTTTAATAAAGAAGGATACTTATTACTCTGGATGCAGGGCTCAGAAATAATTTCTGGTCTAAAGAATGACAAGAATTTATTAGTTATTACATTATGTGAGGACAATTTCACATAAAATGGTGTTAAATGTACACCCAGTTTTTCAGAAAGCAGGTGTCAAAGTTAAAAAATTATTGGCATGCAACATGGAAGAGAGAAAGATAATTAGAATGATCCATTACAATTTACTCTTTTATGTAAAGCAGATATTCATCAGCACTGATCAAAAACAATCAAAAATAGCAGAGTTCTTAAATACTGTCAATATGAGCCACCAAAACCAGTATGGCAGAGGCAGTTTATCCAGTATGCATATCATCAAGTAGAATAATTGACACTTCTATTAGTTGCAACACGATTAAGAATAACCAAAAATACTGAACATATAGATGGTGACAGAAAAAATGTTTAGTAACCATGAGAACATATACAATATAAAATCAACACAGTTTCCATGTCCAAGAAAACGGAGCACTACAGAAATATATCCAGACACTTGATCACATCAAGAAACATATAGAGATCGTCCCCAAAAATGAAGAGAATGGGATTGAAAGCAGTATAAAAATATCAATAGTGGACAGAAAGATGCAGGAAAATATTTCAAATCCAATTAGATAAAGACTTCATTTCCACTCAAAAATATCTAGAGAGATGCAAAAGATAATTTCAATAAAAAAAAAATCAATGCTAGTTTATTTTCTGTCAACCACGGACCTGTTAAAACGGTTAATGATTTATAGAGAAATGAACTTGCATACTGTTTTAAAATAAAAAAGATATGGCATTCCTGAAAGAGACCCTTAATATTGACAATAACCAGAAAAGAAGAAATTCTCAGCTTGCTAAAAAACAAGAGTGATTTTGAAATTGGAATTTTTTAAAGATGTGCAATATTGTATCCAAATTGAATAAAGATAACTTTTATAGATAAAAACAAACAATTGTCTGACTATTGCTGATAAAACACCACAATCAAAGGAAATTAATAAATTGACAATTAAAACTCAAATAAGAATTGAAAAGGTGCATTGTCACACTGTCTCATTTTAAATGAAAAGGTTATAGAACTCCAGTAACTTGAAAGCAGTTAACATTAATCTTATTTGAGTATCGACGTGTGTGTGTGTATCTACACATATGTATATACTGTAAAGAAAAAAAATCAAAATTTTTTGATAGCAAATTGAGAAAATACATAAACCATACATTGTAAGCCATTTTGAGAGATTTTTGGCCTCATCTATTTTGAATCCTATTATAAATACAATCTTAGCAATTCTTATACAAAATAGGATGGTGAGTTTAAATCTATGAAAAAAAAAAAATGAATCAGTAATATTTCAAAAACTAAAAAAAAACAATGAAACACGTGGTAGAATTTTAAAAGATATTGAAATTATCGAACAATTTAAAATAAAATTGGTATTAAAATTGAAGCAGAACTTAATATATTCATAAGTAAAGTAGAGTCAGAAGAAAATGTTACATGGATAGTACAGAATGTAGTTGATAAAATAGATATAGATTTAGAAATTAAAATAGATGAGCAGCAAAAAATTCAAAATGTTGAATTTATTCAAAATAAATAAGTGTAATAAAATATGTTGCGAGTAAATAAATCCTAATAGATAGTTATCCAAATATAGTGAAAAAAATGAAGTGTGAATTTGAATTTTGAATGTAAAATATAAGACATGTAAAGAAACAAAAATAATAAAGTTCTTGTAATCAAATAAAATGAATATAGCTAGTAAAATTAGTAAAATATTGAAAAATGTTTTTAAGAAATAAAGAAATAGACATATGTATAAAAGTGATTAAAGAAAATATACTAAAGGGATATAAATATGTTGGTAGAAACAATGCAATATTAAGGTATAGAAATATTATTAGTAATCAAGAGAGTTTGAAAATTGGTGCTCGTTAAACAAATAAAATATTTACAATGCTCATAACATAGAATTTATAATAATTAGTGAGTGTAAAGTTCTTACTGTCCTGGGAAAATAATAAAAATTTTACAAAAGATATAATTGTGATAAACTTGTTATAATCAATTATTAAAAAAGTCAATAGCTGAAATTCAAAGCTTTTATATTGCACTAAGTATGCTTTTGAAAACAACTGCCAGAATAGTGGTTTTAATTTAGCAGTCAAAATTATGTTTATACATGGATGTTATTTATTACATAAACATTACTTCTTATATAAATGATGTAATGAAATGCATAAATCCTTTCTGTTGATTACATTTGAATTTTTTGCAATTACCCATGTCACTTTGTATTTTTGTTTTCTATCATCTTTTTGACACATATTCTCATATTAGTGGGTATAAAAGTATGATCCATAGTGAGATTGTGTTCAAAAAAAGTCAAATTACATCTATTATTTTGTTTGCTCTCTTGTATAAGTAGTTATTCTGGGTGTTCCTCATTGATCTATTTGGCCCATGATTTACCATTATACACAGAATATCAAATTGGTGCACTGCATGTAATTTTGTAGACAACTAGAAGGGCATACCCACTGATATTTTGTCTTTTGAATTATTTAACAAATTGTTTACTGATGGAAGCAATATGAAACTGACTTTATAAATATCAGTACATATATTCCTTAGTTGTTTGTGCTATTTTAGAGACACATACAGAAGACTTATTTGTGGTTTTGGCACAATATTAGTAATTTTCTTTTTATTTAAATTATTGTAAAAATTTACAATTGTTCTTATTAGCATATTTTGAGATAAAAACATCAATAGTGTTTTTTTAACAGACTCGGATATTTCTAATATAACTCAAGAAAAATTAAGGATTGAATGTGCTGAGACTTGTAATGTTAGCTTTAGATCACCTCTACGCTATACAAATTGTTAAATAATTAAAAAAAATACCAAATCACAATCCCCAACATGCCTACAAAATTGCATGCAGTGTCCGAGTTTGTAATTATGGATATTACAGTAAATTTTATTGGAATAGATCTCACCCAGAATACATACTTATACAACAGAACAAAACAAAACAACAAATATAATTTGATTTTCCTTGATCACAAATTTTCTTCAAGTTATACTTTCAGTCCCACTAATGTAATGACAATTTGTGCTCAAAGAGATGATAGAAAATGGAAATACGAGGGTATACAAGCAAATGCAACTTATTCAAATGCAATCAACAGAAATGATTCATGTGTTCCATTGGTGAAAAAATGAAACATTTAAATGCTGCATTTATATAATGACTTATGTCCACATATGGATATAAGTTTCAAATGCTAAATTTAAACTTTACTATGATTCTGGTGGTGGTGTGCCAATTGAACTTTTAGTGCAAAATATAAACAATCTCCAATATATATATTTCATGCTGAACCAGCACTCAACTACTGGTCCAGATATATATATATATATATTTAAATTCTCTATATTATGTCTAAACTCGAAAAAGTTATATATATATATATATATTGTAACGATATATAAATATGTCGTTACATTAATTTAAAATAAAAACTTAAAAGTTTGCAAATAAAAGTAAAAAACTAAACGCTAAAATTAAAATGTTTTGTTAAACATATATACATTCACACAGAGGCCAAACTTTAAAAATATTTTTTTTAAAAAAACAAATAAATAAGTATTTGAACGTAGTTTTTTATAAAAAAAAAGTACAAGATTTAAAAATAAAAACAGGTATTAATTAATTTTTGTAATCTGTAAATGGAAATGATTGTTTATAAATTGTTTGAAAAGCAAGCTAGCCTTGGGCTCTTGTATAATTAAAATGATCTGATGAAAGATAGATAAGAAAATAAAGAGAAATTAGCTTGACCAATGGAAGCACTAAGCCTTGGCTCGGACTCTAACGAAAGTGATGGATTAGTGACATTTTGTTGATTGAATCCATGTGGATAATATAAAAAGGGAAATATAGTTTTTTCTGACAGTTCCAGCGTTTTGTGTTTGAGAGATGTGGTAGGACGCACATACCACACTCTCTATTTAAAAAAAGTAAAAATGAAAAGAATGTGATACCTTGAACCAGCTATTGCCATCTCCAGAACATTATCTTCCAATGGAGGTGTCATGGGAATTAAAAGCAGAAACCTGGACTATTCTACCGTGAGCTATGAACTTTACAAATTAACAACAACAACAAAAAAGTAATTAAGAACTTTCATCATTGTTTTTTTTAAGATTCAGCTGATTGTTTAAATTTATATAGTTAAGTTTTGCTAAAATCATTTCCATTTTATTATTTTTATTTGTAATAATATTTATTGTAGAAATTATTAAATGCATTACATTTAAGTTGGGTATAGACGTTGCATAGATTCATTAGTGGTTGATTATGTTGTGGTTTTCACAGTTGATTACAACATATAAGTCAACAATGTCACTGTGGTGTCTTATGATGAACACCAAAGGGTCTCCCATATTCCCTCAGCAATTGAAGTTATCGATTGACTTTGTATTTTGATCGGTTGTGTTTAATTTGGGATGTTTTTGAACGTGGAATCTGTGCAGCCGATCTATACTCGACATTATAAAACGAATTGTATAAAAATAATCTGTGCGAACGTATTTAAATGTTAAATTTAAGCCGGACATGAATGGCTATATAGTTTTGTAAAGTTATATTAAGGGAGGGTAATCTTAGGTTATTTATTTTGTAGTTGAATTGGTTCAATGGATTGGATATATTTGTGTAATTGTAGATGTAGTTAGAGATCCGCTATAGGCAGGATTATATATACGCCACACACCTTCTGTTTGCCTATGGATGGGTTTGTAAGATGGAAAAGGACTGCAGTCCATTCCTATGGAGTTTTATGTTTATTGTTCTACTCACCAACAGATGTGACATTCCTGTTGGTGGAGAGACAATGTCTTCTCTAATTCTACTTGCCGTTCAGATGTACATTCCTCACAGTATAGTATTTTGTGTTGTCGTATTTTCATGCAACATTGAATACATAAATGTATCAGATGGGTTGGCACAGGTTTGATTGCGAAATTTGTTGCCAAAGGTTAAATCAGGGAAGAATATTTTCTTTTCAAATGCAGATCTATGTAGTCTATTCATACTTGACTCACTAAATAAATATTAAACTCATGGTTGTAATTTACTTAAATGTAAACTAAAGATTAATAGAAAAATCTAAAATGTTGAATTTATTCTTCAAATTAGAATGATTTTATGTGTGCGTAAATAAATATTTTTTATGTGTTAATTTCTGGCAGTGACTTTTATTTATTTATATTTAAGATATAAATTAAGATATAGATTTTTATCTCTGCATCTCCACTTAACTAGTGACTTGGGCTAACGATCTGAATATTTAAATAAAGTGGAATCTTAACAGCATGTATCTGCCTACTCTATAATTTTTTCTAGGTTTAAATGCCTAGATGGCGCCTTGTAGAGCAGATATCATAGTTTGTGGTTAGATTCGATCTTCACTTTCATTTCGATTGTTATAATATATATATATAATTTTATTAATGTATAATAATTATAATATTTAATCTAGAAAGTGTTTTTTTTAATATAAACAAATTTGCATAAAGACTGGATTAGACATGGACTTCTGTTATTGTAGACAACAGGATCATTTGCCCATTTCTTTTGTGGGTGGCAGGGAATAGCTGAGCATGTTTTCACTCCCACAACATCATGTTGATGAGCATATATTCCTTTTTTAGCGACATCTTTCAATTATTTCTCGGTAACAATTTTAACACTCTGAAGAAATATTGATTCTTTCTCAGACAATGGTTTTATTTGTTGTCCTTATTATGGACCTCCAACCCTTCTCTTTTCCATATATCTAATGTGTTTCCTTCTCTTCTGTTCTCTGATATCTTCTAGAACTATGCAAAACTATATCTCTCAATTCCCAATTTTTATTTTATTTATATCACTTTAAAATAAACTAGAATGTTCTATCATTTGTATCTCATATAATATCTCCCGTTATTTACTAATTAACACTAAAATGTTCGACTTTTTAAAGTCTGATATCCAGACTCGGCTTCTCTTGTTGCTTTCTAAATATTTTTAGGAAAGAAAGAAAAATAATAGGTTTTATTTAAAAGCAGTTATTCGGAATATTTTCTTTTTCAAAATAACATTTCAAAACAAATAACACAACTTAAAATACATTGATCCCATATGTTTCTTTTCAACAGAATAAAAAAAATATATATATTTTTTTTTTTCAATTAAAAAGAAACTAATTATACATAAAAACACAAATTATATATACATCAACTAAATTTATATTTGGCTTTTTTAACATTTATATTTATATGAATATTTCATTAAAAAAAAACAATGAGAAATAGTTCCCCTGAAATATATGGTAGGTAAAATGTTTACTTATTATATGATTTTTTTTTTTCCTTTTTCAAACAACTGTATATGCGCTACTATTTTCAGGCTCACATGGAATATACTTTCTCTTGTGACAGGTTCAAATTCAGTTCTTGCTACAATATATATATATATATATTGGGTACTGACATGAAGAATTATAATCGTTTAATCATTAAATTAATTAGGTTATTAAATCAAAAACATATTTTAAAATCTAAATTAAAAAATAAAAAAAAATACGAAAAGCATTAATGTGAAAAATAGTTAAAATGCATGTTTAAATTAAATTGAGTGTGTGTTTGCACGTGCATATTCTGCATAATCTATTTTAATACATTATACAGGCTTAAACCTGCATTTACATATGTAATATATGCGGAATTGAACTGAGATTTTAACATGACCTACAACTCTCAGTGCCATCTTATATTCCTGACTCACTTGATCACACATATGTTGAAAAGATAAATAATCACCAATATACGTATTTCGTGATAAACCAGCACTCATTAAAGTAAGAAGATTGGTTATCTTAATATAAAGCTGAGTACTAATTGTATATATGTGTGGATAAGGTAATCTGAACCAACTGATGACTGCTGGTTTAGCATGAAATACGTATATTGGTAATTATTTGTCTTTTCAACATGTGTGTGATCAGGTGAGTCAGCAGTATAAGATAGCACTGACAGTTGTAGGTCATGTGAAAGTCTGAATTCGAATCCCACATATATTACATATATAAATGCAGGTGTAAGCCTGTACAATGTATTAAAATAGATTATGCAGAATATGCACGTGCGAACACTCACTTAATTTAATTTAAACACGAATTTTAACTATTCTTCACATTAATGCTTTTCCTATTTTTTTTGTTAATTTTTTTTTTTTTAATGTAGATTTTAAAATATGTTTTCGATTTAATAACCTAATTAATTTAATGTTTAAACGATTATAATTCTTCGATTATAATTCTTCATGTCGCAGCTCTAATACCAGAGTATCATCACTAATTAAAAATACAATTATAAGCGAAATAAGACTAGTTCAGATGAACGATTAATAAATAATAAATGGTTGCTTTTACAAAATTAAAATAAATAAAATATTAATAAATCATGAGACAATAAAGTGAAGTACAAGCAGTAAAGAATTACATTGAGTAAATATCCCACAGGATACAATCTCAATGGCATAAAAATACTATCCCCACTATTATTTCAAATAATAATAATTTCATATCATTCTTACAACTTTAAAATAGTAATCAATTTGATATAATGCTACCAAATAAATCCTAATCTCTTTATTAAAATAATATAACTATAATAAAAATAATCTCAGGTTCTTTATACTAATTCAAATCAATTTATAATTTCCTGTAGTCAAGTATGATAAGGGATTTTGTATCACCCTCAACTAAACCTAACTGATAATAATAATAACAATAATAATAACCTTTGATATGTGGCAACAAATAATATTAAAATTCTATGCAATAATTGTGAAATTAATTATGATCATAATAATAATAATAATAATAATAATAATAATAATAATAATAATAATAATAATAATAATAATAATAATAATAATAATAATAATAATAATAATAATAATACAGTTGCTATGGTAACTATAGTATAGCAAGGTTTGTCAAACAAATATTCTTAACATAAAACATTAAAAATACCTGAAGATTCTAGGAACTTCAAGGTAAAATTTAGTTATAAATATTTTGATTAAGCATAATTAAATTGTTTATTCATTTTCAAAAAAAAATTATTAGATATTTATAATACTAATCAGTTTCTGAAGTGATACTTTGAAAGAGGCAATTTCTAATAACAACGAACATTTCACCAATTTTAAAAATATGTCTATTGAATTCCCAAAGTTATCTAGTAATAACTCAGCTATAAATAAGACTTATGCCAGCGTTACTAAAAATTAAGAAAGTACAAGTGATAAAAAAAATTTAAATCAAAAATTTGCAAAACTAAATTTACGTTTTCGAATGTCAAACATAAATGACATTTAGATTTAGATTTAAGAATGCAAGAAACTAGTCCACCCCCAATAACAAATTGGACAACAGAAATTTTAGAAAATATTTCGAAAAAATACAACAATACCATTCCCCTAAGTTTATTTAATTATTTTAAACGTTTTTTTTTCTCACCAAGATCGTTTGTAATATCTGCTGCAGATTCCAACTGCTCGCTATATCGGTTTCCTCGTCAATCACTCTATGATGCGATTATAACACATGACTTCTGACAAACTACACCTAAAATAGCTGATCTCACTAATTCTAAATACATCGCTATCGAATTTTTTGAAATACATCAAAAGCAGCATTTTTCAAACTTTAATAAAAACAATAGGTAACTATATTTGGTAGCAATAGATGAAAACAAGCAAAGTATTATATCCAGATTACTTAAAAATACTTCAGCTACACAATACAAGATTTTCAAAAATTGTTGCAACCCTTTGGTAAAGTAATATTCTTTAAAGAAATATACTCAAAAGATACACACTCCCATACCAATAGCAACAAACAACTAAATCGATCCAAACTCAATTCCCACAGGGATATTAGATTGTTTACACATAAGGGGATTAAAACCTAAATGTTACACATGTGGCCAGAAAGGTCATCTAGCCATTCAAGGCAATGACTTTTCTACACAGCAAAAAATTCAGAACAACGAAACACAGTCATCAACTTTACAATAAAGACACAATTAACAATGGTCTGGAAAACTACAAAACAGCCACAGATAAAATCAAAATTTAATATACAGCAAGATGAAACAGGATTGAACCCACACAAGAAAACAATAAAATAAATCATGTTTTCTGAATTGCACCAAATGAGAATGACTCTTAGATTGGTTCAACATTCATAGATTCAAATTCACTCACTTCATCTAATGAACAAAGGCAAAACTCTCCATACAGTAGTGCCACCCTATGCCAAA
This sequence comes from Epiperipatus broadwayi, assembly GCA_028023455.1. Lineage (NCBI taxonomy): Eukaryota > Metazoa > Onychophora > Udeonychophora > Euonychophora > Peripatidae > Epiperipatus > Epiperipatus broadwayi. Next base: position 112,118 of record JAQFVV010000579.1, on the reverse strand, counting down.
CAGAGTAATCAATGGAGGCCAGAAGGCTTGTGCATAAAATCCGTATCTAGTGCCTACTCATCCAATATCCCCCAAACTAGGTTCTGGCTTGTGGCCACCATCAACAATTATGTGCTAGTATAGAGATGGTGATCATGTGATGTTCATCTAATGAAATGGCAAATTGAGAAATAAATAACATGACTCATATAATCATTAATAAAACTTTGATGCAAATTATGGAATCAATCACACCAGGCATGACAATCATTGAAACTCCCACACAAGAAAGAAAAAAAAGAGTATGTCCCAAGTCAAAATCTGATAATAATGATAGAATGTCAGACATATCTGATCTTTCAGCTGATAATAGGATACACATGGATTTTAGTAATCCACAGCTAAATATTAATTCAAAAAGAAATTCACATAATCATATAACATCATATGATATTCGTTCATCCACTACACAATCCAATCTTCAAGATTAATAACAACAAATCAAATAAACAAATTACGATCATGGTTACATTATAGATCAAATTCATATCACAATCATCTAGCTCTACAATAAAACTACAATATGAAAATTAAAATAACAACATTTAATGTTAGAGGCATTAATTCAATATCAAAGTTACACCAACTTAACAGATGTATAAACATTGTGAAACCACATATACTTGGCCTTGTTGAAACCAAAATATACAGTGGTCCACATATAGATCCTTCAAACTATCTAAACAAACATGGTTTTTGTGCCTGTTCACATGATGCCTCATCTCAATCAGGAAGGACAGGCATGCTTACTGCTCCCAATACTATTTTTTCAACTTTTAAAATTATATACATAGACTCAAACTTACTAATTGCCATGTTTCACAACTGTTTTACAACAATTAATATATTTTTGTCTACATTCCTCCAGGTCCCTCAATAATATCACATATCATTCTCACAATTAACTCTTTGTTAGCATCAACTTCTTAACTGACTATCTTACTGGGATATTTTAACATGAACTATAATACTTTTACATCTAAATGGCTTAACCAATTAGCCCTACACTTACGAGTGCTGAAGGCTTTCTCCCTTCAAAATTATATCTAATTTCATAATAGAAGCTTTGCAACACTCATAGATTTGTGCTTTTATTCACCAATCCTCCATCACCTAATTGATATAACTCTAAATACTTCCCCTTTCTCTGATCAATCTGATCACTCTGCATGAACACACTAAATTTAACAGGCATACAAACTACTCAAACTCCACTAGAGAAAACAATGTGCATACTCCTTCCATAATCAACAACAGAGTTTTTATTTTTAGAAACACATATAATGTTTTGAAAACTTTATACCATCATCTTGATCCAACACAAAAGTATCTAGCTTTCATTAATGTTCTATCATTCAATATTAACCATTTAACACACAATTCACCACCACCCTCTCATCTTCTAGCAACAGCAGATGAAATACACAAGCAGATCACCATGTGCCAACCAGTACATGACTCTCAACAAAATTTATATAAACTCATATTCATATATATATATATATATATATATATATATATATATATATATATATATATATATATATATATATATATATATATATATATATATATATATATGGAGCTTTACCAAGACCTCCAAACAAGTGTATTGGTTTACATAAATGTCAGAGTCAATATTCACTGTCACTTTCATTTTGCTCCACCCTCAGATCAGCTGATTTCAAGCTGATTTGCTCTCATCAGTGAAAAGATAGGAGTTAGAAACTAGACCTAAATATTAACTGCAAGCGTTTATGCAAAACATTTCTATCAGTTTGCAGGCATGAATTTTTTAGACACCTAAATGTCTTCAAACTCAGCCTATCAAACTAGATAGCTATGTGGGTCTGATAGCAGTTCAGTTTCTCCCCATAATCAAAGCTTCTGCAATGTATATCATTGCAAGAAAACTTTAAAGGTACATTTATGAAAACAAAACAAGTTTTATATACGTAAACAAATATGCTTGTTTGGAGGTCTTGGTAAAGCTCCATCTATTGATCATTAATACAAGTGATAGCAGGTTTTTACGTATATAAAACTTGTTTTGTTTTTCATAAAAGTACCTTTAAAGTTTTCTTTCAATGATATACATTGCAGAAGCTTTGATTATGTGGAAAACTGAACTGATATCAGACCCACATAGCTATCTAGTTTGATAGGCTGAGTTTGAAGACATTTAGGTGTCTAAAAAATTCATGCTTGCACACTGATAGAAACGTTTTGCATAAACGCTTGGAGTTAATATTTAGGTCTAGTTTGTAACTCCTATCCCTTCACTGATGAAAGCAAATCAGCTTGAAATCAGCTGATTTGAGGGTGGAGCAAAATGAAAGAGACAGTGAATATTGACTCTGATGTTTATGTAAACAAATATGCTTGTTTGTAGGTCTTGGTAAAGCTCCATCTATCGATCATTAATACAAGCGATAGCAGCTTTTTACGTATATAAAACTTGTTTTGTTTTTCATAAATGTACCTTTAAAGTTTTCTTGCAATGATATAGATTGCAGAAGCTTTGATTATGTGGAGAAACTGAACTGATATCAGACCCACATAGCTATCTAGTTTGATAGGCTGAGTTTGAAGACTTTTAGGTGTCTAAAAATTCATGCTTGCAAACTGATAGAAACGTTTTGCATAAATGCTTGAAGTTAATATTTAGGTCTAGTTTCTAACTCCTATCCCTTCACTGATGAGAGCAAATAAGAGACAGTGAATATTGACTCTGACGTTTATGTAAACAAATATGCTTGTTTGGAGGTCTTGGTAAAGCTCCATCTAATGATCATTAATACAAGCGATAGCAGGTTTTTACATATATAAAACTTGTTTTGTTTTTCATATATATATATATATATATATATATATATATAAAAACAAAATATAAAAAAAAATAAAATATTTATATATATATATATATATATATATATATATATATATATAATACTTAACTACAAAAAAAGTAAAATCTGCATTTCTCAACTTTATATATGGTCTAGAGATTACATTCATTGGCCACTCAGACATCCTCCAACATTAAGAGTCCCCATGACAATACAAGTTGAAGATGTCCATACACTGGCCAAAACTTGATACAACCTATTTTTATTCACTTCAAGAAAAAACTCAGCATCAAATCTTTACATCATCATATAACTATTTTGGACAACCTGAAACAGATGCACCATTTAATCCAGGCCAGTTTGCAGCCAACTTTGCCACAATTAACAATACATGCCACCCTGAAACAAACAGCAATACCCAAATTGGTTTTTTTCTCACCTAAGCCAATTTACTTCACAATAAATTTACTACCTATCGCAGAATATTTACAAAATAAAGAACTAAATACATTAGCCATTGTACCTTTTAATAATAAAAAATTCCCATATCAACACTCACAAACCTTCGACCTATTTCTATGGGAGCATTAGGCATTAAAATCTTGGAGAAAGTCATTAAAGATCAAATTGAACAACATACGTTCCCACTAATATCACACTTTCAGTTTGCTAAAAGAGAGTCATCCACAGGACAGGCTGTTTTAATTTTTAAGAAATTATGACTACAATACAAAAACAAAAACAGTATGCACCAATTGCTGTCCAATTAGACATTGAAGCAGCTTTTGATTCAGTACTAATAAAATTACTTCGGGACAAACTAGAAAATACCACCATCCCTCCTACTCTACTCTACGTAACTGCTAATCTTATTCTTAATCACAAAATTCATATCACACTTAATGGTAGAAAATTCCCTTCATTTACACCAACCCAGTCAATCTCACAAAGCTGGATATTAAGTTCCCAACTTCTCACGTGTTATATTCATTTTCTTATAAAAAAAATTCAGCAAAATATACCAGTAATACAAATTCCTCACACTCAAAAGTATGTTTCATGTTTAGCATACATGGATGAAATCACCATCTTTCTAAAATCTCGTAAACAGTTTCCAATATTACAAAAGAAACTAGATTAATACACTTGTGAATTTAAATTTAACCTCAATAAAATAGCTGCTTGGTTTATCTATACAACCAAACCTTGTACAAAAATCTTTCATGGCAAACTTACTGCTTTTCTCAAGTTTCCATTTTATATGAGAACTAACAGAATGAGACAAGACAAACAAAACAAGTTACTTGAAACTGCAACAAAAATATCAAACTCTTTTTCTAAGACTCACTTTTTATTTAACATGCTAATTATTACTAAAATCACATTTTTTCCCATAATAACATTTTCAAAACATTTTACCTCAGAAATAACATCACTTTGCACCAAGCTACTATGGGGCCAGAAAACTGTTGCTGTATCATCTAAATGCCTCAGCAGAACAACCCCAAACAATGGACTAGGTCTTCACACTATCAGTACATTCCATGTACAGAAAACTGTTAACCTTCTAGCATCAACTATAAGGCAATTACCTACACTATCATGCTTGATCATGGTTACCCCAGAAGATACTCCACCACAATCCTCAGAGTATATATCATCACTTATACAATCTGTCACTAACACATCCAGCAAAATAGAAATTAAATCTACAAACAAATACACATACTGGTAAACCCATAACTTATTATATCCAGATGGTTTACAAGAAACCCTAACAACCATGCTAAGAATTAACAACTGTCAATTACTTAGAAGGTTCAGGAAATGTTCATTGAAGCCTAATTATTTTGATTTCATCTTAAAAATAAATCTACATGCACTACCAAAGTCATATTTTATTTGCTACAGACGTCTATACACCAGTATTAATTCATTCTGCAATCTTTGAAATACAACAGAGGAAACACAAGAAGACATATTTTATACTTTCCCAGCTCTATCAAACACATGTAAATCTTGATAGATACATATCAACATAAAAACATCTCAATAATAAATATCATGCAATCATATAAGAAAGCTTCTACTCCCATAGTATGGGCAATTACATTTTTATTATGCATACTGGTGCACTCGTTGCACCTTCGTATGTGGAAATAACACAAGAAGACATCTGGCTAACTTTACAAACAATTTGCAACATTTAAGGGCATGAGATTTTAAAATTACTCCTCCAGATATTGTAACTGCAACATGGTCACTCATAAAACAACCATCCAATCTATAATTAAAATACACTAGCCCAAATAGCCAACATACATTCACAGATCCAAAACCATAACTATTTATCTTTCCCATTCATCAAGCCATCTTCCAAGAAAAACTTATAAGGAACTATGAAAGTACAAGAGAATTCACAAATATAGAACTATACTAATATACAAACTTAACCCATTGCACTTGTAACAGGACACAATCAATTTGTAAAACTATTGTAACTTTTTTGAATTATCAATAAAGATGTATTTTTGAAACATAATAATAATAATAATAACAATAATATATTGAAGTCATTTATTGTATAGTTGAAGTACGTATTTTTGATTGTGCCAGTAATAAAAGTTTATCTATATTGGTTAACTTTTATTAAAGCATATTTAACCTAATGTTTTGATTGTTTATCAAATTTATTTTTTTGTGCCTTGCTATAGAATTCATGGCAAGGTAGCGAGGGTTTGAATGATCTCCAACGTGCAATATAGAATCCCATAAATTATTTGTACTTGATTCTTTGTATAGCAAATCCTTAGAAAATCTATACAGTGAACAATTTATATCTTGCAAGGATAACAGATTGATCAGTAAAGAATCATTTAAATGACATAAATAATTCTTGTGGAATGGTCATATTAAAGCATCAGAAATTTTTGTTAGACTTTCATTAGTCCAGATATCTTCTATTGTGTTAATGAGTAATGGATCAGATTCTGAAATCATATCTAGTTTCATGAGAACATTCATTGTTGAATGACGAAATCTTGAGACACAAGTTTGATTATTTGTCCACATTCTGAGGAATATCTTTTTTAGTGGATGCTTTGATTGCATCAGCATAAACAATGCTTGCTGTGTTCAAAGAGATCACCATATTGGAGTAAAAAAATAACTGCTAGCCTCGTAGGAGTTTTCTTAAGTTTAAAAACCTATATCTACTGAATATTGGTTTGCCTAGAGTCAATTCAGTTTATTTTAAATAAAAAAATATAAGTTTAATTATTGCTAGAAATATATAATATATCCTACCAATATCTATGATTACCAAACCAGCTGGCACAACCACTCACAACTGTTGTTGCGTTTTAACCTATATATTTAAAAGAAACTCCGATACTGATCTATAGCAACAATTGTCATTTTAAAGTTAATTTAAATCAAAACATAAGTCTAAATGATATTCCCACTCTTATAACCAATCATGAAGTGATGCTACTTTTAATAATTCATGGACTTAAAGTACAATGTTTTCACTGCAATCAATGAGGATATATTATATGTGCATGCCCAAAACTTAAATGCAAACATTGTGATATGAGAGCAATATCAAGTCATCAATATGGAAATGCGTCAGTAAATAACACAGAATTCACTTCTCAAACGACAAGTGAATCAATTACAATATGCTATCAAAATAATCTAACCAATGACAAAGTAACAGAAGGTCTAAACATCACCAGAGAGCAATCAGTAAATGATGAAAGTGAATCAGTTTTATTGAAAAATCAATCACCGAGTGATGAGGATAAATCAGTTTTACAAGAAAATAGCTCACCTCAACAAAACATATTAAAAAGTGATTGCCAAATTCACAAACAATCCAAAACACCTCTTAACAAAACTTTGCAAGATATTATAGACTACCTAGTGTCTTGCCTGCCACTTCCAGACCCGAAAATAAATGTCACTGCCAACTGAAAACCAGGCAGACCGTTAAGCAAATGAAGAAGAAAAAATGCAGCAGTGCCTATTGAACTCAATGAAGATGATATGCCATAGAGATCAGATTATAAAAACAAATAAGAAAAGAAAATATGAGTTCAACAGATACCGAGTTTGAATACATTTCAGATGAAGCCCTTAGCACTAATAAAAAACAAATGTGCAAAACTTATCACAGGAGAGAGGGGGTAGAACCTCAAGACTTAAAAGTTCTTTGTCATAGTTTGTGTAAGTTATTTAAACTACATAAAAATTACAATCTAATTACTGCAACAGATGTGCTGTTTTTTTTGTTTTTTTTTTAGTGAAACTGCAATGAAAATAAAAATAGCATCATTAAATATCCGTGGATTAAACTCACCGGAAAAAAAACTATCAATTAGTAAAATGGCTTAAAATTATACAGTTTCATTTGCTAGGGCTACTTGAAACAAAAATTTATAATAAGTCTCAGATTAATCCATATAACTATCTAAATAATCAAGGATACTCAGCATTCTCTCAAGCATCATTCTCACCTTCAACAGGAACAGGAGTAGTAGTAATGAAAAACCTCTCCCTTCTATTCATTCAAAATAATATATATAGATGCACACATATTAATTATAACCTTTTATGATAAAACAGTTACATTGAAGGTAGCATTTGTATATTTACCTCCAAATCATACAGCAATTAATAAAGTTATTCAAACTAGAAATTCCAAAATAGCATCCTCTTTACATCCATTAATTTTACTTGGTGATTTCAACATGTCATACAATGGGTTTATCACAAAATAACTGCACTTACTAGCTATACCACTCACAAGTAGGGAAGGTTATCCCCACAGAATTTAGTAAGATTTAATAATGGCAGGTTTTCATCAATAATTGACCTGGTCCTCTATGCACCATTGTTACATCACATGATCAGCCTAACAAAAAAAACTCATTATTATCAGATCATTCTGCAATTATTGTTTCACTAAAGAATGATTTTATACATAGATCAATAACATCTATTGGAAGCATGTTTAGAGTGCTCCTTCCATGTTGAACCCCAGAATACTTATTCTTATATATATATATATATATATATATATATATATAAGAATAAGTATTCTGGGGTTCAACATATTTCATATATATATATATGCATATATATATATATATATATATATATATATATGCAAGCATGGACTGCATCTTTAACATTATTTCATGTACAATTGATATTATAGCAAAGGCCACCCCAGCCCCCTCAAGACTTCTAGCTCTTGTAGATTAAACACACAAAAAATCACAAACAGTACTACAAATAAAGAAGGCTGTTCAAAGGTGATTGCCCTGAAGAAACTTTATCAATCAGTCTCTGAATAATTTAGAGAATACCTGGCAATAAAAAAACTCTTTTTGACACGGACCCACACATGGTCCAGACATTATATTTGCTGGGCACTGGGACAATAGCCATCAACTCACATACCAACAGCATTTAAAATACAAAAAAATATAATTTCTGGTTGCAACATGTTGCTACCTTTCTACACACATTTCAAATCCAAACTTCAAGAGAAGAAAAAATTCAATCCTTCACCATTTTTCTCAGTGAAACAGAAAAAGATACAGTATTTACTCCCAGAGACTTTATTCAAAAATTAGCATCAACACCAAACTACTGTCATCCAGGAATGCATGGTATACCTTGCTTTGTATTCAAGCATTTAGAAAAATTTAATGCACCGTATCTATGTAATCTAACAAACTTTCTAACAAAAAAGGTCCATCATATACATGGATTATACCCTATTTTACTAGTACCGTTTATCAATAAACATGAAAAAATAACCACACTAAAAAATCTAAGGCCCATATCAATGAGCCCACTGGGTATCAAACTGTTGGAGCCACTCATTAAAGACAAAATTGAACCCTATATTATACCTATAATATATAAAATGCAGTTTGCTAAGAAAGTCTCATCTACAATGCAAGCAACCTTTCTATTCAAAACAGTTATTAATTCTGTCAGAAATAATAAAAAAACTATAGTCCAGTTGTAATCCAACTGGATATAAAATCAGCATTTGATATGATTCCGATCATTAGCAGACACTACAATATGGAGATCCTTAATATATTTAATCACCAATCTTCTATTACGTCAAAGAAATACATTGTAGCTAAAAATCGCTACCCCAACAACATACCTAAAGCCATCTGAAATAATGATTTTTTTTTTTTAATTAGCAAGTAGAAAGATAAAAAAATTTTGCTAGAACACTTTTGGAAAGAAAAATTAAGGTTTATTTTTTTATATTTTTCATATTTTTTTTTTTTTAACAGAGTAATAACTACTTACTAAGTACTTAAGAATGATGGGTAATTGATCGTATAAAAAAACACCCACATATATAATAGTAATAAAATTTTATTACTAACAAAACATCAATCTTAATAAAAAAAGTTGTACATAGTTATATATATATATATGTTGATCATTTGTATTGCATTAATTGAGTTTGACAATGACTTAAATAACAAAACAATAATTATAACAATAGAAAATAAATCAATAATTCAAATGTAAGAGAGATAAGAATATTATAAATTTGTTTTATAATGTGTTTTATTATTTTTTTTAGTGAATCAATGTAAAAAATATTTTAAAAGCTAAAACGCTGGTTTTCAAATAATAGAAATAGTGCCAAGATAAAAAGGAAACAATTAAAAAATGTCTGCTTCTTTTTGTTGGCAAAAAAAGATAGGTCAAGTCTTGTTTTAACAGTAGGATTACTTTTATATTTTTCTACAAAATAGACATTTTTTTCTTAATTAATTCGTCATTTGGAGAAAAAGTAAAAGAAATGGATGAAACATTAATCTGATTTATCCATAGAGAAGTGGATATCATTATCAATTCAATTTTTTTTTTAAAAAGTAACCTGATTTTTGTTTAAAAGGAACTGAAAAAAAAAAAAAAAGAAATTAAAACAGTTGAGTTAAGTGTTATTCTGTCTATAAAAATATTTTATTAGATGCAAACTTACTATAAATTTATATATATATATATATATATATATATATATATATATATATATATATATATATATATATATATATATATATATATATATATATATATATATATATATATATATACTGAAATACATTGGCTAAGATCTGAATTGTCATCAGGGTGAAGCATTTCTTCCTATCCACTATGGCCTTATAAAAATATAAAGATATGACTGTCTGCAGTTAAATCACCTGAGGAGTTGAGATTTACACAGGATGAAAATCTATGGCATGAATAACATCAAACTACATACAAACTTCCCACTGAAATACCTTCAGTATGCTCTATAAAATTATACAGGAGTTCTTCAACATCTATTTAAAAAAATACATCAACTGTAAGAACTTTGTATAAAGGAGAAATTGTAAATTATGTTTTATTTTCTGTTATATCAATTTGTATTTTTATTTATAGTTTTTTTTATCTCATCTTATATTTGGAAAATGCTATTGCTAATTATATAGAGGAAACAATCCAATATAAAAAAACATCAAGATAGTAGGGGGGGGGATAGGTTGAAAAGTTTATTTTTTTAAATAAATTTTAGATGATTTACTTTCTACTGACAGATGTGGGATTGAAATATGCACAAACAACTAAGTGCTTCACTAGACTATTTAAGGGTAAGATATTTTTTTTATTATTTTTTTTTAAAAGCCACTGATATAAAATATGTACCACATGACACAACTAATTATATATATCATGATTATTATATCTGAGGTTTCAGTTAAATTTACTTAGGGTTAGCAATCTCATTTTGAATTAATCATTTGTTTTATTATTATCAGCATAGACACTAGAAACTGTAAATACATAGAGATATCCAAGCAATTTACGGGCATTTTGTAAATATTTTTCTTTATTGAGATTTTTTTAAATATTTTTCTATATAGAATTTTTTTTTGCTTTTCTAAATTGTTTAAGAATTTATATTTAAATATATCCTATTTTTGTTTGTAAATAAATATTATGAAGTTGTGGTAATTAACAGGATATCTGTAGTTTTGTTGATACAGCATTTACATTCAATTAAGCACTTACATTACATCTTATAACCAATATTTTACACATGCACACATCCACATTATTGTTTAATAAGCATGGGAAAGAACATTAAATACAAGTTATATTTTGTTTAATAGATAGGATGTGCTATTTTAGTTATTAATTAACAGTTTGCATAGATTTGCATAGATACATACCTGTTAAGAGAGTCGAATGTGAATTCTTTCTGAGTTCAAATATCTGAGGCAGCAGTTTTTGAAAAGAGTTGTAAAATATGAGGTGATCTGACTTGGATTGCATGTGGATTTAATGGATGATGCTTATGATAGTCTATTGAAGATGGATGTAATCATGAGTCAGGTATTTCATTGTTTTATATCTAGCATTCTACATGAAGATCCTAGGTCCGACAGTAGTTAGATGTGAGCTTGGTCTCTTTCTCTTGTATACATGGATGGACCAGACTGTTGAATTTGGCACTATCAACTTTGGGATATGGAAGATAGGTGCACCAGCACTTTTAGATTGGAAATACAGTTGGTTAAATGTTATAGATGAACCAGCTGATTGCTAAAGTTGATATGTGTGTTCAAGTGTATTTGCAGGTCAGAACATCCAGGTATATCAAACCATACCATTACAACATACTATACTTAATGGTAAGAATTCTCTCTCTTTTGTACCTTACTGTTCAATTCCACAAGATTCACCACTAAGTGCTCTTTTTTCTACGTTCTATATCAATCCCTTACTGAATATGATAGAAATAGAATTATCAGGCATATATATATATATATATATATATATATATATATATATATATATATATATATATATATATATATATATATATATATATATATATATATATATATATCCTGCTCTGCAAGCTAACATCTCCTGTATTATCTACATGGATGATGTTTCAATTTTTTAACTTCTAAAAAACAGATCCCAACTCCATTCAAAATTCTTAATTTATATCCTAACAAATAAAGCTGGAGTTTAACATAAATAATAGGTCAATATATACAGGACAATTTCACACACAACATTTTAAAGGAAAACCCAGCTCTTTTGTGGGATTCCCCTTCTATTTGAGCAACCTAGAAATGTGTCGACAAATACAAAATAAAATTAAAAATAGATTTGAAAACATAATTGATTCACTTTCAAAATCTTACCTATCATTGTACTCAAAAGTATCCCTGTTTAATCTATTAATTATGACTCGAATCACATACTATTCTCCAATAATACTATACACAAAATCTTTTACTAGTAAAATAAACTCGTTATGTAGAAAGTTGATGTGGGTTAAAAAAGTTGTTTCAATTTCACTAAAACGTATTCAGGCTCCTCTAATACAAAATGGTTTAGGATTATATTCAATACATATTTTTAACATTCAAAAGACATTGAATCTTATTTCTGCATGTGATTATTTATTTCCATACATGGAAGTGTTTTTCAATATTACCCCAATAGATAAACCACCACCGCTAGTAGATATTGAAAAACCTTGCTTACACTAATTTTTAACATTCCAAACTTTACTTATTTACCACCTCAAGATAAATTTAAATATTGGGATGTATACTTTATAATTTGTTCTTCTTTAAATGATAAAATACTAATTCTAAACATTAACAATAGTCAATTAACCCGAAAATTTAAATTATTGTCAATAGAACCCAAATATTATGATTTTCTGCTCAAATTAAATCTTGAAGCACTGCCAACATTACACTTTTGTAGATATAGAAGTCTTTACATAAATATAGAAGACATATGCTGGTTATGTCATAGAGAAACTGAGACACAAGAACATTTATTTTTTACCCGTCCTGCATTTCATAATATTTGCTCATCCATACCATCATTGTACATACAAAGAAATTGTGACATTCAAACACTTTTACAATCATTTGTTAAAGGTAGCTACCCACATTATCCATCAAGTACTTTATATTATTTTCACTATGGTGTATAAGAAGCTTCTTCATGCACAACAATAATCCAAGAAGACATTCAAACACATTCTGGAACAAAATGGAACAGCTCCACTTAAGGGATTAAAAAATTGTATCCCAAAAGATGTACACAGCCACTTTTACCACAGCACTCAAAATTATAGATGGGAAATAAAACTAATAAAAAACAGAACTAAGAGCCTTATGAGTGCACAAAATTGATTGGATGTGTATATATTTAAAAAAATGTAAACTCAAATTTGTAAACCACATGCATATCCTTGGACTTTGTTGTCCCTCCTCCCAAATTACAATTTTCAACTTATTTATATTAACTTCAATTCATCTGCATGTGGTAAAATAGTTATAAATGTAACCTTTACTTGTTATATTCAATAAAGTCCTTTTGAAAAATGATGAGGACGATTAATAATAATAATAATAATAATAATAATAATAATAATAATAATAATAATAATAATAATAATAATAATAATAATAATAATAATAATAATAATAATAATAATAATAATAATAATAATAATAATAATAATAATAATAATAATAATTTATTTATTTATTTATTTATTTATTTATTCATTATGAAGCAAACAATAAATGTATAATACAGTGAGATAAAATTCCATACAAGAAAAATCTTGTGTGAGGAATTTAAATGTAACAACTAAAAACCCTAATAAAATACAAAAAAAAAGTATAAATATAACATAAAATATTAAAATCACACAGATATTGTATTTGGCAATTCAATCACAGTAGTAAATAATTACAACATAACATACAATATAAACAAAAAAAATAATAATAATAATAAAATAAAACTAATGCTTAGCATAATATAACCAGTGCCATAAATGCTTTTGAAAAATCAAATAAGATAGTGTTCATTAAATTCACAGAACAATCTCTTATAAATACATATTAAATAATTTAGGATCATTATAACTAAATTGCTTCCTACTGGATGTTTTAAGAAAATTAGGTAAAGCTAGCTGATATTTAGTAGATAAATGAGTATTTACTAAAAACACTAATAAAATACAAAAAAAAAGTATAAATATAACATAAAATGTTAAAATTATACAGATACAGATATTACATTTGGAAATTCAATAACAGTAGTAAATAATTACAACATAACATACAGTATAAACCAAAATAAAATAAACAAGATAAAACTAATGCTTAGCATAATATAACCAGTGCCATAAATGCTTTTTAAAAATCAAATAACTAGTGCTCATTAAATTCACAGAACAATCTCTTATAAACATATTAAATAATTTAGGACCATTATAACTAAATTGCTTCCTACTAGATGTTTTAAGAAAATTAGGTAAAGCTAGCTGATATTTAGTAGATAAACGAGTATTTACAACAGAAGATTTAGTATCCAAATGAAGTTTCCTACAATAAATATCAAGAATCACTCTATATTTATACAAATGGAAAACATCTAGTATATTAAAAGTGGCATAAATATCTTTAACAGATGTGGTACTGATCTACCAAAAATGATATGCATTGTATAATTCTGTAAAACAGAGAATGTAGTCATTGCAAAAGTAGAACAGTTCCCCCAAACTGATATATTATAACATAATAAGCTTTGATAAGAAGAAATATATAAAGTAATCAAAGCTGACCGAGGAAAAAATTTAGATAAGTAGAAAAACATATAATTTAATTTACGTAAATGAGAACAAAGAAAATCAATATGGTTTGACCAAGATAGTCTGGAGTCAATAAAAACACCTAGATAGCAAATATTATCAACAAATGAAATGTTAGCACAAGTACAAGTGCTATTACAATGCCAAAAATACTTATTACAAATAGTAATGTTAAGCGAATGAATATTTGACTTATAAGAAAAATTAATAGCTTTTGTTTTACTCAGATTAATTGATAAATTATTAAATAATAATAATAATAATGATGATGATAATGATGATGATGATGATGATGATGATAATGTAAAATGAAATTTCTCAAATACATTATATTCTGAAGCATTATCATTTCTTAGGTAAAATAATTGTATTCGTAATGTGCAAATATTATATTTATTTGGTATCTGACGATCATGTATTTGTAATAGTGAATAATCAATAGAGCACAAAATTTTATAAAACAAGTTTAACAAAATCTATTATAGACTTTTAACAAAAACTATATATACTATTTACAGTTATATTTTAGATAAATTATATACTTCCACATTTTTGTAAAAAATAATAAAAAAATCAAGAAGTAAATAAGCCTTTACTCCGATTTATAAACTTTTGCACATTTATTTAAAATAATAATAATAATAATAATAATAATAATAATAATAATAATAATAATAATAATAATAATAATAATAATAATAATAATAATAATAATAATAATAATAATAATAATAATAATAATAATAAATCAGCATTTATTTTTTATAGCGTCTGTATACAATTGTAATCACATTCATATCGGCTTTTTCAAACCAAATTGTGCAAACGCTTTTTGCGAGTGTTAAATAATAAATGAATACATACCCTCTGACCCATACAAGATATAGAATTTATGCTTTTTATTGCTGCATAAATTCTATATCTTGTATGGGTCAGAGGGTATTCATTTATTATTTAACACTTGCAAAAATATCCATTAATTGACATGTATTAAAATGTATAGTTTTCATAAGCATACACGAAATCATAAAAACATAAACTACTGAAGTAACATTCATCTTTAAGATATGTTCATAGATTTATAATAATTTAATCGAATTTCTACTATGATAATACTGATATTATTCAAAATATTTATCTTGGTTCGTGTAATAAATAAATTGACTTGAATAAAATAATATGTTTAACATACTTTTATATTGCTTGGCACTATCCTAATAAAAATCCCTATGTGTGTGTTTTATGTGTGTTTTAATAATATAAAAATAATATTCACAAAATATAAGTAATCATTCCATTTGATGTCATTTCTTTAAAAAGATGCATTTTCATGTATAATCAAAATATTCAAAAATTATTCAAAATCTCGTGAATAATTATTATCTCTTATATATTTTTTTAAAGAGTTTAATAAAATATGGAAATATCTATGATTTTTTATTCTTATAGTTTGCATTTACTTTCAATCTCATTTGTATTTGACTTCAACATAAACTAAAGTAAGAAAATCCTATCTCATCTTCTTTCAAAATAACGATTCTACAAATCCAAAAAATATTCATTATTTTCCTTCATAAATACAATTCTGTACTGTACAATAACTTTTGAAATTAAGATGGTGATCCGATGCATAGGAATGAAGAACTAACTAGAGTATAGACTAAATAGAATAAAAATATATGGGATAATCTACATGGCAACAGTGCATACGAAGTGGTATGACTTCTCTGTCTAATGACCTACACTACACAATAATGTCCAGGCTATTTATACAACTCATACGAATATTTAAATACATAATCAAAAAAAAAGGCACTGCCCATGGAAAATATACAAGTCACAGGTTACGTTATCTGTACTTGCATAAATTACTAAGATAATAAAATAAGTTACTTTCTATTTTTCATAAATCATACATATAAGCATCCCATTGGTTTGTTTTCATAATCCCAACGTCACTATCACTTAAAAACTTTCTAATAGATTTATCAATCTACATCGCAAAAGTATCTAACATTATTCTAAACAATAAAGAAGGTTCACATATGACTTCAACAGTCTAAAACTACGATAACAAGAAAAGGTTTATTCACCTTCAAAATTCAGCAATAAAATACAAATTATTTTGTTTTAATGTATTAAATCAATATTTTAAAACATTTCTAAAAATAGGGTTCCTCCACTAAAGAATCATATAAAAAATATGTATCATTACATCATAATCTGAGCACTTGTAGCATATATGTGTAGAGATGGTAATCTGGACCAACTGATGATTGCTGGTTTAGCATGAAATACTTATATTGGTGATTATTTATCTTTTCGACATATATGTGTTCGGGTGTATCAGTGTTATGAGATAGTGTGGAGAGTGGTGGGTCATGTGAAAGTCTGTGCTCATACCCTGTCTATTACATATATAGAACACAGGTACATATAAGCCTGTGTATTTCATCTATTACATTAGTAATATAAAAGAGAAGCATGCACATCTTTTTTTCAAAAAAAAATATAGCTTATATTTCTAGACTAATGATAAAGTTTTATGTGTATTTAATGCATGCACACATATTCATATGTTCATATGATAAGGTAATATTATAAAAATATTCCAAGCAATCTAAAAATATATATATATATATACATCATGTAAAAAATAATATATTTTACAAATTTACCCACAGGAACATTAAATATTGTCAGTCACTCTTAGGCGTTTTCTGGTTCCATATTTCATAAAAAAAACATATTAAATAATAATAACATTTACTCAAGATACTATCACACTTAGAAAAATATTTATAAAAAATCTTTACAAAGAATTAAATATTCCTTACAATAATAATTATATTAGATTAATAGATATTACATTCGAATATCAGGTTTTCAAGCTAATTGTGCAAACGCTTTGCGAGTGTTAATAATAAATGAATACCTTCTGACCAATACAAGATATAGAATTTATGCAGAAATAAAAAGGAATCCTCTTATTCCTATGACTCAAATATTTATATATGAGCAAATCTGAAGTACTGGCACAGAAGGTGTGACAATATACAGTCACTTTAAATTACTATATAAAATGTCTGAATGAATGACTTCGATATCTTGTATTGGTCAGAAAGTATTCATTTATTATTAACACTCGCAAAGCGTTTGCACAATTAGCTTGAAAGGCTGATATTCGAATGTAATTACAATTGTATACAGACGCTATAAAAATAAATGCTTATTTATATTAATAGATATTGTATATGTAATTTTCCTGCCTAACAATAATAAAAAAAACTAATACTATTATTAGTAAGCAAAAGATAAATAAACTATGTTTATGAAAAACTCCAAACCACCATAAAGTAAATTTAAATTTTTTTCTCTTCTTCCTAATAATACTTTATTAGAAGTTCTTCATGGAAATTTTCTTTTTCTTCTAAATCATTTGTCAAAACAACTACTGTCCAACACTTTAGAACAACAACAACAACAAAAAAACAACAGAGCTCTCTTTCCTTTAGACATGGCATAATAAACTCATAAATGAAAAAAACAATTGAAGTGAAATGAAGTGAACTTTTGAATCTGATATTATTTAGAAAAATAATCACTAATCCTTTGATAAAAGTTCATAAAAATTATAGTCAATTATCTATAGCTTTCAGGACAATGATTATTAAATGTTATATCACTTTGGATAGTTATAAAATAATTCTCGAGAGTTTCCCCATTCACTATAACTCTGCATGGGCTTTTCAATGCATGAGTTATGGCTATATGGATTCATGTGTACTTGTAAGGAAAATATGATCTGTATATTGTTTTAAAATACCATTTTAGTAATTTAAATAATGTTATTACAAAGTTATTTTAGTCAGGATAATATTATTTTAATTACCCATTGTTTTCCTTTTTGACATATCATTCTTCAAAATCAGTTTTTACATTATCAAGTAAATGTGGTCTTTTTTTTAAAATAATGATGACTTGTCATATAGAATATATTTGCAGTACTATCAGTTTTATATTTTTATCATTTAAAAAAAGTTTATAATAAACTTTTTAAAACAATATTTTTTAAAAAAAATATTTATTGCAACTCTTTTAAAATATACTTTTTTAAAAAAAATATTGAAAGTTAATGTTTTTACCATATAGCTTTTGCTTTTCATCTCCAGTTATCTATTCTTATGATATAACACATTTAAAATACAAAATTTTCAAAGAATATATCTGTTTAATTTTCTTGACAATGTCCAAAATATTAAGATAAATAATGATATATCTTGTCCAATAATGTTTTTAAAATTGTACTTTTACTTGGTATCTGTACATCCATGTATAATTTTCTGAAATACATACTCATTTTTGGTATTAAATCCATAGCTACTCTGAAGCTGGCTCAGTTTTAATAGAATAATTGGTAGGGAACTGATTACTTTAACAACACATTATTTTTAACTTAGTAAATTTATAGTCTTTTAAAAACTCTGTTTTAAAACAATAATTTCAAGTAATAAACTAGGCAACACTTTGATATTAAAAATAATAAATTATAAAGAGAGTTATTTAGTTATTAATTTATTAAAAGCACCTATTTATATTATTAAAAGCACCCCAAATACATGAAAGCACCCACTTTGATACTAAATTAAATTTATGATTTGATTGACTAGTAGATTTTTATCTGGTGATCTAATTTACATATTAGTCAAGATTACACAATTAAAAATTAAAAATAAACTTATGACTCATTAAATATTATATTAAATATTATATTATTTAATTCTAAATTAATTTAATTAATTAATTCTAATTTTAATTTTAAACAAATTAAACATTTTAAAATAACATTTAAAAAATAATACTTTATTAATTTATCCAATATTTATTTTTAATTTATCTATTTTTAAAAATCTAATTTTATTTACAATATTTGTTTTAAAATACCCATTTAAATATTTTCTAACAGTTACATTTATCTTGTGACAAACAAATGTTTCAATTTTTAGAATAATTCTAAAGTAATTTTGAAACTATCTTTAGAAAACTTGTAAGCACAAAGTATGAGTACTTGTGCCACATGACTTTCAAAGCCAGACCGTGTAACAATTTTTAATTGATTTTTGACAACAGAAATAAATTTTTAATTATAAAAAATATTATATTAAATAAATAGTACTATAATAATAAAACTTAGAATCATAATTTTGATACTATTTAAGCTGTAATAAACTGAACACATTTGTCCATTACAAAATATTATACTTTAAATACACAATTTATAACACAAATACTAAATATAATTTTTATTTAAAAATACATTAGTTTATTTAATTTTAAATCATTGTTTTAAAATTAACATTTAGCATTTGTTTACAAGAATTTTTACATATTAATTTACTATGTCCAGTTTTCCCAACCACCAAAAATTATAATATTTAGCATTACTTTATTATTCTAACATATTAATATAGTTTTATGTACTTACTACTCTCATTTTACTTTAACAAAGCATTTTAAAAAATTACCAACATTATACAGTAGTTACATCATTCAAAATATATCCTTAATTTATTTTTTTTCAAAAAATTGTCTCAGTGAACCTATTTGGACCTCAACACACACACATATATATATATATTGAACCGCCCACCTTTCCTTCATGCCTTACTAACTAATAATACCACAACAAAAACGACCACAACTAAAAATATCAACTATTACTTTCCTTTCTTTGCCTTACCAAATTACCCAGTCTTTGAAGGTGTTTAGTCCTCCGGTAAAGTGTAAACTATTATCAGTAGTAAACTACCAATAACACCAACACTCGACTCCCAAACAGACACTGACCACATAAACACTTTTTTTTAAAAAAAAAAACCCTTTAGGCACCAGTTAATTATGGTGTAATTAACATGTCCATCTGATCAGCCCAATTTGGTACCTGAGATCCTCGCTAGCTCAATCGGTTTCTAATCACCCTCTAAGAAAACAACAACTCATATGTTAACTACACCGCCCAAAGCTACTACTACTATTCTAAATACTATAATAATAAAATGAATTGTCCTAGCTAATGAAAAAATTTCCACTCTAATACTCCAATTTTAAAGAAAAATAATAACTACTATTATACTAAACGCAGAAAACATTTACGTCTTTAAACCAACAAATCCTTATTTTAAAATAGTAGTATAATTTCCTTATCCTTTTAATTTTAAAATCAATTATTTATTATCAATGGTTAATTTTGTTCCCTCCCCACTTTATTAAAATATATGAGTATATTTACCTACACGTATTAAAATAAACATAAATATTTTAAAGAAAAATAGTTTAAGTATTTTCTTTTATTTAAAAATAAATCAATTGTTTTATCCTACAATTAAAAAAAATGCACACTTTCTTTTAAAGTTAAAATAAGCATTTTAATACAACAACATAATAAATAAAATATGTATTATAACGATCCAAACGAAGTGGGAGATCGCATCGCACCGCACCACACTACCAAAGGGCGCCATCTAGGCATTTGAGCCTAGAAAAATTTATAAAGTAGGCAGATACGCGCTGTTAGGATTCCACTTTATTTACATATTTAGATCGTTAGCCCATTGTCACTAGCTCAGCGGAGACGCCGAGATAAAAATCTATAAATTTTATATCTTAAATATAAAAGAATAAAATAATAAAAGCCACTGCCAGAAATTAACACAGAAAAATATTTATTTACGCATATATAAAATAATATTTAAATTTTGAGGAATAAATTTAATGTTTATAATTTTATATTAATTTTTAATTTTACATTTAAAATAGCTTGCTATAATGTTTAATATTTTCTTTAGAGATTCAGTATGAATGGACTACACTAGGTCTGCATTTGATAGAAAAATATTTTCCCTGATTTAACCTTAGCACAAATTTAGCAATCAACTGGCACCAATCCATCTGATACATTCTGTATTCAATGGATTGGCGCCAGTTGATTGCGAAATGTAAGGAATCAGGGAAGAATATTTTTCACTTTCAATGCAGATTTATATTATTAAACCGACCATATTAAGAAAATATTAAACATATGAAGCTAAATAATGTAAAATTTAATATAAAATTATAAACATTAAATTTATTCCTCAAAAATTTAAATGATTATTTTATATTCGTAATAAATATTTTTCTGTGTTAATTTCTGGCAGTGGCTATTATTATTTTATTCTTTTATATTTAAGATATAAATTTATAGATTTTTATCTCAGCTCTCCGGAGCTGGCAATGGGTAACAAGATCTAAATATGTAAGCAGTAAAAGTGGAATCTCACAGTATCTGCTACTCTTCTTGGACTGCGCTCAATGCTAGATGTGATGATCTCCCTTCGCTTGGTCAGTTCTGTAACGATCCGGAGAATGTGACTTAACGTAAACTGCACTACAGGGCGCCATCTAGGCATTTGAACCTAGAAAATTTATAAAGTAGGCAGATACGTAAGTCAAAAAAAAAAAAATTTTTTTTTTTTTTTTTTAAATTTTGATTCCGGTCGTTAGCCCATGTCACTAGCTCAGTGGAATAGCAGAGATTTAATAAGATAATCTAAGAGTATATATAAAAAAAGGAATAAAATAAGCCACTGCCAGTAATTAACATACAAACATTTATTTATGCACATATATATAAGATTTAAAATTATTTTAGTGTTAATTTTACATTTTAACATTATTTTTAACTTTACCTTAGATTTTAATTTACATTTTAATTTCTATTATATTATAAGTTTACATTTTAATTAAGTTCGCACAGATGGGATTATAAAAGCTTGTTATAATAAGTTGCTATAGATCGGTTACATAGATTACACGGTTAAAAACATTCCAAAGTAAACATAAGCGATCAAAATATAAAATTATTGATTACTGACAATTGCGAAGGGAAATTTATGTGTAACCCAATAGTATTCACCATAAGATACTTGCATTGTCACCAATAACTTAAAAGACATCCGAATAAATACATTTTAGATACTCACCGTAAGGTATCATTATTTATCGAATGTCTATATATTTTGATCAAATATGAAAACGCAAAACATAGTTAACCGATAAACAATCCATGCAAGCATCTATAAACAACTTAAATTTAATGCATTTTTATTTAGGGTCGAGTATGAATACTACATAGATTTGCATTGAAATTAAAATATTCTATCCCTATTTAACCTTAGGCTAAAATTCGCAGTCAAACTGGCATCAATCCATCTGATACATCGATGTATTCAATGTAATACGAAATACAGCAGCACCAAAAGAATTAAGAAAAGACATTGACTCTCAATCAGATAGGAATATTACATCTATCTAACGAGAAGAACAATCAAAAAAAAACTCCATAGAAAGGAACTGCGTTCTCCGTCTTATAATTCCTTCCATAGGCAAACGGGTGAGTGCGGCGTATATATATAAACGATTCTGCCAGTAGCGAATTTCCGATTACATTTACTAACTACATCAATATATCCAATCCATTGACCCAATCTAACAACGACATAAATAACCTAAGATTACCCTCCCCTAATATAACTTTACAAATCTATACAGCCATTCACGCCCGACTTAAGTTTAACATTTTTATAATTAATTTAACGGAAAACAAAAATCATAATAAGAACAAAAAATAAATAAATGGAAATGATTTTACATAAATAAATAAAAAAAATACATCAAATAACATTATTAATTTAGTTTGGTTAGATAGGATTCTATTGCATTATTTACTAAAAAGTTTTAAAATTTAGAGTTCTTATTGTTTCAAGTGAATATATATAAGTTCTTACGATTTTTAAAACGTCCAACTTTATCCGTTGCTTGCCATGAACGTGAATTCCCACGCCGTCCTAAAATTGGTATCCATTTAGCCGTTGTTTTATTTATTCATTCGGAGGTTTTTTAATTTAGTTGGTCCTCAATGTAGGAAACGATAGTTCATTTCTTTTTTTTTCTTAGCAAAGCTGAAGGGATTGAATCGTGCGTTTTTTTTCAATCCCTTCTCCTTCACTTCCGCACTAACACATCTCTCTCACATCGTAATAATCATTAATAACTAGTCACTAGTCACTGATTAATAATTTCCAAATTTTCCTTTTATATTAATGTGAAGGATTGAATTTACATTACGTCACCAATGCGATGGTCCTTTCGCTGCGGTCCGATTCCATAGGGATTTCTTCTTATTTGCTAACAGTTTCTATTGTTTTCCTATCTGACTAGTGTTTTTACATTTAAATGCTGAAGTCTGGTTTGCATTTAACTAATTAACAATCATTTCCATTTCTGATTAATTAACCTGTTTTCCAAATCAAAAATATATTTAAAGATAAATTTAAAGATATAATTTCATCTCCAAATCTTTTTAAAATTTAGTTTTAAAATACTTTTTCTTTAATAAAGTTTTATTTTAATAATTTTTCATTATCTGTGCGATTTAATATATAAGAGTTTAAGATGATATTTAATTTCAATTTTTAATTCTAAAAGAAAATTTTTAAATGCGAACTTTTAAATTTACTTTCATGTTTAATAAATAAAAAACAACAACAATGTAACGAACGTCTGTGCTCATTACAGTATGTTACATTAATTTTAAACTCACACATACATGCATGCAATGACTTTAAATATTATTCAGTGTAGAAGCTGATATCGGTTATTATTATTATTCCAAAACATTATCTCATGAAGTGTAAAGTTTTATTTTCTTAAAGATTAATTCATAGAGTTTAAAGTTTATTTACTACAGTTTATCTTTTATTTTTAAAAGGAAAATCATGAATGAGAGGATATTAGAGTCAATAATTACCTAGGATTTATAAGTTCAATATGACGTACACAGCACAATACAACATCTTTAGAATCATTTATGACCAATTAATGACTCCTCCTTGGATCCTGTGATACTGTATGACTTTCATGGCTTGTTTAGCATACACACACTCCACTACTGATTTAGTTTATTTGAACATGGTTTCTCTCTGAACTAATTGCAGATATTGATGCATAAAGAGGCTCTGTTGGATTGTACACCACGATGATTTAACACTGCATCTTGTTTGGAAATATAACAGCTTAAATAACTGATATATTTGTTGCTTCAAGAATTATTTTTTTAAAAAAATAAAAAGTTCCAAATAGAAAAATGTGGATATATATATATATTGTTTTTAAAACAATGGAAAACTTTATTAACAACAGTGTCTATTGTCTAGTGAAATTATCAGCTTTTTGCTTCTATTTTCTTTAAAACTTTCACACACACATGCACACATTTAATTGTTTTATTATAAGATAAAACAAATTTTCTTTATTATTTTATTATAAATTAATCAAAATAATATTAAATCATTTTTATTATAAGATCTTTTTTAATCATTTTTAAAAGCATTTATGGTCTATTTTTATTTAATAATACCCCCCCCCTACTCTTTAGTTTTACATTTTATTCTTTCAATTTTTATGTTTTTAAAAGATGAGATTTATAAAATTAATTAAATATCAATGTACTTCGGTACAATATATATATATATATATATATATTTAATAGTTATCTGCAATCTCACTAGATAGTGATATTTACAATGGATTACTATTTATTTATTTTTATATTTTAACAATAATAATTTACAAAAATTTAAAAAAAAACATATTGTAAAAGCAGAGGAGTTAATGTGGAAATATATTTTATGTATTAACAATATCAATTGTCAGACCAAGATTGTATATAAATATACAAACCATGACCACCTTTCAAGACTATTGCACTCACTCCATAACTGCAGAAAGCAAAATACTTCTCCCATTGATACTTTTATTTGTACTGAAGAAAATCTCCAGATACCAACCAGCTAATTTACTGGTATATCCATAAAAGAAGGTATAAAATATTTCAAGTGTTTGATCCCTGGATAGCCTTAATGACCAGAAATAAATAACCCAGGCAGTCAGACTATATATATATATATATATATATATATATATATATATATATATATATATATATATATATATATATATATATATATATATATATATATAACACAAATAATGTAGTTAATAAAGTTTTAACTTACTTAAATGTTTCATAGTGAGTTACAGAGAGAGAGAATTAAGCTCAACTAACAATTTAAAATAACATATTTATTTATACAATATTTATAACAATAATAAAAACTAAAACTGATTTAGACTAATTATAGAATTGTTTAGTATAGATAATTTTATTTTAATATAGGTAGTAAGATTCTGACAATTTGAAAATAATTAAATCTTGCCCTGGTATCCCTTTATGTCTAGACTTTGATTATTGTATATATTTACCTAGGTTTTGCTATAAGTTTTTCTGCAGTGATTACCCCTGTCTTATTTATGGCATCATATTTGAACAGGCTTTCCAGTTTCTTTTAACAGATTGTTGCTTCTTCTTTCCAGAGCAGCATACATCTGCATGGCCTTGCTCAGAAGTAGTCTTCTATAATGACAATTTAATGTCTCAGAATTGGAAGATCAAAAATATTTGTCACATTTCAGATAGTCACATTCACAGGAAATAACAGTAAAATTGAATGAACATTGCATTGCAAGTTTAGAACTGCATGGTGATGATAGGGCATCTATATAAATAGCTATACATCAATGGAGTATGAACTGGTCATTCTCAATAAAGATGTCAACAAGATTAGTATAGATTATCATAGTTGAATCAAATTAATCATTCAGAATCAAGACTAGCAGCCAAATAATTCTAATAGTAGAATGAATAACAAACAGCAAGACTGATTATGATAGCTTAATGCAGGGGTGGACAAATAGCGACCTGAGGGCCACATGCGTTTTTATGCAGCTCTCCAAGAGAAACAGGAAAATCCATCTTGAACTGAGATTTCCTTTCTGTGCATGACTGAAGATTCATCTATTATTTTCCACTAGGATGGCCACCTCAATACACATGCACAGTGTAGATACTATGTGCAGGGCTTTTCCAGTTGATCTAGTTAATTTCAATTTTGTCTTTGCATTAGCAAATATATACATTTCCAACTTTAGTGAAACCATGAACCCTCCGAAAAATCGGTGATGAATGTCATGTGTTTAATGAAGAATGGACAAACAAATATTTCTTTGGTAATACAGGGAATAAAGCAGTGTGTTTATTGCATCATGAAAAAAAGGTGTGGCCCTCCGCTAACCTTTGCTTTTACAAAGTGGCCCCCAATGCGGCCCTCCAACAATCTCTGTGGCCCTTGAGCCAAAACAATTGCCCACCCCTGGCCCTAATGAATAACAACAGACACACAGAATCATTAACAATGAGAATTTAGTGGTTTTATACTTTTGACTAACCATTATATGAGGTCACCTATATCATTAATTAGTGTTTTCAATTTGTTTTATTTAGTTAATCTCTTTTAATATCTACTTATTTAATTACAATATTCATTATAATATTTATTATCTAATCAATTGTAAAAATATTATTGATCCACAGTAAAATATATTCCCTTCTTGACTAGACAATTTACACAATTTATTTCATCTTTGATTACAGCATTTTTTTTTTCTGATTAAATAGTTTTGTACAATCAATTAGATTACAATTATTTTTTTTATTTAAATAATTTCACCATGTAAAATTATAATTTTACAGTTACCTTTACATAATTCGTTTTGTTTTATTTCGACCATTATATCTCTTAACATTTTGGAATTTGTATTTTTAATTAAAAAGTAAAATAAACTATTTTTTTAGATAATAAATCTAACTAAAATTCTTAACTACATTATACTTTAAATATATTCTTTCATTTTCTATTTTGTCTTATGTTTATTAACTTCAGTTTAATATACATACTTTTGATTTATTCTAAAATCTCTGTACTTTTTTTTATTACGAAAAAAAATAGCATACATTATTTTCCCTTTTTTTTTTTTTTTTGATTATTCTTAATATACTTTTATATGAATAACTTTTTAAATATGAAACATTGACTTCTCGTTTTCAAATACTTAAATTATTCATGACTAAATCTTATAAAACTTAGTCATTGTTTGTATTTAGCATTTCATCGTAGTTTTTTAATATGTTTAGGAAAGAATTTAATGAATATATATATTTATAAAATGATATTTTACATTGAATTTGTAATGAATATAAATTATTGTTTATGCAGGAATAGTTTAATGCAGAAGAAGCATTTTCAACGTTTTAGATTTCAAGATGTGTTCTCAGCTAACGCTAAAAATAAAAATAATAAAAATGTTAGTTCGAAAATGTATATACACTACGAATTAAACACACACTTATTGTAAAAGATTATAGTATCAAATTTGCCATTGTTTGACATATATTTATATAAAAAGAATAGCAGAAAAACGGCCATCCTATAATCATAATAATTATACTTTTTTTCAAATATAAATTATATTAAATAATACCCCCCCCCCTGTAAATGTTATGTATAGCAATTAGTTCATCTAGGTGTTAAATAATTTGTTCTCATAACACATGGAAAGGAAAAAAAAACTTCCTTAAAATTATTAAGTTAAAAAAAAAAATTTTCTGGGGCAAATTGATTTAATATTTACCTTAAGGGAATTAAAATTTGGCTATAAATAAACGAGAACATTATTCTGAAAAACAATCCACAAGTCTGAGCAAATACAAAAACGTAAGTATTGTATATGCAGTTGCGCGTTACGTGGAAATGCTTACTAATATTTTATTAACTAAGATTCATAAGTGTGAAAGTTTTTGTTTCATACTGATGATGTTGTTATGTTTTAAAAATGTGGCATTATTTGCAAAGACAATATAAACTATGCAAATGTGAATTGTTTATATTTGGTGCGAAAACATTTAATAGTTACATTTTTATGGATATGTATGTTCATTAGTAGTTATGTGTTAGGTTTGTAAAACTGCAAGTGTACGGTTTACATTTATTACTGCCGTTATTTTTTTATTATTTAAGTTTAAAAATATACGATAATTATAATAATAATAACCTTTATAAATAGATATCTAGTTTTAAAAAGTAAGTATAATATGAACGTATCTACAAATGTTTCTTTTTTTTTCTGTTTGTTTCTAATTTGAAGCATGACGTGTGTCTTTTTCAGCCAATTTTTCTTAACTATTTTCATAATTGTGCGTCTTCCTCTATCTCTTATAACTATTTTTCCATATCTTAGTATTATTACAGGCCGCATAATTTTTCATTTCTTTACATTAAGTTTTATATTTTTATTTTCTAATATGTTTTTTTTCTTTCCAATTGTAATTGCAATTCGTGGTTTATCTCTTTATTTATACCTTGATGAACTATCATTAAGAATGTTTTTATTCTATTCACATTTTTATTACTATTTCTTTTAAACAAGTTTCAATACTATAATTTGTATGCTACTAATCTAATTTATTTTCCATATGTACGACTATTATGCTTAATTCTATTTTTACTTTCTCTGAAATATTTTTTGCTAACTGTACTTCAAATTCTTACTATTCAATTTCTGTTTTAATCTTAGCTTAAATTTTATCTTAATTTTTTTTATAAAGTCAACACCTTTTGAAATTTTGTCATTTCCTATTTTCATTTGACCAATATTATTTTCTAAGATTTAATAATCAATAACATTTGTTCTAAAACAGGCACTAGATGGGGATTTTACACACAAGCCTTTGGACATTCATTGATTACTCTGGCTTGCACAGAGTGGCAGTAGGTATAGAATGTTTTGCTTGTTTTAATAACAGTTATAAGCAAGCATAAGAAATGGTGATTATGTGATGTTTATTGGCTTAAAATTTGTTCTACAGTTATTTATTTAATTCTTAAATTTCTCCATTGTTGGAGTATAGAATTATTATTATTTTTTTTTACATTCCTTAATTAATATAATATTTCTTCACAGTCATCTAGGTTATTTACTATCTCCTTAACATTTACAACTCTTGTTTTTTTATTAAACTTTATTTTACATTCCATCTCTTCTAATCTGCACATGCCTCTATCGAAATGTTTCTTTTAAGCTGATTCTGTTTCATCCATTTTATATTGGTTGATTTCTATAACATTATTCAATTCTGCTTTATATTGCTTAACATTTTTTATTTACTTCATATTTTAATATATATCATATATTTTTAAAACTTTCTTATTACATCTTTTACTTTCTATATCCCTTCTCAATATTTGTTGAACTTTCCATACTTTGCCTCATGAAATTCTATGGCAAAATTATATGAACCAATTAATTTATTTCTATCTTGTTTCTATGCATTTCATTTTATGCAGGTCATTTGCCATAATAATGTCAATATTTTAGATTCTATTCTATATTTGACCTCGTCTCAATTCTAATCAACTTTTAAGTATCCTAGTTTATTCTCCAAATCTTTACTTTTCTTAAAATCCTTTCAATTCTAGCTTTAAATTTTGCTGTATCCTTCCATTTTATTTTCTAAGTATTTCTGTTCAATCTTACATTGTCATTAATCTTTCTTTATTTTATTATCTAAGTAATATTTTGTATGAATAACATGACCATTTTCTGGTTCATGTTATACATCTTTGGTACTGAATATTCCACTTTGGTTAATAATTTTTTATGTTGTGTGTTGGGTTTTAATCAAGCAGCTTATTTATGATAAATACATAATACAGTCACATTAACAATCTCTTTTGAGATTAATGAGGTCTTAAAATTTAAAAACTGTCATACAGATCATTTTTTTTAAAATAGGTTCAATCCTATATTATAAGTAAAGAGTAAAATTAGAATTCTGATGACAGAGTTATATAATTCGTAATTTGACACAAAAGGCTTTTATATAAAAAACAGTGATACTATTTATAGAAAACATTAAATTAAATTTTAATAATCTCTAAACAATTTTTGCATTTTGTCTTTTTATGTAAATATGTATTTAATTTTTTTGTTAAAGTAATTTTTGTGAATGCTAATGCAAAGAGAATTTAAAATAAATATCTCATTTAATTATTAATTAATAGTGTTTATTATAACTTTGATATATCTGTTTATCAATAGATTGATATTTTGTCAAACTTTATTTATATTATTATTGGTGTTATATATTGGATATAAATATTCACTCACAGATTAAATTCAATCCAATGAAATAAATTTTAAATGATATAATACCCATTCATTGTTTTAGTGTAGGATTCATCACTAATTATAATATATTATGTGTACATATTGTAAATTAATTATGTTTTATTATATTATTTTAAATCTAGTTATCCCTTTCTCTTCCTATCTCAATCTATTTTAAAGCTAGTGATCCATTTCTTCTCTTTTAGCTACACAAACCTTGTGGTGCATTGCTATGTTATATATCTTTTGAGATAGCAGTTGGTAAATAGAGAGACTAACATCTAAGTAGCAAAAGAAAGATTTGATCTTGAGCTGTTAATGTTTTTCTTTTTTTTCTAATATGCAGTATGACAGATATATTTCAAATAAATATACATAACTATATAAATAATCTCATAAAATGTCAATAATAAAGTTAATAACAACAACATAAATATAACAAAAAATAATAAAACTAAAATAAATATGAACATAAATAAAAAAATCCATGTAATGTAAAATGAAATATACAATATTAAATATAAAACAAATATAAATTATACCTGTGTAGTATATATAGATATTCATCATCAACTATTAATTTTTGCATTGGTGGTATAAGGGGTCAGCGCGACGGCTTTGCAGGCAGTTGCCCGGGTTGCGGGTTCACGTCCCGGCCGATGCTATGACACATAAAAAAACTATTAATTTAAATATATTATTGGTTTTATTATTTTTAATAATTCACTAATTATTTGTATTCTTTATAAATGTAAACTTTAATTTTATGATCCCCACATTAATAAAAATACTCGTTTTATTTTCATATAATTCTTAGTTACTTTAAATAATCAAATTTCAGTGTTAAAATGGCTCTATATGTTTGTTGCCTTCTCTCTCTCTCTCTCTCTCTCTCTCTCTCTCTCTATATATATATATATATATATATATACACATATATATAATAAATAAAATATCCGTTAATTAAAAACAATATTGTAATTATAATTGAAATAATATTTTTAACGATTTACAAACAATTACAAACAATCTTTAAATCCGCAGAAGTACTTTCAGTTACTTTCTAACCTGTCTCAACTGTCATTAAATTCAAAAACTAAAAGTGGAAGCAAACGTCATCAATTCAAATTCCACGAATCTCGTATTTTAATGTTGGAGGCTTGTCGATTTATTAAATGCGATTTATTTCTGTTTATAAAAATTGCCTCTTTAATTTGTCTTTTACTATGGTTTCTCTCTTCATGAAAAATTTTCACATTTTCAAAATTAAATTTAAATTTATATTTACATGTTTTTTCGTGATCAAAGAAAACTGAAGAAGATATTAAATCACCATTATTTTTATTTTTTACACGCTTATATAACAATTCATGTTCCTTCAATCTTTTCTCAATGCTGCACCTAGATTCACCTATATATGACAGCATACAATCACAAAAAATTTGATATATAACATTACTTTTTTGCTTGACAGGTATGACATCCTTAGAATTATTAACTAATTTATTAATATTGTTTGGAACGTAGAATGAAACATTAAATACATTCTTATATAAATCCTTAAAAATTTTTACTTGTGGATTTGAAATAAATGGAATAGATATCCATTTTTTATCATTAATCTTCATTTCTTTTAAATTATAATATTTTTTTTAAAATTGACATAAAGTATTGTTTATTTGTTCCATTTTATAACCAACATCAAGCAATTCCTTGGCAAATATCTCAATATTTTTCAATTTATCACTTTGGTAACGACATAATTTTTCATTCCGAAATAAAAAAGATGTAAAACTTGCCATCTTATGCATCATTTGTACTTTTGATTTACAATTTATATATCGTCTTTTTTGCAGTGGCTTAATTATTAATTTATAATTTAATATACTGTTATCTCTTGTGATCATTAAATCTAAATAGTTAATCTTATTGTCCTATTCTTTTTCAATAGTCCATTTCAAGCCATTCAACTTATTTAATTTCTCTATAAGCAAATTTATACTATTAGTGTTTCCACAGACAAAAACATCATCCACATATCTTTTGTAAATTTTAATATCTCCAAAAATACACATATTTAAAATACTACTCTCATATGTAGATAAAACGAAATTGCAAACTTGTGCAACTACAGGCAATCCCATAGGCCAACCTTTGATCGTTTTATAATATTGACCTTCAAAAGATGCAACAATGTTATCATTAAAATTTTTAAAGAATCAATGATAAATTTTATCATATATTTACAAATATTTTTACTTTTTAATGCATGTTCAATTTTTTTATGGAATTCATTCTATCAATAGATCCATACATTTCTGTAACATCCAATGAAGCAATAATATCATTTTCATCAATAATTAAATTTTTAATACTATTTACAAAGTCAAACGATGAAGCAATAGTATTTTTCCCAAATCCTAAAAAGTCTTGTAAAAGTTTACCAATATATTTAGAAGTCTGATATAAGAAGGAACCACCAAAATATATCATAACTCGCAAAGGATTACCTTCTTTATGTAATTTTATATTTGCAAAAATACGAGGACATATAGCACAAGAAGGATATATCATATAGTATACATTATTATTTAAAACTTTATTTTTAGCACTTTTTAAAATATTGTTAATAAACTTTATTCTTTGACCATCCATATTATAATCTTCAATCAAAAAGAAACCAAGTTTGTCCATTTGCATTTTAATTTTATTAATATATTGATATTTTGTCAACAAGCACATACACAAACCTTTATCCTCTTTCAAACAAATCATATTAAAATTTACAAAAGATATGTGGATGATGTTTTTGTCTGTGGAAACACTAATAGTATATATTTGCTTATAGAGGAATTAAATAAGTTGAATGGCTTGAAATGGACTATTGAAAAAGAACAAGACAATAGGATTAACTATTTAGATTTAATGATCACAAGAGATAACAGTATATTAAATTATAAACTAATAATTAAGCCACTGCAAAAAGAGTATATATAAATTGTAAATCAAAAGTATCAATGATGCATAAGATGTCAAGTTTTAAATCTTTTTTATTTCAGAATAAAAAATTATGTCGTTACCAAAGTGATAAATTGAAAAAATATTGAGATATTTTCCAAGGAATTGTTTGATGTTGGTTATAAAATGGAACAAATAAACAATACTTTATGTCAATTTAAAAAAAAAAAATATTACAATTTTAAAAAAATGAAGATTAATAATAAAAAAATGGATATCTGTTCCATTTATTTCAAATCCACAAGTAAAATGTTTTAAGGATTTATATAAGAATGTATTTAATGTTTCATTCTACGTTCCAAACAATATTAATAAATTAGTTAATAATTCTAAGGATGTCATACCTGTCAAGCAAAAAAGTAATGTCATATATCAATTTTTTTGTGATTGTATGCTATCATATATAGGTGAATCTAGGTGCAGCATTCAGAAAAGATTGAAGGAACATGAATTGTTATATAAGCGTGTAAAGAATAAAAATAATGATGATTTAATATCTTCTTCAGTTTTCTTTGATCACGAAAAAACATGTAAATATAAATTTCAATTTAATTTTGAAAATGTGAAAATTCTTCATGAAGAGAGAAACCATAGTAAAAGAAAAATGAAAGAGGCAATTTTTATAAACAGAAATAAAATGCATTTAATAAATCGACAAGCCTCTAACATTAAAATACGAGATTCATGGAATTTGAACTGATGACGTTTGCTTCCGCTTTTAGTTTTTGTATTTAATGGCAGTTGAGGCAGGTTAGAAAGTAACCGAAAGTACTTCTGTGGATTTAAAGATTGTTTGTAATTGTTTGTAAACCGTTAAAATATTATTTAAATTATATATATATATATATAATTCAAAATAATCAATTTAAAACAAAACTGATATAGACCACTGAAAGCCGGGTTGATGTATTACTTTTTTATATATTTATAGATTGTGTATCAATTTTGTTTTAAATTGATTATTTTTAATTCTTAATTCTACATTAATTAGTTTATTAAAAATATGATTTTTCATTTTTAAATCATATACTATCTTTTATTTTCTTATTTTTTAATTGGTTATTAATATTTTTATTATATCTAAAGGCAATACATATTATATTTTAATTTCTTAGAACTAAAAAAAATGTTTTTTTTTAAATAAGTAACTTATCTTTTAATTTATTATATTATATGTTATTTAAATATGAATTTTTTTCTACAGTACAGGCTTTTTATACCTACACTCCAATATGTAATGTATAGGAGGTTTGAACTTGGACTTTTATATGACCCTCAACTATTCATGCTATCTAATACTGGTGATGCCCTTGATCACACACATATTGAAAAGATACATAATCACTAATGTATGTATTTTGTGCTAAAACAGCATTCATCATTTGGTCCAGATTATCATCTCCACTTATATATAATGAATCAATGCTCAGCTTATATTAAGATAGTCAATCTTCATACTTTGATGAACATGCTTCAATCCACTCCACCCCACAACTTTTCAGCCATCCATTTCATTGAAATTCTGATAATAGAATGCTAAAAAACCACATTGGTGCCAACCTTTTCATCCTACCCATGTTAACCATAAATTACTCTGACACCTCATGTACAGGACATAATCCATTTTTTTCACATGACTCTCAACTATTCATGCTATCTCATGCTCCTGATACACTTTATCACACACATCAAAAAGATAAATAATCACCAATATATGTATTTCATGTGAAAACAGCACTCATTAGTTGGTCCAGATTATCATCTCACACATAAATACAATCATTGTTCAGATTAAACTTATATATTAAAATATAGTGTTGTAAGGTCTTCTCATCTCTTACATATGTATGTAAATGAATTGTTCTGTACATAATGGGTCAGAGTGATTTATATTTAACATGGTTAGCATGAAAAAGTTGGCATTAATGTGGGCTTTGAGTATTCCATCATCAGATTTTCAATGAAATGGATGGATGAAGAGTTGTGGGTGTAGGAGACTGAACCATGTCCATTAAAATATAAAGATTGGCTATCTTAATATAAGCTCAGCATTGATTTATATATGTGTGGAGATGATAATCTGGATCAACTGATAAGTGCTTGTTTAGCACAAAATACTGATGATATTGGTGATTATTTATTTTTTTGACTTATGTGTGATCAAGTGTATTAGCCATATGAGACAGCATGGATAGTTGAGGGTGATGTAAAAGTCTGACTTCAAACTCCCTATATATTACATATTATTTAAATTAGCTATATCTATAATTGGAATAATTTTTTTCTTTTAAATTATATATATATATATATATATATATATATATATATATATATATATATATATATATATATATATATATATATATATATATATATATATTATGATATATTATTATACAATTCACCTTATCAATTTATATTTTATATTGCTAAGTTTTTATTTCATTAATATGTAATAACTTTAAATATATTCATGTTTATACTCCTAAGTAAACATTTTTTATAAACCCATAATTTATTTAAAAGTAATTTTCATTTTATATATTTTCCTATATATATTTATTTTAAAAACTATATTTATACTAATATCATACTAATCCCAGAATAATTATTAAATTTTGGTGTCATATTTTTTACTAGTAATGCTTCTTTTATTTTATTTTATTTTATTTAATAGTGTCTCCATTTAACATCACTTTTATTGAACTTTATGTAAATTTGTGTCATATCATGGTAATTTATTATCTGACATGTGTTGTTTTAACCTTGCTTTCATATAATTGTTACTTTCTTCCACATATATGTTTTCAATCCCACTATCTAAACATTGTTTGCATTTTATCATATATATTTCACTAATTGATTCTATATTATTTTTATTATATCCTATGTAATTGTTATCTAGTAAATTTAATAGATTTTATCTTTTTATTAACTATTTTGTATTGCTTATTTTTTACATTTCTTATTAATCTTCTTTATAGTTTTATTATACTTATTCACTAAATAATACTATATGTTTTTATTCTTATATACCTGATGGCACTTTTCTTGTTTCCTTCTTTTTATAAAAAAAAATTTTCTGTACTCTATTTTTTCAAAACTTATTTTAATTATATGTGCAGAGAAATTACTCATTTTAAACTCTTTGATTATTAAATCTTTTTGTTTATTATAGTATTCTTTTTTTAAATGGTACATTATAGCCCTGTATATTCTTGAGTATATACAACTATTTTTATATTTTCCATCTATGTTCGAAAATCAACTTGTCTTGTTTTTATTACTAATATTGCTTTTCTTATAAATATTTGTTTGAATATACCATTTGTAATCTATCAATTTATTTTGATACATTGTAACCAGATATGCAATTGCATTATTTTCTTCTTTTTCAACTGTAAATTTTATATTTCCTTTCACTTTATTAATATTATTAATGAACTAGTTCATTTGTCTTTGGCATTTATTTAAAAAAATATCAAATAATCATATACATAGCTGGTAACAAACAAAGAGGAATATTACTTAGAATTGCACTTAGAGTTAATGCCATAAAATCGTTCCTTTTGTTTATAAAATAATTTATTATATTCAAAAGTTACATTATTAGAACATAATTCTATTAAATCTGCCACAATATCAACTTGTAATTTTATTTTATTTTTTATCCTTAATATATTTTTCAATAGCTAAATTTATTGTTTTTTTTTGGTTTTTTTTACATTTAAATTTGTATACATGAATATAATGTTCATTTTTATAAGAGTTAAATATTTGTATTCATATTTTTTAAATATGTCATTAATTCCATTTATTAAGATTTTATTATTTTAATTTCGGAATTTTCATATTCTTTAGCACATTTTGTAAAAAATTCAATTTAGAATTTTTTTCTAAGAAAGAATTGTCACAATCAAATAATTGGCCTTAATGGTATATTCTCTTTGTTAAATTTTAGAGCCTATATATTTTTGCTGTTCTATATCCATAACTCAACTATTTTCTGAAACTTTGATCTCTCTATTAAACATTCTTTATATATCTGTTTAATTAATGTATATAGTTTTTTTTATATATTTTTAAGTCACTATCATTGTTCTTAACTTTTTCAAATACCTTATCACACACAATAACCTTCATTTTTCTAAATAATGTTTTTTTTATCTAATATTATTAATTTACTTCCTTTATCTGATATTAGGAAAACTACTTATTTTTCATATTTATCTTCAATCTTTCTAACATCTTTCTTTTTTCTCTTAATTCCTTATTTCTCATTATATTCCTCTTTCTTCTATTCTCAAAATATATATCATTTTCTACTTTATATATTAAATTATACATTTTCTTTTTAAATTCATCAAACCAGACTTTCTCGTCATTATTTATCAATTTTGTAATATTTTTTTTGTTTTTATAAAAATGAACACCATATTTTTCTTCTGCAAAATCTTGTTGTATTTTTTCCAGTATTGCAACAATCTCTATCACATATTTATTGATGCCATTTCCGTAGGCATATATTTAATTCCTTTATTCAATATATATTTTTTTAAATTCTAATTTTGAATGAATATGTATATTATGCATTTTGCCATATATCATAATGCATTGTTTTAATTTATCTTCTATCATTAATTAAAATTATTAAATCTCTCTCAATTGCTTTCTTATTTATAATTTTTCTTT
This sequence comes from Epiperipatus broadwayi, assembly GCA_028023455.1. NCBI lineage: Eukaryota > Metazoa > Onychophora > Udeonychophora > Euonychophora > Peripatidae > Epiperipatus > Epiperipatus broadwayi. The sequence continues at coordinate 73,625 of JAQFVV010000579.1, read as the reverse complement.
TCATTTTACATAACTGTGTGAATTTCTCTTCTTCACCTTCATTATTTTATTCTTCAATATGTATTCTATATTATTATTTTTCTTATATAAATCTTTTTCATTTTATTACAACCTTTAATGTATTTTTTTAAGTCATTCTTTTTCATATTCTTTAAAAACACTTCATAATAGATTAATATTCTTAATTTTTCATCTTAATGAATTTAGGTATTATGATATTTTCATTACAATTTCTTAGGTGTTTTACATTATTATTACTATAGATAAAATGGTATATTCAAACAAATATTTATAAGAAAAACAATATTGGTAATAAAATAACAACTTGGTATTGCAATGTAAATAGGAAATACAAAATTAATTATATGTATTCAATAATATACAAGGCTATAATGTACTGTTCAAAAAAGAAAATTATAGTAAAAAAAGATTTAATAATCAGAGTTAAAAGAGTGTAATTTTCCTGTAGATATAATTTTAAAAAGTGTTGAAAAAATAAAGTATAGTATAAATAAAATTCAAAAAAATGAAAAAAAGAACACTGTAAACACACACACACACCCATATATATATATATATTCACTGATAAAAGATGACATATTATTATTACTATCTGCGGGATATTCCGTCCGTGTAGTGTAAAAGCTAAATGCTGACATTTCAGTACAATATCAAGTACCTTCCTCAGAGCATCCTCTTTCTCAAATCATAAGAATGTGTATGAGATGAAAAATCGTTTTTATCGTTTTCTTTTTCCACATATTTAAATTTTATTGGTTGAGAAGTTTTAATTTTTTTTTCCATTAGCTTCTTCCAAATGTTGTTAATCTTCTTTAATTCACACCTTTCATTTATGCTCTTGGGCCTTTTAAAAATCTCTATAGTTTCTCTTAGCAATCTCTGGTCATATTGTTCAATTTTTGGTACAATATTTGTTTTTTTCAAAATTGATATCATGATTTGTTAATTTTGGATGAGAATAAATAGCTGATGCATTAGATTTTTCTCTGACTGCCACCTATTAATTCTCATATAAAATTAACAAATCATGATATCAATTTTGAAAAAACAAAATTGAACAATATGACAAGAGATTGCTAAGAGAAACTATAAAGATTTTTAAAAGGCCCAAGAGCATAAATGAAAGGTGTGAATTAAAGAAGATTAACAAAATTTGGAAAAAGCTATTGTAAGAAAAAATAAATTTTAAAACTTCTCAACCAATAGAATTTAAATATGAGAAGAGAGAAAACGAGAAAAACGATTTTAAATCTCACACGCATTCTTATGATTTGAGAAAGAGGACGCTATTAGGAAGGAACTTGATATTGTCAGCATTTAGCTTTTTCACTACGGAATATCCCGCAAATAGTACAAATAATATATATATATGTGTCTGTGTGTGTGTAAAAGTATAATATCCGTTATAAAAATATTATATGTAATATATAAATAAACAATTTATCGGTAAAAAAGTATATTTTTATATTCTTCAGTAGCACTTTCAAGATGTTTTAAAGGCTTTAAAACATAATATATTTTTACGGTTAATTTGTTTATATATATATGTTGATACGAAAATTTTCATGGTTGCATATATAAAAGACATATTTTGTGTTCATATTTTGTATACAATGGACAATATTACAGATAAGGTTTTGGTACTCCTATGGACTCACCTATCTCAGGAGTAATAACTGATTTATTCATGGAAAATATAGAAACTCATGCTTTAGAATCATCATCATTAAAACCTCCAATTTGGCTAAGATACATAGATGACACTTTTGTCATATGGCAACATGGAAGAAATAAATTAGATGATTTTTTCTTACATTTAAATAATATGCATCCTCATACTAAATTTACAATGGAGATAGAGACAGAAGGAAAACTCCCTTTTTTTGATGTTCTAGTCACCAGAACACCAAATAGTTACATTTTTAGATTTAAACAAAGAATTTATATACAGGCAGATATTTACATTTCCATTCTCATCATCACCCAAATCAGATAGTTTCTGTAGTCAAAACTCTTTTAAATAGACCAATTAACCTTTCAGATAAGTCACATCTGAAAGAAGAAATAAACATATTAATAGTGTTTTATTAGCAAATAGTTGTAATTATAAATTTATTCAAAAAGCCTTATTTCAAGTCCAAAATGTACAAAATAGGAAACAAAAAGATTATAAATCAGGTATTAGGATTTGTGTTTTGTATGTTAAAAGAACTATAGACAGTATTGAACATACATTAAAACACTATAATATAAATACAGCATTTTCTACTCATCAAAAGATCAGTAATATAATAACAAAGCCTAAGGATTGAATCCCTCTTGAATCTCATGGCGTTTATCAAATCTCATGCAAAAATTGTAAAGCTTCTTACATAGGTATGAGTATCATTCCATCAAAGTTAGGAGATTAGAGCATGCTAATGCAGTTAAACAACACTCATAATCATCACCACTCTCATTCCTTACCACTGATTCAGGTCATAAAATTGATTTTTCTAGTACCAGGATCATACCCAGATGTGATAATTTATACCAGTGCAAAATTAGAGAAGCCATTGAGATACTTAAAAGGCCAGATTGTATCAATAAGCAAGATGATACATGCAAATTTCCTCATATTTGGAAAGATTTTTTTAAAAAAAAAAACATCTTAATTTAACACATTTGCTATTGGTGGAACTATAATATTTTTTTTTTCTTTCAAATTATTGATTGTAGCACCTCTACGACCATCTTTTTACCTTTTATCACCAGTGTGATCAAGTCAAAACATCAGCATATCAATATTAAAATTTTTTAACATGGATATATATGGCTAATATAAAGACAACAGAATTGTGGGAAATTTGAATAGATTGAATGATGGGTAATGCAAGTTTTTATTTTTTGTACGTTTGTATTAACAGTTGATAAAGATTGTCAGTGAAACAATTGAAAGTACTTCTGGTAAAGAATATATTATTTAATTTTGAATACTGTGTTAAATATATTTGTTTGAATTATTATATAATTTAAAAATACAGACATTTAATGGTTGTAATTATATATATAGATAGATAGATAGATAGATAGATAGATAGATAGATAGATAGATAGATAGATAGATAGATAGATAGATAGATAGATAGATAGATAGATAGATAGATAGATAGATAGATAGATAGATAGATAGATAGATAGATAGATAGATAGATAGATAGATAGATAGATAGATAGAGAGAGAGAGAGAGAGAGAGAGAGAGAATGATAGAATGCACATGTTGGTTATATAGTGGAAGTAAAAACAAATAAGATAGAAATTAAAAATTATATGAAAACAAGATTAGAATCACACACACACACACACACACATATATATATATATATATATATATATATATATATATATATATGTGTGTGTGTGTCTGTTTCCTTTATATATATATATATATATATATATATATATATAAAGGAAACAGAAAACAAATCCACAGACAGTTCACTAAAAATGATGTTACATACAGACAATATTAAAGAGGGAAAAAAAACAATATTAATAAAAAGGGTCAAACCAAAACTTAATAGAGATTCTGGAATTATTATGGAATTAGTATAAAGATGGTTCTTAAAAGAGATAAATAGGAGACAATATATAAGAAGAAAATTACTTATAAATAAATTATGAATTTGTAAAAAAATGTTTTTGTAGAAGTAAAAACATGAATATATTTAATGGTATTACATATTAGTGAAGTAAAAACTTAACAATATAAATATAAATTTATAAGCGATAATTGTATAACCATAACAAAATTTAAAGTGGATTTTACTTAACAAGAGATATTTCGATATACTTTATGACATTTGAAGTCTAAAAATACCACAATCATTTACTTGATTAAATTGTTACTTTGGATTAAACTGTTTAATGTTTATCTAATTATATTTTATTTTTTAATGTTAATGTCTCCATAGCAAAATACAATCTTAAAATTGAAAATCAATTTAAAATCAGTCTTACATTTTTTGTCTCATTTTTTTAATCTGAACCAAAACGTTTTAATTAAAGGTTATTTTACAAATATATTTTCTTTAATATTAACCGACTTCATTACGTTGTGTTATTTAATAAACAGTCCTATCAATGTAAATAAAAAATATACATTTTGAAAGAACACTTTTGTCACCTATATTTTCAATCTTTGATAATAAATAGTAGCATCACTATTTTAACTTCTTTTTACAATTTATTACTTAGTTGTCCTAAATTTAATCATTTATAATAAAAACTTAATACATTATTGCTTATAATTATTCTTAAATATTACTTTTAATTACCCTTTGAAAAATTTCATTGTTATCCATCATATAATTATTTTTAATCATTTACTATAAAATATGATTTGTAGTTAAGTTACTGTCTTTAATGTTGTTTGTATTTGTATTAGCTACCCTCAAAACAACTGTTAGTTAACCTTTTCCATTTTATACTAATAAATATGACGACGTAATGCATAAAACATTATCTATTTTATATTTATGGTTTCTCAAAAAATTAAGTAGGTGTATTTGCGAAAACATTTTTTTTGTCCACCTTCATATTATAATCATTTTATTCAACTTATTACTGATTCTTCTAACGTACTTTTAATATTATTTGATATTTACATTTTCTGTCGTTTGGATGATAGCGTTTGAGTAATTTTTGTCTATTATGCATTGCAATTGTTTTAAACCTTGTTCACAAATGTTGTATTGATTTTAATATCCTAGTATAATAGATCTATGTTTTTCTTTGATATATTATTATGGAGTGAATTTTTCATTGTATGATTATTGTACTGCTCCTTTTTATTACTTTCCAAATCTATTTTTTCTGCAAATATTCCTATTTTTTTATTACTAATGTCTATCTTTGTTGATTTGATATTTAATGTGTTCATCTTTTTTTTCATACCAATATTTCCTTAAAATTCAATTTTAATGCATTTATCTATATTTTTCACACTCAGGATCATCGTTTTTTGTTATTATTAACATTTTCTTTAAATAATATTTTTTTTCTAATATATCACCTTTTGAAATGTATTTATTAGTTGGATTATTTCCTTCATCTAATATTAAGTATTGAATGCATTTAGAAGAATCAAACTACACTTAAATTTCCAGATAACATCAACCTATTAGTAGTACACATGTTAGTACATGACCGCAATGTTTTGAGAGGTATTGTTCTTCTTTTCCAAATGTTGTTATCCTGACCAGTGATAGTTCTATCATGGGAAGCTCTAACCTACTGAGCCATATTGCTAAAGGCATCACTCAGTAGATATTTCACATACTAATCTATGAGGTTCTTCCTGATTTTCCCACTTTTTTTCTAAAAGTAAAATAGATTAATGGTATCTATACATTATGCATTGTCATAATTATGTGAACAGATTCTTCGAATTTTTTTGTAATTTTGCTTTTATATCCAATATTTTTGTATTTTTCCAGATGAATATATATATATATATATATTGTTACATACATGGTCTGCTACCAATATTTTTGTATTTTTCCAGATGAATATATATATATATATATATTGTTACATACATGGTCTGCTACCTTAGATGTATCTCTTTTTTCTTTCCATTAGTTTCTGCTCTTGCTTTCACTTTAAAATGGTGCAAAGAGTTTCACCAACACATATTTTTCCATATTCACAATTTATTTCATAAAAGCAGTTTTGTATTATCAGAATTGTAAGTTTGGGCTTTGTCAACTTTAGAATTCTTTACCATGTAGTATGGTTCTAGAAAGGTGTTCTGATATAACACTAATTGCAGATTTTTTAAAATTAGCTGATATTTTTTACACTATTATATCAATTTCTTTTCTTTTGATTGTTAATTTTGTGTCTATTTAAAGTTTTCTTAATAATAGTTGATGGATAACTATTTTTCATAATATACATTTTTTTTCCAAATTATTTGTTTTTGAACAAAGTTTTTTTTTTGTTTTGTTCCACAGTGAGACTATTATTCTATGTTACCTATTTCTGGTATCATTAGAAGTATATTATTTTCTTGAATGTGTTTTTTTTTTTATAAACTGTAGTTTAGAGTTTGCCATGAAGAAGGCTTTTCATAAGAACATCTAAAAATATCAATTTCTGTTCTTTCTATGATTTTATTATGAATTTATTTGAAGGGGATATGTTATTGATGTGTTTGTGTGCAGTAGTGTTTCACAATGTATCCATACAATAAATGTATCATCAACAAAGCAAAAACAGACATTTGATGGGTATAGAGTAGTCTTCATGGCTGTGGTTTCAAATTCTTTCATGTAGATATTATTAATTAGGGATGTGAAAGGTGAATCCATAACTATCCCTTGATTTTCTTGAAGAATGTTGTGAAGTATAGAAAATATGTTGTTGTTAGCAAAAATTTTAATAGTTCAATTATAACTCTCAATAATTAGAGCTATTATTGTTTGTAAGCTTTTATCATCATTTAATAACTTTCTTACTGTAGATAATACTTCTTCACATGGTACCTTTATGAATAAACGTTCCAGATAACAGGATAATAGTATATCAGTTCTTTCAATTTTTATGCTCAAGATCAATGCTACAAAGTGTATAGAATTGCTGACAAAGAGTTGGATCTTGCATGTCAAAAGACTAAGAACTTTGAAAACAAATCTTGACAAATTTTGATAAAATTAACTTTTGGAACTAACAATAGGTCTTAATGAAGCATAATCTTTATGAATTTTAGGTATACCATAAAGATAAGTAATTTTGCTGAAATGTGACATTAATTTTTTTTAATCACTGAAGTATCTATGATGCATTCTGCAGAATGCATGTAAATTAGTTTTTGTAATTAATATTGGAATTTTTGTCACTCTTTTGTACAGGCTTACTATGAGGAGTTCTTTTATTATATTGCCATCATCAATTGTATCTATTACAACTGTTGCATTGACTTTGTTAACATGGAGAATGATTATAGATTTATCCACTTTGAGTTAATTAATTATTTACTCTAATCCTATGATATGTTTGACTTCAACTTTTGTTGCCTTTCAAATATTTTTTTATTCTCCAGTATAATTATTCTGCTGCTAAAATCGATTGTTAAAGTGTCTTCCTTAGTTGTTTTCCATTATATCTAATACAGGGATATTATATGTTGTAATGGCAAACTTTAATCCTTATTTGAAAACATAATTATCAATATCTGTTAGATGTTTAAAAATATAAAAAAATAACAAATGTAACTGGTACATTGTTTAGTATATTGTGACTTTTGATATGCACTTATGGATTTGTATGTTTTTTCTTCTGATATTCTTTTATTTTTCTATATAATTTAGAATATGATTTTCTTCCTATTTGAGAAACTCTTATGAATTATTCATCAATGAATTTAATTGTTTACAAAACATTTTACATTATTAATAGAATGCAAAGTTTGGTAGTTGGAAAATCATTTGAGCCTTTATTCGTTCGTGAACGGAGCTTCCCTTGCTCTCTGAATAATTTTCTCAGCTTTTTAAGAATAAATTGAAGATTTTACTTGCAAACAGATAAAAATTATCCCTCCAGATTTACATTTACATAAGAAAGTTAATTGCATTTTTAATTTTAAATATCTAAAGTTTTGTATAGTATTGAGTCCATACCAATACTTAGTTATTACCTAAATGTTTGTGATGATAGTCATTTAGCTGTATTTATTTGTTAGATTAATTTCATCATCTAATTTTAAGTATTGAATGTCTTTAGAAAAGGTTAACTTTATTTAAATTTTCAAATGTTGTTCTTAATAGCACACAGGTTAGTACATCAACACAACATTTCCTTAAAAATTATTCTCCTTTCTTTTTCAGCTGTTGTTGTTCTGACCAATGATAGTACTAGCATAAGTATTACATCCAAACTATTGGACATGTGTCTATTGAATTTTAATATAACACTTTAACTATTACTGCTACCCTGTTAAACACTACAGTCAGTGGAAAATGTATACATTATATATGAAGTTCCTTCTGAATTCTCTACTTTTCCCTAACAGCAAAATCAAACAGTGTTTTCCATACAATAACTATATTCACACTAGGTTGATTTAAAAATATATACATTTAACTTATTATCACTGCTGTTAACAACTGCAATATGAAACTTTCTTGTTTTTTTCTTTAAAATATGTTTTATAAACTATAATGTTATTTTCATTGAATCCATTCAAACTAAATTATGTATGCTCTGTTTCTTTTTAAAAACTTTATTTCTTCTTATCAACCATATATATATATATATACATATTCACATCTATTTTGACCACTTTTTTTCTGTAATCATTTTCAAAGTTCTATAAAATTACATATTTATATAATTATTATTACAAATAAAATTTATATATAAAAATGTATATACTCGTGTCATAAAAACAATAACATTTCCTTTTCATCTATCAATACATCTTATATATATATATATATATATATATATATATATATATATATATATATATATATATATATATAGATAGAGAGAGAGAGAGAGAGAGAGAGAGATAGATAGATAGATAGATAGATAGATAGATAGATAGATAGATAGATAGATAGATAGATGGATAGATAGATGGATGGATGGATAGATAGATAGATAGATAGATAGATAGATAGATAGATAGATAGATAGATAGATAGATAGATAGATAGATAGATAGATAGATAGATAGATAGATAGATAGATAGATAGATAGATAGATAGATAGATAGATAGATAGATAGATAGATAGATAGATAGATAGATAGATAGATAGATAGATAGATAGATACACACTTATTTCTTCACTCCAAACATTTTAATTATTTACATACTGATTTTTTTATATATTTAAAATACAAATATTTTTTTTTCTTGTTGCTCTTTTTATTTTTTTAACCAATAACTCTTTTTATACTATTTTTAATTTTTTATTTTAATCTACCTTTTATATAATTCATCCTATTTTAGACAGGTTTCTACCATTTTATATATAAGCTTACTTTTATCATTGTTTCTTTATATAATTTTATTTTTTCTAATAATCATATCTTAAAATCTATATGTCCAAATTCTTTATAATGTATAATAACATTTGAATTTCTATCATTCAAATATTGTTTTAATCTTCTCCTTAATTTATTAATTTTGATTTACCATGTTATTTACCATAGTTTAGTGAACAGCTCTGTCTAAATTTCTTCTCTGTATCCTTTTATTCCTAACAAATAGTTTTGTATTTTTTAATTAAACATGTTTCATTAATCTCTCTTTAGATCATATCTAATATGCTATAGATTGATCATTCTGATTAACATCATATTCATTATCACTCTAAAATAAAGTATTTGTTTGCATTTTGCTTGCTACTTTAAAATAAACATTTTAATCATTTTTTTCTTTACCATATTTTTTTCATATTTGCTTTCATCTATTATGCTTGTGTACTTTTCTGCAATATTATAACTATTCTCCATATTAGAAAGAGTTGAAGCTTGTTGTGATAAGAGTATTGCAGTAAACTGATCATTCTATAAAGCATCATGAATTGAATCTTCTAAATATTGTTCCTTAGGCTTTTGATGGATATCTTTATTCTTTTCAATATATTCATTTTCTTTACTATTTTCATATTCAATTACTTGCGTGTTTCCGTTCTGTTTATTATCTTTAACTTTAACTTCTCCATGCTTTTATATTTTTTATCAGTTCTCATTGAAGTTTCTGTATTGAGTATCTATCAATGTTCACATATGTTATCCATATTTTATTATCTTCACTCATTTCTTGCTGCATTTTTTGAATCTGCAATAGTTGCCTCATTTTCTTACTACAAAATGATTCTTCCTTCTGCATATATATAATAAATCATAGGTTTTTTGGGCATTATTTTTTTATGAATGAATCATCCCTAGGCATGTATTCAACTTCTAAAAATGTCATTAATCTTTGTCATACAATCTCCATTATTTTACTTAATTATTTTTGTATCTTGTACCAACTTTTTAAAATTATTAATTACCTTGTCTTTCATTTGTGATAATTTTTTTAACTTCAACAATAAATACTTTAGAGTAAATACATCCATAGAAAATATAAATATGTTTTACTCTGAGCATATAGACATGACAAAAGTCAAAGTTTAATTTTTATTTTTTTCAAAAAGTTAGTATAAATATGCCAAAATGTTAACTCTTCTGTAATACAAAGTTGTCATATTCAGGCTAAAAATTATGAAGCCAATAGTACAGGTACAGTGCACACATATTTGGGCCCCACACTGAGTGCTAAAAATAATATTTATATAGCATCTAAAATGTATATCCATTGCATTCACAGTCCATATAAATCACCAGATAATGCCAATAGACTTAGCATTTTGAATTTGTTATTAATATTAGCAGATGCTGTCACCTTGCAGAATAGGATATCTTTAGATGTTCATATACTAATGTATGTAAAAAAAATAAAATTTATTCGTGCAGATATATAATTACCAATCATTCAAACTATGTAAAGAATAGTAACTTTTATTATGTCCAGTAGCTTATGGAGAATCATTAGACTTCTTAAAATGAGACATAGAGTTATCTGGTTAAGTTATCTGGTTAATGCAAGAAGGAGCAAAATTCTAGACAGTAATTTTCAAATAATATTTATTAACAATCTAATATTATGATTATTTCATAAGTTATCAAATTACTTTATGACCATTTTATAAATTTATTTGATTATTGTAATTAATATATATATATATATATATATATATATATATATATTAATTACAATCATTACATATATATATATATATATATATATATGTAATGATACAAAGATTTTCAGGGGTTGCATATTGCAGGTTCATCCATGTTAAAAAATTTAAATATTGATATATCGACGTTTTGACTTGATCAGAAAGTCATCAACTGGGTGATATATATATATATATATTCTGTTATATTTTGATATCTCAATGAATAATATATGGGTGATATATATATATATATATTCTGTTATATTTTGATATCTCAATGAATAATGGTGGATGTTAGTTTATCAAAATATCAGTGTATAATAGAAAATAATAGACGGTTTTACACAAAAAATAATTTATATACATCATACAACCATGAAAACATTATATATATATATATATAATGATGTTATATTATTATTACTTTTCAAAAACCATGAAAACATTATATATATATATATATAAATGATGTTATATTATTATTACTTTTGGGATATTCCATGCGGTAAATAGCTAAATAGCTGATGTTTCTCTACAATAACACGTACCTTCCTGAAAGCATTCTCTTTCACAAATCATAGGGATGCATGTAAGATTTAAAATCGTTTTTATCTTTTTGTTTTTCCTCATACTTAAATTCTATTAGTTGAAAAGATTTAAATTTTATTTTGTCTTCCAATAGCTTCATCCAAATGTTGTTAATCTTCATTAATTCACACCTTTCATTTATGCTCTTGGGACTTTTAAAAATCTCTATAGCTTCTCTTAATACTCTTTGATCATATTGTTCAATTTTTGCAAAAGTATTTGTTTTATCAAAATTGATATCATGATTAGTTAATTTTATATGAGAATAAAAAGCTGATGAATTGGATTTTTCTCTGACTGCCAAAATGTGTTCTTCCTTTCTAATATTTATTTTACAATTAATCAGTCCAATATATGTATGTGAACAGACCCTACATGGAATTTCATATACCCCATGACATTCCAAAAAAATTTTGTCTTTAGGAAGTGGAAAATTTTCATTATTTTTTTTTAAAAGTAGTGTAAACTGTGTGAATATTATTACTCTTTAAAATGTTACCAATTTGGTAACATTTTAAAGAATAACAATATTCACATAGTTTACACTACTTTAGAAAAAAAATTAAAGAAATATTTCCATTTACTAATGACAAAATTTCTTGGTAACATTTTAAAGAATAATAATATTCACACAGTTTACACTACTTTTAAAAAAATATTGAAATATTTCCACTTCCTAAAGACAAAATTTCTTTGGAGGGTCATGGTGTATATGAAATTCCATGTAGGGTTTGTTACATACATATAGGGGAAAGAATAATTGTAGAATAAATCTTGGCAAGAAAGAATACATTTTGACAGTGAGAGAAAAATCCAATTCATCAGCTATTTATTCTCATATAAAATTAGCTAATCATGATATTAATTTTCATAAAACAAATATTCTAGCAAAAATTGAACAATATGACCAGAAATTGTTAAGAGAAGTTATAGGTGTTTTTAAAAGGCCCAAGAGCATAAATTAAAGATGTGAATTAAAGAAGATTAATAACATTTAGAAGAAGCTATTGGAAAACAAAATAAAATTTAAAACTTCTCAACCAATAGAATTTAAGTATGTGGAGAAAGAAAAAGATAAAAATGATTTTAAATATCACATGCATTCTTATGATTTGACAAAGAGAATGCTTTGAAAAAGGTATTCATTATTGTATAGAAATGTCAGCTATTTAGTTATTTTACCACATGGAATATGTCAAAAATAATAATATGAAATCAGCTTTTATCCATGAAAATAGTATAATTAACATATACATAAGTTAAAGCAATATTTCTGTTATATACTAATTCTTATCATTTATTCATTGATTAATTTATTAAATTAAACATGATTCTGTTGAGTATATCCATTAAAACATGCTATGAATGTATGTATAAATAATTTAAGTATAATATATTCTATAATCAAAGTGTAACATGATTGTATTCAAGAAGCTATGTGGGTCAGTCTAATAGATGAATAACTGTCACAATTCAGGATCATAGAAATGCTTTTAATGAAAAATTAGCACCTCTATTTTTACTTTCATTTTTTAGAAATTGGTCACAAACCTGATTTTGACAATACAAAAATACTTGCTAATTTTGATAGATATAATTTAAGAACCATGAGAGAGACAATTTAAATATTAAAGAGATCTACTGGTTTAAAAAGGCCTGACAAAGCACAATGTATTACAACGATGTGGAAACCTCTCATTTTATGTAATATTAACATAAAATTAATAGGTCAAAAACCTGAGGGAAATAAACATTTTGATAAGCATCATATTATGCTGAAGTACTTCAAGTTGAATCGCATTACTCATCTCCCACTGAATCATGTTATGATTTGAGATCGAATGATTTTTTTTTTTTCAAAAGTTAACCTTGATAATGGCGGTTGCTAGTCCATCGAAATACCGCATTGCAATGCAAAATAATAAGTTTTTTCCCCAAAAATTATATTTTATCTACATCATACAACCGTGCAAACATTATATATATATAAGTTTTTTGATGTTAAACTGTTTATTATTTAATATTAATTTTCATCAAATGATTTTAATGGTGATGGATCCAATTTTATCAAAATATCGAAAATTAGTACAAAATAATACATGCTTTAACTCAAGAAATAATATATTTACATCATATAACTATGAAAATATTAAGTTCACACATATTTATATATATTAAAATTAATGTTATGTTGCTTTCTGTATCTAGCATAAGTCTAGAAGTATATACAGACTACCATTTATTTTGACGTTTCACCCTGCAATGATTAGTTAAATGAAATATTGAATGACACTTAATTAAGATTTTTTTGTGTTACTTCTATTTTGTCTATTGCATGAACATCATAAACTGCCAAAAATCAATACCAAATATATTTCTTACTAATTTGAGGGTTTGAATTATTATTTATTCTATGAAGAAAAACTATATATATATATATATATATATATATATATATATATATATATATATATATATATATATATATATATATATTTAATCATTTAGAAAAAATGGTTTCTGGATCTTTGGTATTCCTTACATTAGGCATTTTCATACTATGTTTTGAAGGCACTCAGCAGCTCCATAGTCAAAGACATTCCCGGGGTATACTTAATGATATTATTGATGGTGCCATAAAGAAACTTAAAGACACCTTAAACAAACTGCTAGATTATCTCAAGAGTCACGACAATAAATTTGATGATATTTGTAAATTGTATAAAGAACCTTGTGAGCTCAAGCCTAAAGTTACAGAATTAAAACAAAAGATTGAAGACCTAAATAAAGATTCTACTAATGTCATTGAGAGAGAAAAAATTATTAATATAATTGTTAAACTAATTCAAGAAATTTTAAAAATTTTATCAATACCACAGGATGTAAAAGATGGGGAGTTATCCAATGTGATAAAAACTGCAAAAGGCTTACTTCAAAATACTTTAGATACAATAAACATTCCTAATCAGAAATGAAAACACAAAAAGATGAAAGTGTATTAGTATTGTACATTTATGTAATAAATAAAACATTTCTTGAAAATACATTGTAATGTTGTATATGTTTGTGCACAAATATTTAATGCAAAGTGCTAATGATAAAATAACTACTCAACATACTCCATATAATTATGTTCAACAAGAAGTTTGTGAGAACTTAGACACAGCATATGAAAATACACACAATAATCACACACACACACACACACACACACATATATATATATATATATATATATATATATATATATATATATATATATATATATATATATAATTAACATTATTGATGTTTTTTTATATAATCTGAATAATTTAAAATGGACTATTGAGAATGAACAAAATGGAAAAATATTTTTTTTGGATTTACAAATATTTAGAGATGCTATTGATTTAAATTACAAATTAATTTTTGAACTTATTGGAAAAAGAGGATATCTTCCTTTTAAATCACGTGTTCCAATGATACATAAAATGGCAAGTCTGAAATCGTTTTTGCATCACAATGGTAAATTATGTAAATATAAGAGTGATAAAATTTTAAATATTGAACTCTTTGCTAATGAACTTTTAAAGGTTGGTTATGATAAAAATCAAATCTTGCATACAGTAAATTCATTTCATAATAAGAAGAGGCTTTGCAATATTTCCTTAGATAATAAAAAATGGATATCAGTTACTAATAAAATTGGTAACATTTTAAAGAATAATCATATTCACACAGTTTACACTACTTTTAAAAAAATATTGAAATATTTCCACTTCCTAAAGAGAAAATTTCTTTGGAGTGTTATGGTGTATATGAAATTTCATATAGGGTTTGTTCATGTACGATTTATTGGACAGACTAATCTTAAAATATATATTAGTAAGAAAGAACACATTTTGGCAGTCAGCGAAACATCCAATTCATCAGCTATTTATTATCATATAGAATTAGCTAATCATGATATCAATTTTCATAAAATAAATATTCTACCAAAAATTGAACAATATGACCAGAGATTGCTAAGGGAAGCTATAGAGATATTTAAAAGGCCCAAGAGCATAAATGAAAGATGTGAAGTAAAGAAGATTAACAACATTTGGAATAAGCTATTGGAAGACAAATTAAAATTTAAAACTTCTCAACCTATAGTATTTAATTATGAAAAGAAACAAAAAGATAAAAACGAATTTATATCTCACACACATTCCTATGATTTGATTAAAGAGAACGCGTTCAGGAAGTTATTCATTGTTGAAATGTCAGATAATTAGCTATTTTACCACATGGAATATCCCGAAAATAATAATGATATTAAATCATCATTTATCCATGAAAATATTATAATTAATATATATATATATATATGAAAAACAAAAACAAGTTATTCACGTAACTTGCTATAACTTGTTATTTATGATCAATAGACAGGTGTTTTACCAAAACCACCGAAACAAGTGTAAATTTGTTTACATAAATGACAAAAGAGTTAAAATTCACTATCTCTCTTGTTTTCTCACCCTTGCTATCATCAGTGAAGGATAGAGTTAGAAACTAGATTTAAATACTGACTCCAAGTGGTTATGCAAAACGTTTCTATCAGTTTGCAAGCGTGAATTTTTCAGACTGGTAAAGTCTTCTACCCAGCGTAACAAGCCAGATAGCTATATGGGTCTGATCTCAGTTCAGTTTCACCATATAGTCAAAACCTCTGCAATATATTTCATTGCAAAAAAACCTTTAAAGGTACATTTATGAAAAACAAAAACAAGTTATTCATGTAACTTGTTATCACTTGTTATTTGTGATCAATAGATGGCATTTTACCAACACCACCAAAACAAGTGTAAATTTGTTTACATAAATGACAAAAGAGTCAGAATTCACTATCTCTTTCGTTTGCTCACCCTCAGATCAGCTGATTTCAAGCTAATTTGCTATTATTAGTGAAGGATAGAGTTACAAAGTAGATCTAAACACTGACTCCATGTGTTTATGCAAAACGTTTCTATCAGATATAAACTTTAAACCTGTTAAAGATTAATATATCTGATTTTTAAAATGTACACACACTAGAGATAATCTCTAGTTTTGAAAATGATTTGTAATAATCATTAGTGTATTTATCTAAAATGGATGGTGTCAAAGTTGTGAGTGGAGGGAGTTTGACAATGGTAAATGAAAATGTAACAATTTACTCTAAATAAATACTTTGCATATAATGGAGACATATATGAAGAATAGTGACCTGGGCCAACTGATGAGTGCTGGTTCAGCACAAAATGCATCTTGTGGGTCATTTGTCTTTTGTTATATCTTTATTTATATGAATTTGAAAATAATTGGGGAAGTGTGGAGGTGTTTATTATATCTATAAAGATAATACAAATGGGACAGATAAAGGTGAATAACTTTGTGTGTGTAACATTTAAAAATAAGATATATTAATCTTTAATTGAGGTTTAAAGTTTATATATGTGCTAGAGATAATCTATAGTTTCGAAAATGATTAGTAATAATCATTAGTGTATTTATCTGAAATGGATGGTGTCAAAGTTGTGAGTGGAAGGAGTTTGACAACGGTAAATAAAAATGTAACAATAACAATAAGACAATACTATTTATTTAACTAATTATCTCCACCACATATACAAAAATTCCATTTCCTAACTTATATGCAAGTTAACTTATTTTGCCATCAAATATAAAATGGTCATAGATGGTGGCTAATGGGTGTGGTCTATACTTTTCTCTCCCTGCAAAAATCAATGAATGCTTAATTTCATAAATCCAACAAAATAATAAAATTAAACTTATACACATGTCTAACCATTTGAACTTTCTTCAATTGCTCAAATAAACTTTTAAGATTATATACACCTTTATGTTTAGGTACATAAAGTTATATCTTATGTATTTCTTTTTTTTGTTAAGAAAAATTGGACACTCAACATGAGGTGTTGCCACCATGATTAAAAATAAATTAGACATAAAGGCAAAATGAGGGAAAATAACATGAAAATGAGAATCCTACATTTAATGGATTTAAGTGAGACCTATGTATATGCAATATTATTTTACAATATTATGCACACAAAAATTATGATATCTAATAACGTGTTAGTAAATACAGTGTAATTAGAAACTTATTATATCAAATATAATAATACAACAATAAAATAAAATAAAAAATATAAACATCTTTCTTGTTTTACTCATCTCTATTCTGCATTTTCTCTGGGTTCAAACTTCTGGGCAGACCAACTAACCTACTAGGAGAGATGATTAAATTTACTGTAACTCATTTCCATACTTGTAGAGTCCTTCTATCAGGATACACTGGATCTATAGACCACACATTTTGGTGATTAAAGATCCGAATGAGCAGATGCACTGCTATGGTTCTTCTACTCCATAATTATCCAGACAATTACATAAGCTTGATTATCATTGTAGGGATGTTTTTTACTAGATAACTTAATATAAATTACCAATTCATGTGGCTTCCATGGTAAGCTTACTTTCCATGTAATGGATTTACACCTTCATTCTTTTTTTCTTCTTAAATGTGATTTAATGATAGTACAATAAGAATTACTGTATCAAGATTCCATTACCACATTAACTATTAGAAATTTGTCTCTGGTAATTCTAGAATTATACTCTTGTGTGCTTTGTTTCTTATCATTTTAGTTAAGGCAATTCAAATTTTTTTTTTGATTAACCACTGAACTGTGTATGATGAGATGATTTCCAAAATCATATGAGGGTTGGTAACTTTAATTAATATCTATGCAAATCACGAAGAAAACATTCAACAAGTTTTTATCCATTTTATAACCAGCAGGTCCCATAAACAAAAAATATATATCACATCATGAACAGCAGGAGAATTTTTATCAAACTTCCTCATGTACTAAAAAATATTTAGCAATCTAATAGCATAACGAGCCCAAAAATATAATCATCTAATCCCCACACCTCACAGGTAGGTTATTATATATTTCTCATTCCACCCACAAATTGTAATTGCTTACATACCACCTTCAAGATATTGCATCAGATAATTTTACTTTTAGTACATTCTTTTAAAAATTTTGTTTCAAAATCTCTCTTTTTCCTATTTCTTATTTTTTGTTTAGGAATTTCAAACTCACTATTGGAGTAATAGACCACCCACATTCTTTAGATGACATGCTTTTAATTCGACTTTGCAAATTAATTAAAACTACTCTATCTGATTACCTACACATATAACTTTCAAATTGGACTCCAACTATATATTACTTAGTTAACAAAGTTGATAATATTCAAAACAGGATGGATATTTTATGTAAATGCATGAAAATAGACAGATCATAAATAATACTAATGCGATTATCAATATACATTTTATAATCTGTAGTCAAAGGAATCTCCTCCAATTATGAATAAAGGAGGGAATAAGTCTTTAGCAATATGTGTACATAGTGAATATTGCAGTTTAAATAAAAAAGTTTAATTATAAATAAATAGAAGTTAACAATAAACTTTATTAAAGAGTAATAAATAATCATTTCAAAAATCAGAGTTACAAGCAATCAATTATAACTTTGAAACTGCTAGAAAAAACATTCAAATTGCATTCAAACTCTGTATTATTTCATAATAAATCTGAACATGCTCAAGGCTAGATAAGTGTTGAATGTAAACATATGAATGCAGTCAACACTTAATTAATCAATTAACAAATAATGCAATAAATTTTAAATAAACCTCATTTAGCTGATAAATTTCACTTGTTCAGAAATCAGACTAAAATAGTGAACTATAATGTTTGAATTGCAATTATTACTTTGAAATTGCACTCATTCTATGTATTACTTTGATATTAAAAAATAATGTTCAAGACTTGAGAGGTGTTTAATGTAAATAAATGAATTCTGTTAGCATTTAATTGATACTAATATCATTAGCAATTACCAATCTTTATCTGTTATCAAGGCAAACTCTTTTAATCAATAAATGTAAATACAATAGGGTCTCATTTTATGCGGATTATTTTAATGCAATTTAAACTTATGTGATTCATGTTTCTTCTTAATATCTTACATTTATTAGATATCAAGAAGTTTAAATTATTAATAACATATTTTGACTTGAACTACTTTTTTTCAAAAATATAACATCATATTAGCAGCTAATGTGAATATGGCCTAAAGCTGTATCTAAAATTTTAGCTTCTATGTAAATAACCTACTTATACTAATGAGTAAATAATAATAATAGATTTATACATACATATAAAAATATTGCAATAAATATTCAAAAATTTTAAACTTTTAAAATGATATTTTGTTAGATATTAACAGAAATAAATTTTTTTTTTAGATTTTTTAAATAAATAATAACAAAGATTTTATAAACTGAAAATAATATTTCTAATGATATGTACAATCTTTTTGTTTTGGGTGCGATCTCATTTTTTTAATATAAAAACAAAAAACCATTAACACAGCACAAGACTGAAAGTGGTGCTAGTTGTACATCACATCACAATCTGATTTCTTACTAGTTCACAAATGAATGCATATTGTCAAATAGTTGTAATAATTAACATACATATGAAGAAATGTAAAATTAAATACTGTAATTAATAAAAAAGTTTGTCTTTTATAATTTTTTTTCAAATATTTGAAATTTTTTATTAGTCATACTTTATTTTCTTATCTTTTTAATGCGAATTTTAAAGTAATTTTTCTTGTTGCTTTGCTTTCATGACAATTTCTTAAAAATATAGAACCTATCCCCTATTGTTCAAAGTATGTTAAGTTTATTTTTGTGCGATTTCTTTTGTGCACTTTTTTGAGGAACTTATATGTCACATAAAATGAGTTCCAGTGTATACATCTTTATATAATGTCTAATATGCTTACGATGGCAACTTTAATTCAAATAGTGAAATTATTAATATAAAGTACTTTAAATAAAATATAATTCACTGATAAATTTGACCAATTCTCAAAACATACTAACAATAATCATTTATAATATTTTAGATGCAATTTATAACTTCACAATTCCACTTCCACCATGTATTATTTATATAATGAATCAAATAATGTACAAGGATATATACATATTCTCTCTAAATACCTGGACATAGTTAATACTTAAATAGTATGAATAAGCATTTATTTTATCGGCTATGTTTTATAAATTGTAATACATTAAAGATGATCCTTTTTAAACTATTGTGTGTGCACTTTTACGAGTGTTAATAATAAATGAATACTTTCACTCCCAACACAAGATATAGTATTTATGAAAGAATAAAATGAATCCACTTATTATTTCCAACCCAAATGCTTATATATGGGCAAATCTTAAGTACTGAAATGAAAGTGTGAGGATAAACCACTCACTTTAAATTACTGTTTATGATGTCTGAATGAATGATGTCAACAAAATTATCTAGAATTTACTAAACGTCACTCTCAAATGAAATTTAAACATATGTAAGCATATATAAGCATTTGGGTCAAAAAGAATAAGTGTAATCATTTTATTCTTTCATAAATACTATATCTTGTGTTGGGAGTGAAAGTATTCATTTATTATTAACACTCATAAAAGCACATGCACAATAGCTTGAAAAGGCTGATCTTTAATGTATTACAATTTATAAAACATAGCACTATAAAATAAATGCTTATTTACATATGTTTAAGTTTCAGTTGAAAGTAACGTTTAGTAAATTCTAGATAATTTCATCGACATCATTCATTCAGACATCATAAACAGTGATTTAAAGTGAGTGGTCTCTCCTCACACTTTCATTTCCAGTACTTAAGATTTTTCCATATATAAGCATTTGGGTTGGAAAGAATAAGTGGATTCATTTTATTCTTTCATAAGTACTATATCTTGTGTTGGGAGTGAAAGTATTCATTTATTATTAACATTCATAAAAGCGCATCAACAATAGCTTGAAAAGGCTGATCTTTAATGTATTAACTAATATGAATAACATTAACAATCAAAAATTTAAATCTATTGCCAAAACCATCCTGTTTCAAAAAATAAATATAGAAATCCACTGTTAACCATTGCCTTGTGACCATAAAATAGAATTAAATTGTTAATACAATGAAATTTAAATACAGTTCATTTAATAGACAAATACAAGCTTTTTTAAAACAGACAACGTTTCATATATTATTGCCAACATCAACTGAAACATTTCTAAGTAAGAAATCTAATAATCCGTTTTTGCCTATGTTCTATACGATAATGTCGATACAGAATTTCAACTTGAGTACACAGAATGAAAATGTCAATACAAAAACGTTTAAGTAAATCCCACTTAACAGGCAAAAATAACCTATTCTAAATACAGCTTAAAAATAGTCAATTATATATTTCATAATGCAATTGTTATTTTTAAATTGTACTAAAAAATATATTATGTAGATAATTAAGCTAATTTTGTTCAATTTCAGATAAGTATTCTTTGTCAATACATAAAAGTAGTTTGCTCCTGGTATCCTGAAACAATTAAGAATCTCAAACTGCTGTCAATATAATTAACATAGTTGGACACCCAAGCTTTCCTAGGGTCTAATAGGTGTATATAGACACCAAAGACTGCAACTTGATTAAAAAGAGTAAAATAAATAATGTAAAAAAGTTGAAATAAACTTTATGAACTGATAAGTATAACCTTTCCTTTAAACATACTTACAACCTGTCAACTGCAACTGTCAAACTCAAAATATAAATTTCAAATTTTATTTCACTTATACTATATAGATATTAAAATAATAATTATCAAAGCTAATTAGGTATTCATTGTAAATCAAGAAAATAATTCAGCACTAAAACATTGCCAATATAATTAAAAATCAGTAATATGAATCTGTGGTTCATTCAACTAGTCATAATTAATGTAGTTTGAAACCCATTTTGGCTATGGTCTATAATTTTTATATAGACACTAAACACTGAAAGATGACTACAGTAAGGGAATCATTCATACAAAGATGTCTAAAGAAGTCCCTTTAGTCACACAAAATATAACATATTTTAAAAATAGACAGACATACAATTATAACTTTCAATGTGCAACTGAAACATTCACGTTAAACTTCAACACTGTATGACTTTGACAACCAATCCCCAAATGCTTAAGATGACACAAGATTTAATGTAAATACCATAAAAGCAGTCAACACTGATACAATACCAATATCAATTATAATAATGAATTCATCCTTTTGACAAGGCAATTTGTTTTAATTCATAAAGTTAAAAATTCACATTTCACTAAGGTATATGTTTATAGAGCTCTAAAGATTTCAACTCAAAAAAAGAAATATTAATACAAACAAGTTTAAATACATCTCTATATAGACATAAATAATATGTTTTAATCTGCACTTATAATATTCAAATTGTTTTTTCATCCATAATGCTACTATGTTTATATAAACACTAAAGATTGCAACTTCACTACAAAAAAAGGAATTGTCAATAAAATGATATTTAAATAAACCTTATTATACTTATAAATTGTACCTTTTTTAAAAAGAAAGTTTAAAAGCATAATCAATTATAACCTTCAAACTGTAATTCAAACTATCAAATTGCACTTCAATAATGAATTATGCAGACAAAAAGAGAATAATCATCAAATCTTGTCAGCTATTTAATGATAATACTTGAAAGCAGTCAATGTTTAAATATTATCAATATCATTAATAATCAATAATCACAATCCATTATCAAGACAACTTTTTTATAAATTCATGAGAAATGTCCATTTTTACAATGGTCTATTATGTTGATATAGACACTAAAGATGGTACCTTTATTTTAATTTCAAAAATTAAAACTTTATTTATACATTAGAGTGTATGCAAAAGAAATCAAACATAGAATAAAATTATGTCAATAAGAAAGCTTCAATGTATACATATAAATGTAATATGCAAGCCATGTATATAGAAAAATCAAGAGTTGTATTAGATCAATAACATGGTCTCAAGAGCAGCATAAGAAAATCATGATAGTTAATTAATGTAAGTATGAAATCAACATAAATAAATATAAATAAAGTCAAAGATTACACTAATGCCTTAAGGCAGTGCATCATATACTTAATTAGCTAGGAATATAAAGTAAGTCTAACCTATGTATAAGGTTTGGAAATTCCATTAATTAATGATTATCCTGGCCCAAAGAGTAATGAGGACTATAACTATATTTACAAGTTGATATACATAGATTAATTGTGCAGTATGTAACTAATGCAAAGTTTGGGTTTTAAATATATAGGATGTATGAAAGATCTACATAGTTAAAGTTTAGATTATTTTTAAGTAAAAGATAGGATATATTATTTATTCAGTGGATAGGAGAAAGTTCAAGTTTCAAGCCTAAGAAATACATGAATTAGGACTTTAGCCTCATCTGGCTCCAGGTTTGGTCAATAAACCAAGGCAGACAAGTTTGTACAACTATTCAAATAAACTTTCTTTAACAGAAAAATATAATCTGTTCTGAAAGTAGATTAACAAACATACAATAATAAATTTAAAACTGCAAATGACCTATCCACATTAAGCTCAAATTTTGTAATAATTTGATAATAAACCCAATAATATTTAAGACTAGGTAGATATTCCCTGTAAATATATGAAAGCAGACACCTAATAAACAATACCAATATCATTTACTATTATCTATGTTCTAACATGTTTAAACATGTTTATAAAGAATTTCAACTTAATTATAGTGACTAAAATATTTAATACACAATGTTTAAATAAACATCAATAAGATGTATGTATAAATTGTTCTATAAGCAGATTAAAATTGTCAATTATATCTTTTAAAGTGCAATTATAACTATCAAAATTAACTCCCCTCATGATTTACTTAAAAAATAAAATATAGGGTATATGAGCACAGACTCTCAAATGACCCACCACTTGTGACACCATCTCATAACACTAATACACTTGAACACATATATATTGAAAAGATAAGTAATCACCAATATACACATATTATGTCCTGTACACAAGGGGTAAGATTGACCTTAGGTCAACATGGATGTGACAAAAATCTCAGCTTCAGGGTGGTTTTTGAGCTTTCCATCATCAGATTTTCAATTGGATGGATGGTTGAAGAGTTGGAGTGTGGAGTATATTGAAGCTTGTCCATTAAAGTATGAGGTTTGGCTATCTTAATATATATCTGAGCACTTATAGCATATATGTGTAGAGATGGTAAACTGGACCAACTGATGATTTCTGGTTTAGCATGAAATATGTATATTGGTGATTATTTATCTTTTCAATATATATATGTGTTCAAGTATATCAGTGCTATGAAATGGTGTGGAGAGTGGTGGGTATTGTGAGGGTCTGTGCTCATATACCCTATGTATTACATATATGGTCACAGCTATATAATGGGCCTATGTGTTTCAGTTATTAAAAAATAAAACTAATAAAGTTCAAGACTGTATATGTATTCAATGTAAGCAAATGAAAACAGCCAATACTAAACCAATATCACCATCATTAACAATCAACTGACACATTAAGTTTTATTTGTAGTTTATTTTAATCAATAAAGTTAGAAACCACCTTTTGTTATAAGTAATTATGTTATTATAAGCAACAAAGAATGTATTTTGATTACAGATAGTGAAATTCTTTATATGAAGAAGTTTAAAGAAACATCATATAACATGTATATATAAACTCTTCTATATCTGTCAAACAAATAAACAATTATTAATTTCAAACTGTTACTGAAATATTTAAATTGAACTCCAACCATATATTATTTGTGAAGTTCAAATTTAAAAAGTTATCCAATGTAAATATAGAAAGAAGACAATCTCAATATTATGGTCTCATATGTTTTTAAAATTATGAAAGATTGCAACTTGAGTAAAACATAAAGAATTGTTAATACAAATAATTTTAAATATATCTCATTTTATAGGTAAATATAATCAGTTCTATAAGTCGACTAACAAATAGTCAATTTTAATTTTCAAACTTTAATTAAAACTTTAATATGTATTATAGAGATAATACAGCTAATAATGCTCAAAGCTTGAATGACATTCAATACAAACACATGAAAGCAGTCAACACCTAAACAATTACAAAATCGTTAACAATCAATAATCTCAATCCATTTTTAAAACAAACTTTTTATAAAAAAACAAATAAAAATTCACTTTTATCTTTGGACTATTATGTTTATATGGCCACTAAAGATGGCAGCTAAATTATAGAAGATGGAATTGTTAATACAAGTTATTTTAAATAAATCTTATTTAATAGATAAATATTATCCGCGTTGTAAGCAGACTAACAAAATATCAACTGTACTTTTCAAACTGCAATTATAACATTCAAATTTTTTTATTACTTAGATAATAAAACTCAAACTGTTCAAGACTAAATAGGTATTCAATGTAAATCCATGATATCTGTCAACTGTAAACCTTGCCAATATTGGTAAAAATTGGCAATTGCAATCTGTTGTCAAGACAACAACCCCTAATTAATTTAGGTGGAAATCAACTATTTACTATTTTTAATACAATTATCTAGACACAAACAATTGCCTGTTGACTATAAAGTGTGAAATTGTATTGCAAAAAAGATTAAAGAAATTTTGTCATTTAGGTTATTATAATCTATTCTAAAGCAAAATAACACTTTTGTAAATTATATCTTTCGCCATTATAACTTCAAAATTTCATTCCAAGTGTGTATTATTTTGAAAATAATGCTGATATTATAAAGGATTAAATAGATTATCTAGATAAATACATGAAAGTACTCAACACCGAAATAATATTACTATTATCAATCAAAATCCACAATCTGTCATCAAAGCAACCTTCTTTAATCAATAAAAATGGCAATCTATCTTTTAGTATAGACTAATATGATTATATAGAAGATAAAGGTCACATATTGACTACAAAGAGTGAAATTTTTCTTATAAACAACTTACATTAACCTTATTATACATGATAACATAACCTGTTATAAATGAAGATAAACAAGATATCAATTATAATGTTCAAACAGTTAGTATAATGATGAAATTTCTTTTCAATCATGTACTACATAGATAATAAAGCAATAGTGCTCAATGATTTAAAGGTATTTAATGTAAGTACATTAAAGCTATTAACTCTTAAAAAATACCAGTATCAATAACAATCAACTTCCTGAAACTATTGGCATGACAACTTTATTAAATTAATAAAGATGAAAATATACCATTATCTATTGTCTATTATGATATATAAACAATAAACAATGTGGCTCTTCTAATGAAAGCGAAAATACTTATATAAAGAAGTTTAAATAACTCTTGTTAAACAGGTTAATATATTTATACATATAACCTGTTTTAAAAGCAGAGTAACACAATATCAATTATAACTGTGACACTAATGTTCAAATTGCACTGCAAATATAAATTACTTAAATATTAAAGTTAATATGTCTATAAGATAGATAGGTATTATTGTAGATACATAACACAAATCAAAAATTAAATAACACCAATATCATTAACAACTAGATCTCAATCCATAGTCAAAATGATTTGTTTTAATCAATATAGATAGAAACCCATTTTCGTTATGTTCTATTCTGTTTATATAAACATTAAAAATATCATCATAATTACAGAGAAAGAAATTATTAATACAAAGCAGTTTAAAGAAACAATATTAATTAGATAAATATAACTTGTTCTAAAAGCAGACTAACAAATTATTAATTAAAGCTTTCAAACTCCAATCATAATTTTGAAGTTTCACTTTAAACATGAACTACATAGATAATAAAGCTAATATAACTTCAAGGCTTGTTAGTTTTTCAATGAAAATATATAAATGCAGTCAATAATTAAACTATAGCTATATATTTAACAGTTAATTTTTTCCATCTGTTGTTAAGGTAATTTGTATTAATGAATAAAATGTTCATGCACACTCTAAAGATTGCAATTTGACTACTGTTAATACAAAAACATTAAAGAAACTTCATTTAAAATGTAGAAAAAAACTGTTCTCAAACCACTTTAATAAATAGTCAATTGAATTTTTCAAACTGAAGTTATAACTATTATATTGAAGTCTAACCATGTATTATGCGGATAATGAAGCAAATGTTGTTCAATGCTTGATAAATATTTTTTGAAAAACACATGAATATAATCATGAGTGTTGTCAATATTTAAATATTATAATATCATTATCAGTCAACAATCTCAATCTGTGGTCAAAGCAACCCCTCCATTAAAATGGATGGACAGCCATTTTTAAATTTGGTCTAATGTGGATATAGACACTAAGGATTGCTGCTTGACTACAGAGAATAAAAATATTAATATGATGAAGTTTAAGAAAACCTTATTAATTAGGCAAATGTAATCTGTTCTAAAAGTAGATAAAAAAACTGTCAAATATCATTTTCAAACTATAATTGAAACATTTAAATTTAATTCAAAATATGCATGTCTTTAATAATAAGGCTCATACTATTCAAAGCTATGCATGTATTCAATGTAAATACATGAAAGCAGATGATACAGTGCAATTCCAATATCATTTGCCATAAACAACCTCAATCTGTTGTCACAACAATATCCTTAATAAATAATAAAAAAATAAACTTTATCTATGAGTTAATAGGTTTATGGAGACACTAAAGATTACATCTTGACTACTGAAAGTGAAATAATTAATACAAATATGTTAAAATAAACATTGTTAGTAATATATATATATATATATATATATATATATATATATATATATATATATATATATTGTGCCACACCATAGAAAGTCCATGCACAAGATGGCTGCAGCCAAAAATTTAGCACAACTATCTATAATAAATTTGTTGAGTAAACAGTGAGAGTTGGTCTATACTAGATTCCCATCTCCTTGCATAACTAACACTTATATATTAGTTATTTTGACATATTTAAGACACACTATATCTATCATATTTATTGCAATTGTTCTAATACATATATGTATAAAGATTTTTGTATATTTATTTTTTTAATAATTTTTAAAATATTTTTTTTTGTGTGTGTGAAAAGAATCTTCCGTTTAAAAGGTGGATTTAATTAATCTTTGTCTTTCTATTTTTCCTTCTTTTTTGTATGTAATCAGATAGAGTAATTTTCTTAATTAATTTGTAAATCAAATTACAAGCATGTTATCTAAAAAATGTGGGTGGTCTATTACTCCTATATGGGTTTTGAAATTCCTAAAAAGAGAAAAATAGAAAAGACACATTTTTGAAAACATAATTTATAAAAAAATGTACTAAAAGTAAAATGTATCTGATGCAATAGCTCGAAGGGGGATTTAAGCAATTACAACTTGTGGGCTGTTGGGGATATATAAGAACCTACCTGTGAGGTATAGGGGATTCGTATTAAAAGATTATTATTTTATTGGACTGAGAGAGCTACAAGAACTTACCTGTGAGATGTGGGGAGTATTATTATTCGATGTTTATTCTTTTGGCTCGATATGCTGTTGGATTGCAGAGTATATTTTTTTTAATTCAAAAAAGAGTTTGATGCATATATTTTTTTTTTGTTTATGGGACCTGCCAGTTGTGAACTAACACAAACTTCTGTTGAATGATTTTCCTGGTGGCTTGCACAGATATTAACCAAAGCCACCAACACCCATATGATGTGGGAAATCATTTAACCATATGCAGTTAGAAGGAAAGAAGGTTTTAATCCATTTTATGAAGAATAAGCTTACCACGAAAGTCACCCATATTGATAATCTGTTTTAAATGATCCAGTAAAGAAACATTTTTACAAATGGTGACCAAGTTTCATTTAATCACCTGCAAAACCATGTAGTAGAAGAACCATAGCAGTACCCCTGCCCGGTCAGATATGTAGTCGCCAAGATGTAGGTGTTAGCAACTCAGTGTATCCTGATTGAAGGACTCTACACAGATGGTTTAAGTGAATGTCACTGTCCTTTCTAGTAGTTTAGATGGTCCACCCAAAAGTTTGAACCCTCAAAGCAGGTAGATAGGGATGAGTACAACAAAAAATGAAAATGTTTATAACTTTTTTTTGTTTATTGTTTGTATTATTAGAGTAGATATAACAAGTATATTTGTATTAATCATTTTTTTTGTTGTATAAAATATTGTAAACTAATATTGCTTATACATAAATCTCACTCAAATCCACTAAATATAGGTATATTATTTTTTTGTTCGTTTCCCTCATTTTACCTTTATGTCTTATTTAATTTTAATCATGGTGGCATCATCTCATATGGAGTGACCTTGAGCCAGCCTATAAATTTTTTATATATAAAAAAAATTAATATACACATAAAATATAACTTTCCATACATAAATCTAATGGTGTATATAATCTTAAAAGTTTATATGAGCAAATGGGGAGAGTTCAAGGGGTTAGATCTGTGTATCAATTATTTCATTATTTTGGGGGATTTATAAAATGAAACATTCATCATTTTGTGCAGGGAGAGGGGAGTATAGACGACACCTACTGGAAACCATCTTTGACCATTTTGTATTTTATGGAAAATAAGTTAACTTATGTATAAGTTAGAAAATGGATTTTTTTTGTTCATTTTTGATCTAAATGTAGATCTTAAATTTAAAAGTGTAAGTACTCTAGCATGATTTATATTATTGTAGAATCATAAAATTAAAAATAGAAAGCCATATAATGAATATATGACTTAATATTATATTGTTTAAACCTGTATGTGGTGGAGAGGGGTTTAGTTTAATAAATGGTATTATCTCATATTTCATTTGTTTATCGTATGTTTTATTTTAAAATATAAAAAAAATTCAATCACCTATTTGCAATATCTGCTTACCACAGCTATAAATGGTTATAGAAATACTTACCCAAAGTATGTGTTATAGGAAATTATATTTGAACTTGTCATCAGGATATTATATTGGGGAGTTGAATTATAATATACTTTTCACCCAGTTTTCCTTCATCCAAATAAAACATATCTTCAAGAACGGAAAAGAAATCCTCTTGCATACTCTCTCGATAGATAAAAAAAGGGAAAATTATTTAACATTTTGTTACAATATATGTGAAGAGCAAGGGAAAATGTCTATGGGCAAATAGATATTGGGGTGGAAGTATAAGTAGTTTAACAAGGGGAGATCTTGATTTTACTTGAAATTATTTTTTTCCCCTCTAAAAATTAGTAAAGTAATACTCGTTTGGATTTAACCCTGGGTATCATCGAAGATTATTATCAATCACCCATTTTAAAATGTACACATCATTTCATGCTCATGATGTACACACACACACACACACACACTATATATATATATATATATATATATATATATATATATATATATATATATATATATATATATATATATATATATATATATATATATATATATAAACTGGATTACTATATGACTCTTAAATCAATAGCAAAAAGAGGATATATTCCATATGAATCAAAAGTAACAATATCATATAAAATGGCAGGTTTGAAGTCTTTCTTATTTAGAAATGATAATCTTTGTAAATATGCATTGGATAAAAACAAAAATATTGAAATTTATTATAATGAATTATTAAATGTTGGACATAATTATGATTGTGTTTATTATACTGTTAAAAATTTTAATTCTAAATATAAAAATATTAATAATATTGGTAATATTTCTGATAAAAAATTTTGGATATCAATATCATATATTTTGAATCAACAGGCAAGTTTCACTAAGAATATTTATAAAAAAATATGTGATATTGCATTTTATGCACCACCTACTTTAAATAAATTAATAAACAATTCAAAAGGTAAAACTTTATTGACAAATAAAAATTGTATTACTTACAAATGGATATGTTGGTGTGGCAGTGGATATATACGTGAATCAAGGTGCACATTGAAAAAAAAAAGCACTTATTATTATTTAAAAAGTTTCAAAATACAAAACAAAATTATAAAAATAATGATAGTTTATCAGCTTCTGTCTTTCATGACCATAATAAATCATGTATATATGGTTTTGATTTTAATTATAGCAACACAAAAATATTGGAAACTGAAAGAAATAATAATAAAAGAAAAATTAAAGAAGTGATGTTAATATATTGTAACAAAACCCCTCCTCACTATATAAAAGTTTACCTAATACACTTCCAACATGGAAAACATACATGCTTACATATGTATATTTAATTAAAACTGTTTTGACTTAATCACTATTGATCAAGACATCTTATGAATTCATTCTCATTAACTGTAAAAAATTCCCAACATGTATTTATGGTCATCCATAGGATTCCAAGCACCAATCTTACAAGAATATAAGAATTATGCAAAGTGAATATATTACCAATGATAGCCACTGTCCTAAGATATGTGAGAGAGGTTTTTAACCATCGGCAAGCTCATGTCTCAAGTCAGGTGGCATCATGAATGAGAGTAGACGGGAATGAGATTAAGAGTTTTAAAATACATATAAAATACACATAATGAAAATATTATAATAAGATTTCTAGATACAGTTTCTTTAACAAACCAGATTTTTTTAACTATTTCAAAAGACAATTACTATTCTTTTGAACATTAAGAAAAACAAATATAAGTTTACCCTTAATCCTTTGAACATAACTATAATTAGAACTCTGCCATTTTGATACACACACATGCAACATTCGTTCCAATATTTATATCATAAATAAGTTAGGTAGCGAAGGTCGATAGAAAGACTTTAATCCATGTGACCTCATATACTAATTGCAACATTAATGTCTCCTGATAAGAATTTAATAAAAAAATTCTTTCTGTGGTTAGTTTAATTTTCATGCGCACATTAGAAAAATGGTTAATACTTTCTTTTTTATATATAAAAAAATCAATACTTAAAGTTCTTTTACCTGAATATCCCCAGGGAATTTGTGAAAGAATGTTTTGTTTAAGTTTAAGAGTTCCAATAAACACAGGTAATAAACATTATATGGCCATTGTTTGATGAGTCTATGCTTTGGTTCCAATGTGAGTAGTTATCTGAAACCAGAGGCATTTTGTTATCATTGATTGTAGCAGCTGCAGTTAGTGGGGATTAGGAATTAGAGCCCAATACATTATGCTTTTACCCCAACAATTCCTTTTGATCCACCATTAGGTAAGTGTAAAATTTAAAATTTTTTAAATTGGATTAATGATTCTACTGCCAATGACTGAAGCTCTGCAGAGACAAGAACAAGAGCATTCTTGGTCTATTTCTTTTGTAGTTCCTGCCATTCATTCTAGAAGGATTTTTCAATCTCACTTCTTGTTTCCAATTGATGCCTAACCAGATTTGAGTTGACATGTGAAAAGCTTTTATCACTGCTTTTATTGTAAACAAAAGAAAATAAAAATTTAATTTCTGATGGAAACTTATAATTTTTTATAATGTGAAATAAAACCTCATTTCTATCTCTTCAACCCCCAAATCCATACACACACACATGCATAACATGCACATATACATCATTTCAAAATGACAAAACACCCTCCCCTCATTTATGTATTTATTTAGCTACCACTGTGTAATAAAATTAAATTTATATATATCTACTTGTATATGTAATTACCATCACCTATGATTTTAGATGTGACTGAGTTCAAACCTATTCTGTCACAATACCCCCTCTTCCAAAAGCCTTCAAGTACATTTCATGTATTTTGAATGGTCCTTTTTACAACATTTATCTATTTCAGCTAGTATATCCTTCTGCTTCTTGTTCTGTTCCAAAGTTTAGCTTCTCAGGTGGTCTCTTCCCTTCAGGTATTTTTCTCCATTTTGGATTTCTCCATTCCCATTCTCTGCACTCTTTCATCTTCTCTTATCATTTCATGACCCCCCCATTGTCTTACGAGCTCATATCATTGGCATTGAACAACTCAGCAATCTCTTTAATGGATGCTTTCCCTGCTTCCAAAATCATCTGTCCCACTCTCATGGGTATACTGTGTCTTACAATGCAGAGTATATGACTCTCTGTCAGATTGCATGCATCCAACATTCACAGTCCAGCCACCTGCTTATGAAAAAACTGTGAATATTTCTCATTGCAACCTTCCTTAAACTTATCTTGCATGATTTGAGAGCATGTCAACTCCTGCCTAACCTTGGACCAAAGGCCTCTCTCACTTCTTTTTGCTAGTCTTTGAAAGTAACCGGTTACCAACATAGCATATCCCACCACGATTGAGCATTGTCCGTGAGCTTGCTGGATGCAATAATTGTTTTACTTTCCTCCACCATGGGATTTACACTAAAGTATTTCCTCAAACTATGTATATGCACTACAGATTCTGCCTATGAATGGATGAATTTTTAGGAATTGGTTCACATTCCCTTGCACCATTGCATGACCAATCACTGCTGCTGGTTTTCCATGGGGTTTAATTGAGTACCTTGCTTTTGTTTACTCGCACTCTCCATATTTCAGTCTTCAGTGCTTTCATCTTTCTGTTCCCCCAAATCATTTTCATCTTTAATTCCTACTTTCTGTTCTAGCCTACTCATTTTTCTTTCTATTTCTCTGAATGTAGCCTCCAGATTTTTAATTTCCTCAAAATCTACTCCAACATCTTTTCCTGTTTCTCATTTTACATTTTATTGTGTGCCCTTGTTTTCATAATTTTTTTCTTTTCTTTTTGTTTCATCTTTGATTAAACACATTGGACTCCACTCCCCCATCCCCACATACTACACTGCCTTCTTGTTAGCTTGTACTATAGTTTCTCTAGCTTCTTAACTCCTGAATCCTCATCAAATTAGACAAACAAAATATAACAGATTGTGTATATTTGGCCTTATGTGTAAACATGAAATAACAAGATGGTTATTTCTTGTGAGATATATATTTAAAAAACACAATGCAATTTATCTAAAATGATTCGTTTGAATTATCTATCTAAAACATAAACATCTTCCTCAATAATAATATAAACAACTATCACTTTGTTAAAGTATTTCTGAAATTACTAGTGAAACACTTGATAAAATCATTCCTAAATATAACATTAATCCATTTATTAGTTGGATTTCTTTAAATTAAGCAATTGTAATCAAATTCTAAGCTTGATTCATTTGGGACAGAACAACGATTTAATCTCCCATGATTGCTTCTTTCAAAATTTAAATAATTATTACCCATTTATTCATTTACTCTTAATTTATATAAATATTGCTACAGCATTTTTTTTTTCTAGTTACTTCATATGAGTATATAAAATTCAACATATCGCAACAAAGTTACTCATAATTTCCCCATCCCCTCTACTTCTCTTTGAAGCCACACATTGGGTGCCACTGTACAAAATTCTCTCCTCACTATATAAAGTTATACCTAATACACTTGCAACATGAAAAACATATGTGCTTATGTAAGTATATTTAACTAAAACTGTTTTGACTTAATCACTATTGATCAAAACATTTTATAAATTCGTTTTCATTAACTGTAATACATTCCCAATGTGTATTTATGGTCTACCATAAGATTCCAATTGCCAATCTTATAAGAATATAAGAATTACATGAAGTGAATATATTACCAATGAGAACCACTGTCTTAAGAAATGTGAAAAAGGTTTTTGATCATCGGCTAGCTTATGTCTCAGGTCAGGTGGTGTTATGGCCAAGAGTAGATATGAATGAGTTTAAGAGTTTTAAAAAAATATATAAAATACACATAATGAAAATATTATAATAAGATTTCTAAAAACAGTTTCTTTAACAAACCAGATTTTATTTAACTATTTCAAAAAACAATTATTATTTTTTTGAACATTAAGAAAAACAAATATAATTTTATCCTTAATCCTTTGAACATAACTATAATTAGAACTCTGCCATTTTGATACACACGCATGCAACATTCATTCCAATATTTATAACATAAATAAGTTAGGTAGTGAAGGTTGATAGAAAGAGTTTACTCCATGTGACCTCATATATCTAATTGCAACATTAATGTCCGCTAATAATAATTTAATAAAAGTTTTCTTTTGTTGGTTAGTTGGATTTTCATGAGCACATTAGAATAACTGTTAATACTTTCTGTTTTATATAAAAAATCATTACATAAAATTATTTTACTTGAATATCCCCAGGGAAATATTGGGAGAATGTTTTGTTTACTTTTAAGAGTTCCAATAAATGCAGGTAATAAACATAGAATTCATTGCGAGGATTCCGGATCTTTGTTTTCTTATACGGCTGTTGTTTGATGAGACTTCACTTTGGTTCTGATGTGAGTAGTTATATGAATCCAGAGGCATCTTGTTATCATTGAATGTAGCAGCTGCAGTTAGTGGGGATTAGGGATTTGAGCCCAATATGTTATGCTCTTACCCCAACATTTCCTTTTGATCTGCAATTAGGTAAGTTTCAAATTTAAAATTTTTAAAATTGGATTAATGATTCCACTGTCAATGACTCGAGCTCTGCAGGAACAAGACCAGGAGCATTCAGGGTCCATTTCTTTTGTATTCTCCGCCATTCATTCTACAAGGTTCTTTCAATCTCACTTCCTGTTTCCAATTGCTGCCTAACCAGATTTGAGTAGACATGTAATCACTGCTTTTATTGTAACCAAAAGAAAGTAATAAAATCAATATCTGATAGAAATTTCTAGGCTTTTATAACATGAAATAAAACCTCATTTCTATCTCTTCAACCACCAAACCCATCCACACACACATTTGTAACATGCACATATATACCATTTCAAAATGACAAAGCACTTCACCCATGTGTTTATGTATTTACATAGCCACCACCATGTAATAAAAATAAATTTATATATATCTACTTATACACATAATTACCATCAACTATGATATTAGATGTGACTGGGTTCATACCCATTCTGTCACAATATAAATACAAGCAATATTTAATTATTAGGAAAGCAATAATCATTGTGAACACTGAATTATGGGAAAGTTGACATCATTGAATTATGGGGAAGCTGACATTTTAAAAGTGTTAGTTGACAATAACTACAAAGATAGTTGAAAGCACTTCTAAGGGACAGTTATAGATATATTTTTATAACCTTTTAAGTACTGTATTTTCTAATATTTATTTATAAATTTATGTATATTATTTTGAAAAAATACAGACAATGATTTGTAATATTATATATATATATATATATATATATATATATATATATATATATATATATATATATATATATATATATATATATATATATATATATATATATATAACACATCCTGCCCTTGCCCTTGCATAACAGTACAATTAATAATACATCAGAATGGATGAAAAAGCAAATCTAGATTTCCTAAATTTTTAGATTGATATCCACTCTGATTTCACACCTAAGAGATGATGTAGTCTCACACAAACATACATCTAATATCTTCATGTTACTCATCTCTTTTCTTTATTCTTGATTTCCATTTATTCCAGAATTCGAACTTAGAAAGGATATGAATAATATTTTGCTACAGGCGATAATAATATTACATAATTTTATTGTGGAAATATCTGATAAATTGATAAATGACAAAAGAAAAAATAAAATCATCAGTCTTTCCTTTGGAATTATTATTTTCCAAATTTATTAATAATTATTACAATTTATGCAATGAGAGTCTATAACAAAAGCAAATAATTTGTTTAGTTGTCTATGAATATTTTTTGATTAATACAGTTAATACTTATTAATTCAATCCCTTTTCTACCCTCAAAGAAGAATCATTCAATATTATTACTAACAAAAAATATTAAAACTTATTATCTACTTGCTAATTTAAACTTTCATAAAATCATAATTCATTGTCTCCAACACTTTTGTTGATTAATTCATACTAACATGTAGAGATGGTCTGGGATCCCCCCCCCCTTTCTATAATAATGTTTCTATAATGATAGAAAAACTATTGATGCTAAAATATTAATCATATGTACTAAAACAAATAAATGACAAAATAAATAGTATAAACAAACAAACAATATATAATAATGTAACTGTACAAGTTTTGGTATTAAATGTGTAAGGAAATAAAATCTTACCTCTAACCTTGGTGATGATTAAATTCATTCACAATCAAATTCATGTTTGACTATTTTTTATTTCAATTTCAAAATAGGCTAGTAATCTTTTTGATTTTCTAATATATCAATAATTTAGTCTCCCTTTAACTTATGATAGAGGAAAGAAATAAACAAAAAAATATAGCTTTATAAAATAAAAACAAGAGTCCATAAAGAAAAATATCCTAAAAAAATTATATATGTCCTTATTGCTACAGTTCATCATCCTATTGGTGCGATTCAAGTGTTCTACAATGTATATCATAATTATTAAAATTTCACTCATCTATGTAGCATGCCCTGTGAAGTCAAATTTACAGCTTTATCTCAAAGCAGTAGAATTGGTGGTGTCTTCATTATAGGTGACCAAATGCTGTACTGAGTCACATTTGGTTTGGCAGTTGCAGCTCCAGGGAGATGAATATCTTCCTATGAGGTAGCTCCATACTGAGCAGAGAATTATTGTCTTTGTTTCTATATAATTAGATGATAAATATCCTTGAGTTTCTTGAATAGCATAGTATTGGCTATTGGGAATTTCAAGTTAAAGTTGATCTCTCTGGATCAAGATTGAAAATATTCTTGAAACATCGAATAAATTTAAAGTTATTTCTGGGATTTATAATTTAAAATTCCTTACTTTGCTGGGTTTAAATCCATACACTCTTATTTTAACCTTTGTCCATATTTAAAAAGATATTCTCATTTAAGGTTTTTACTTTGCTGACAGCAGTCATTTCTGTTGGAATAACATGTCTAATTTTCCACTCACAAAATATGCATGTTGGATAACTGATGAGTTTAAAAATAAAAACTAGTCATTGTAGCCTTTGGTTTTGACCAAAGATCCATTATTTTTTAAGCTGAGTTATATAGGACAGTGTTTATTAAAATTTTCGTCATGGAATATATTTTATGGTAATATATAAACTTTTTATATGGTTCTAAGTCAAATCAAAATCAAAGTTCAAATAGATTTACATAAATCACTTAGCACACAAACCAAAATTCATTCATAAAGTTTTATAAAACAATAACTATTTTATTTTTAATGTCAATTTAAGACAGTAATATGAAATCAGAAACCGTTATAGCTGAGAAATTTATTTGGTAAAAATATTTTGGAAGTTATTATTAATAATTTAAAGATTGGAAATGATAGAATGAGGTTAGACTTTATAAAGTGAACTTCGTGGGAGTGACAAGTAAACAATCATATTTTTTTATAACAGTGAATTATAACACTATAATTTAAATTTAAGCAAATTGTCTAAGAAACAGATCAAAATCAATCAAAGTATTAATTAATCAGTTTAGACAGAATTTTGTATGTGTGCAGAAGTCTATATGTGTAAAATTTGTTGAAGATTTTAATTATAGAATTAATTAATAATCAATAAAAATAATGTGTCATATCTGTGGAAAGCTCTTTTAAAGAATTATTATTTTGTTTTAATATCTCATTCATAGTATTCAATTTACATTCAAAATTCTGGGTTTGAAATCAGGTTGCTATGCATATTTTTTTTATTTTTATAAACATTCATTTTATTCGTTCAGAGGTTTTCCACGAGCACGAAAATTGAACAAAACCATGTGATATTTATACATTTGTGAATAAATAATTTGTAAAACAATAGCTATAAACCAGTTAAAATTCATATATAATTAGTTTGGCAAGTCAATCATTCAAAAATTAAAAGGGAGGAGGATCCAGAGAGTATAAAAAGTCAGTCATCATTAAGGAGGGATTCTCTTCATTATTAGTCTATCTAGAGGAACCTCATCAGATTAAATTATCAATTTTTAATACTTAAATTTGAAGTCTTATATTTTTTGTGTGGTCACTTTTTCTAAATGAAAAATTATTCAAAAATTTGTTAATATTGCACGAAATGATCAGTGAATATACTTTTATATTTGGCATGTGCTTGTCTCTTCTGAAGATAACTAATTTCATGATTTATTCCCATACAACTTTGAGCTATTTTGGCAATCGGTAAACAAAGAAGCTTAATCCGCAGAGAAAAGTTTGCTTGAGAAAAATCGAGGAAACACTTTATGTTATGAATCTGTATTTCAAACTTGTATGTATTAAGACAGATGGATCTAATTATTTGTATTACCAAAAATTCCAAAGAAGATCATTTTTGATTTTACTAAAAAGAAGTCTGGAACTGAATTCCAATGCTAGTGTTATATATTCAATCCCATTTGAAGTATTTAGAGTAACGTTGTGAATTAAAGTAACTATCGTTAATGAAAATAAATGGCTAATATAGAAAAAGAAATGTAATTAATAACCAATTGAAGATACTATCAACTTAGAACAAAATTGAATGAATATTTTAAGAATTTATGGCAAATCACATGGATAGATGGGCTTCTCTTGGAGAAGTCATATTAAACCAACATACACATATCAACAGAAAGCTGGTTATCTTCCACTAAGAAATATAATTTTAAAAAAAGTTCTCAAAAATAAATAAAGAATTTAATATGAAATGAAAAATTATTGCGCTCAATAGTAAGGACTACCAATCTCTAAAGTGTTTTTATAAAATCAAGGACCTTGGATTACTAGTTTACACATTTAAAAAAAAGGAAAAATTGATTATGTGCTAAAAGTTCGAATAGAAAGAAGAAACCTGGAGGATTAATTCGCTAAAAATTTATTAGGGTTTCCCAGCGGATTATATAATTTAATATGTGTATGCACAGAACAAAACAAAACAAAATAAGACAAACCAAAACAAAATGAGATTTCCATGAAAATGTAAAAAAGATCTGGAGGACGATCTAGGAGAACTGTGTACGTATAATTTTATTACTTGTTATTATTTTTTTAGTATTCAATTTAAATAGCTTAGCAAAAAGAGTTAATCATATGCCTAATTTTGAATTTAATTTACATTAAAAGTTTTATTGGTTGAGTTAGAATAAATTTTAAAATATGCCTTATTCTTATATTAAATTGATTCTTTACCCTTAATTAAAAGAGTGAAAGATATAAGTGAGAACATTTATTATATGAAATGTTTTTAAAAGATCGGATATTGTTAAATATTTATGCATATAAGTGTTATATTTTAAGATGGAATGCATTTTGTGATAAAATGCAATAACTATGTTCCCAAAGTGCAGAAAGATGATATTGCAAATGATAAGCATTTCTTATTTTATTATTATTATCATAAAAGTTAAATTAAGTTAGATGTAAGCTGATTGATGCTTAGAAAATTGTTGGCTCATGTGTCAGTACAATATTTCGTGAGGGTAGTTAAGGGTAAAATTTTATACGTGTACAAATTAGTGTGAGGCACTTGTGTACATGGTTGGTTAAGGAATCACCAATTAGTTAGTGCACTGTAGCTTAGCTTGCTCATTGAGATTTATAATAAATTTTTTATGAAGTATTTAGATATAGTTGATGATTTTCCCACTTTGTAATTTCTACACCATAAGATGATTTCTTTATTGATGGCCAGAGATGTTAGGCATACCCATGTATCCCTGTATGACTTGCGATGAATTGTAGCATACCTTAGCCTTAGTAAAAAGATATTTTCTCTTATTCGGGTCTTGCCAACACTCATATTAATGCTGACTTCAATTTCTTATGGGTGTACGTTATTCATCCAGAGCACAGAAAGTATAAGTTATGATTGTTGTTTACAGGGTCGCAAAATTAGTTTACATGTTTCTTGATGAGAGTGGATTAAATGTGTGATTTATTGTGTTGAGACATTGCGTTATTTAAATGCTTTATTTCACTAATAAAAGCCAAGAATAAGGATTAAGCTACATATTGAATTTAAGAATTAAAACATAGGAAGTGGCAATAGTAAACAGTGCATATCCAAAGTTATATGTATAACCAGCTAAGAACTTCACTGGAATGATAAGCCAATTAAAGTATTATTATTGTAGAGACATTAGTATGTGATTGCATGCATGTAAGAGAATGATCAATCTGATTACCAATTCGTAAGCCCTTGAATAGTAGTTGAATTAACGAGAGGGTAAGAAAAACATAAAATATCTCCAATTTAAAGCACATAGTTGAAACATACTAAATAAACCCATTAGTGAAATTATTAGCTCCTTATCATATAAAGAGTGATCTTCATAAATAATACGTTTGATCATAAGATAAATCATTTATTTGAAAGCAAAAATAGAGTGGGAAATTTGATAGTTATTATATCTCAATATTAAGAATAGTTAAAGTAAATAGTATAATCATTTTTGTAATCCATGGCAATTGTAAACCCTAGATCAGTAAGATTAATAATAGTTATTATTTTATAAACTAGCAAGATCAGGTATTTATTTCTTTCATTTTGTTTTCATAGGCTTGAAGAAAAGGGGAAAAACATGATAAATCTTGGAAATAATGCAGATATTTTTTAAATTTTATCTTTGTTAATAAAATTGTTGTTTTAAAAATAAACTTTTGTTTACGTCTCACTGTATTGTGGTGTAATATATTCTAGAAATCATAATCATGCTCCGATATGCTATAGCTAAAATTTGAAATGCGATTTACTTATTAAATTGTATCAGATAAAAAAATATTTAAATGATTATTTATAAAATTATTTGAACACTGCAGAATTCAATTCACAATTCAAGAATGTTAATAGAATAATTCAGCACATTTATATTAAAGATCTATAACAGGCAATATAATTATTATCCATCTACTGAATTGAAATACCTTCCCAGGTGAATTTGTTAATTCTTTCTTTCATTATCAACGTGTTTATAATATGTCATTTTAAAAATTTATAATTAGAAACTTAATCGTAATATTTGGAAATTTAGAATAAGTGGACATTGGCTATGTTAGATTCAGCCAAAGTCAACTATGGATGTTATCATTGGGAGAGTATTTATATATAACCAATAATTCATAGCAGATTATATAACCTTTCATGCTTTACTATTCTAAAGCCCTTAGGAAAGATTGTCAGAGACTGGAAAAAGAGTTAGCAAGAGAAAAATTTTTAGAATAAAGTGAAACAGTAGTACAGATGACCTATGAATGCAAGTGTGATGAATGGACGAATCAGGATGATGATAATGGGATTAGAAATTTTTGAATTCTTTTAAAATTTTAATTGTAACTTTAATGAGAAATCCATGGTGGTGTGCTGAGAGATGTAAATTATAGTGGGGAGTTGAGCTTAAGTTTTCCTCCTCTCCAGTTAATATAAAATTTTATAAGGTTACTAATATTATTTGTAATAATGCTCTCCATGCTTTTATTCACATAATAATTATTCATTAACCCATTTATTAGATATTATTACAAATTATTAGTCTATTGATAAATAATGATTGGCATAAGTAAGTTTCATTAGGGTTACAATTTGGTGCCCTAACAAGTGTTGTTGTAATATGCTATGTCCCATTGTTGTTGATCCGGATATGGGCCACGCTAGAGATGGGTGTGTTCTTTATTATGAGTTGGTCATCTTTCTATTGGTTATTTTTATATATATATATATATATATAAAAATAAATATATATATATATATATATAAATATATTTATATTTATATATAACGGTGTATAGATATCTGTAACCTAGTGTTATTGACACTTGGTTTACTTGGCATTATTGCTGCAGGAAAACAATGCTATTCTTTAAAAAAATAAAAAGATAAAATAACAATAGTAATAATTGATTAATAAAGTATGCTATTCACTCACTTTGGCATGTTTTGGGTGAATAACTAATAGATTTAATAACTCAATGTCATTTTTAAAGAGAGAACATGAATAATTTAATTGAGATATTAATAATTAGAGCAAATTAATATGGTATAAAAGCTAAACAGTAATTGATTTTGGATGGGTAGAGGGGAGAGTGGATGAGTGTCTTATCATAAAGCACAATAACTTCTGGTAATTTCTTTTTGTAAAAAAAAAAAGAAAAAAAAAATATAATGTTTAAAGAATTATACATCACTGATTGTTAATTTAATGTATTTATTTTTTTTTTTTATATTGTCAAATTACTTTGTAATCCAGGTAGATAATACTGAAAACTATATGATTGTAATAAGTTTTTCCTTTCTTTTGTTTATGTTATAATCAAATGATTATTTGTCTGGAAGAGGTCGCTAAAGTAAAAAATAAAAAAAAAACAACAACAAAACGAAACAACCAATTTCATAATCAAGATCATTTTTTTTTGAAAAAAAAAAAGATAGTCTGCTGTTAGTTTTCAAAGAAGGAACAGTGCTGAAATTTGGTAACTCAATTTTTTCATTTTTATTTTGCAGAAATAAATGTAATCAAAGTAAAATTTTGAT
The DNA here is from genome assembly GCA_028023455.1 of Epiperipatus broadwayi. Classification (NCBI taxonomy): domain Eukaryota; kingdom Metazoa; phylum Onychophora; class Udeonychophora; order Euonychophora; family Peripatidae; genus Epiperipatus; species Epiperipatus broadwayi. The sequence goes on along the minus strand of JAQFVV010000579.1, from coordinate 29,744 downwards.
TACATATAATGTGTGGCTAAATTTTTTTGATAAGATATCCTGATTTTCTTTGCCATCTACCTATTTAAAGACCTTTTATACTTAAAAGTTTATTGTCTCGCGCTAAAGTTCAAAAATGACAGATGTAACTAAAAGAATCACGAAAAATTATATTATATCTAAATTAAGGAAAAGAAGCGATTTCCAAGAAAAGATTAATTATTTATTAACTTTATGTCATTTATTGATATTTTCTTGGTACAGAAAGAAAAAAAAAATAATTGAAAGAAATATTTTGAAACCAAGGAAAATCAAGTAGAAACATTTTCGTGCTCTTTCTCAATATTGTCTGCCTTTACAAGTAATGTAGTTACATACGTTAAAATATGTTTTATTCACCAAGAATTGTCTGGAAATAATAATAATGATAAATAAGATTAAATTATGCACCTGTATATTTAAAAAAAAAAATAAAAATAAATAAAAAAAAAATATAAACTTTCTCAGAGTAAATATAGGAAAAGTTATATAGGGGCATTCTTACGGAGAAGTTACCGTTAAAAAAATTTATAATTCCTAAAGTATGAACAAAACCAAATATCTTAGTGACTTAATGATAAAAATAAATGATATATTATATTATACATCAGTTGGAATTATTAAAACTTCCTGTACACATAAATTGACTGCAGTTATTATCATAATAATCTCTCGGAAAATTGCGCATTTTCGTCCATAAGTAAGCTAGCTAATAAGTATACGTATCGTCAATAAAAAAAAATATTGTGTATGTTTATCGTCTATAGTCAAATATTCGTCTATATTAGAAGTCTATTTTTTTTTCTATGGATCCCAAAATTGTAGCAGTTTAATTCAAGTAAGAATTAATCTTCAATTCTGCTATATTTTTCTTTACCTAATTTATTAAACGCACAAAATAAGAGAAAACTTTTATTTAAAGGAAATAATACCATGCGTTTATTGTTTTTAAACTTGCTTCGTGAAATACGACTGGATAAAGCTCTTCACCTGGACCAATTGCTCAATAGAAAAACATTTTCTAATGAGAGAATATGCACTTGTTAATTAATGATTGTTTAAAACTAAGTTATAAATGATATGTATTTTTTTATTATATCACATAGGTTAAAGTCTGTATGGTCAAGGAATATTTAATAGCCCTGTAATGACAAAGGTATGTTTTAATATAATTATTATAGGTTAAGTTGATATTTAACACGAAAGAAAAAATCTATAAAATATGTTTTAATTATTACATACAATTGTAGGTAGAAATTTTGTATGTTAGATACGTAAAAGAAAAATATTTAGATATTTAAGGGGTAAAATAAATATTGAAAATTATCAGAAGTAACTAAAAAAAAAAAATGCTATAACAAAATATTTCTTGTTAAAGTTTTGAAACGAATTTATACTGTATTAATTGAGGAATTTATTCCTAATTATTCTTAAATAACACATCCACTTTATTTAGTTTAAGATAGTATGCTACCAACTATTTTTGAATGTTCCTTTATTAAAATTAAAATTATTATACTTTTATTCTATGATGTCCATTGATTTCAGATGTTGATCAAAGTATACACGGTAACATAAGTTTATTATAATCAGTGTATTTACTTATCCTGCCCAGATATAGCATTGGTATATGCTTAATATTCGCATAGGTAATAATTATAATGTATTTATTTTGTGGGATGAAAAATGATCTCCCTAAAGCTTTGTTTTCCATGAGAGGAAGATTTTAAATATAATGTTCGGGTATGTTTATAGCCCAAGTGATCGATTCTCATAGATAGGACGATCAAGAATTTATCTAGCATTTAGTATGCTTCATTCGTTTAAATCCCAGGAGAGGATTGTATTTGGTGTGTGTTCGTTGTATGCCCAAGTAAGAAGCAAGAAACCACCAAAATATTTTAATGTAGTAGATTACTTTACAGACCTTCGTGGTTATTCCATATTCCTCATGTGAAAATAAAGATAGCTCCACCATAGAAGGTGCTGATTATTGTGCTTAATTTTGAAAGTTCGGGCAAGATAAAGGTTATATTGGAGGTGTTAGTTCCTCAAGATCCACTTTAGTATAAATAGTGCGTTAGTAACTAAGATCAATATCTGTATTGTGCTGCTAAATATTGCTAGTATTTGACAAGTAAATCAATGGAGAAAGTAATTAAAATTGCGTAATTTAAAACGCTTATTTACTGAAGGAATATTCAAATGCAATATTTAATTCTGGTTAGTAATTAAATAATACTCATATTTAAAATTATACGAGTGAATAAAATTTGTATCATAACTTAAGTTAGCATTAAGTTAAATGTAAGATGGTAAGTGTAACTTCTGATAACTGGCCTATAATTAGAATAGGTTATCCCATTAAAGACCATAAATAAAGTAAATGTATTAGAAATAAATTTAATATTTTGCGTATTGCATATGATTGGATTAATCATTTAAAAAAAAAAATGAAATGTACTTTTAGTTAATCAATCCATATGATTGCATACAGGAGAAGTAGTAACCTCTAGTCCATAACCAAAAGAGTATACAGAGTAATGTCGGTTATATTTTATATTTTTGTATTACTATGGGATTATTGAATAAATGTTCATATATTTTTTTTTTGTGATAATAATAAATTATAGTCTTGTTAAAATTTGTTGTAGATTCATTTTTTTTGTTTTTATATGCTAAATATAAGTGTTTGCACAATATTTGCAAAACCTTTTCTTGAGTCCGAAATCATTCCAAATTCTTAAAAACTTAATATACCAGATAAATAAAGTTAAGCAGATCGGAATATGTCATTATATTTTAGTTTAATGATAATTATTTATGGAGTTGAAAACTTAAGACTAAACATTCACCTTTGTGTAAAAAAAAAAAAAACAAAAAAAAAAAAAATGAATTTATTCCCAAACCATTAACTTTGGTTGCACATTATTCCATTCCCATTTAGTTAAATTGTCTAAGTAATAAATCTTAGTTATATTATTGTGTTGTCATGGATGATGGAAGGACACAAAAAGCACCCTTGTCTTTTTATTATTCTGACTGAGATTCTGAAAAAAAAAAAAAAAGGGGCTGTGTTATTCAAAATTATACGTCATTATTGAATAGAATTATCATCTCTTTAAATAATATAGCAGTTGATATAAGAGATGAAGACACATTGAATTTAAGTAAAATAAATGTTTCCTATAGCCGACCAGAATGCCAGTCATATGCGACCACACAATACTGCCGAGCATTTCCTTACATGAAACAAAGAACCCTGAGATTAATATTATTATAATTATTCTTTAAATTAATAAGTGATCAATTATTGTTGTTATTACAATCGTGGCATGGCTTAAGAGAATTGAATGTACAATTGTATTATATGAAAAGTATTTTAGATCATATTGGAAAATTAATGGATATGTTGCTTTATTTTGGTTGCCTTAACAACAACCTGGAAAAATTAGTGTCATGGGTGCAAATTTATAAAGAAAATAAACTAAATAAAACTAATACATATTGGGTTAGAAACTAAAAAAAATTTATTGGGTTAGAATACATATATATAATTGTAAATACAGTAACTTAATAATTAAAAAATATTTTATCCACTTAGGAATGCTTTCTATTATCCCAGTAATCTGTTTCAACTAAAGCTTTGAAATGCTAACTTTCCCACAATTCCGTGATCTTAACGTTTGCTGCTTGCCTGTTAATCAAGTCATGTTTATATTTGTATATTAGCATAGCTTCCTTTATTTTTCTTTTATTATTATTTTTTTTCTATTTGCAATATTTTTACACTGTTAAAATTGAAGTCAAAACCATAAATACATGATTTATTATGGTTGTAAAAAACAGATACTGAAATATTATTATCTACTATGCAATTTTCTTTCAATTTCTGAACAGGTTTTAATAATAGCAAGTGTTCTTTAGTTTTTTTTTTCCAATGTACATCTAGATTCAACTATATATCCATCACCACACCTACATATCCATTTATAAATGACACAAATATTTATTTATAAACAAGGTTTTATCTTTGGAGTTATTTATTAATTTGTTTAATGTAGGAGGTGTATAAAATGCAATGTCACATATATGTTTATAAGTTTTCCTTATAAACTTTACTTGATAATTTGAAATATATGGGATTGATATCCATATTTTTTTATTAGCAGGAGAATCAGTATTATTATTAAAATTTTTATATTTTATATTAAAATCTCTAATAACATTATATATGTGATTATAACTGTAGCCAACATTTAACAATTCATTTGAATATATTTCAATATTTTTGCTTTTAACTGATGAATATTTGCAAAAACTATTATTTCTAAATAAAAAGGACTTCAAACCTGCTATTTTGTGTGACATTGGCACTTTTGATTTATATGGAATATAACCTCTTTTTACTATAGGTTTAATGGTCATATAGTAATCCAGCATGCATTGATTTCTAGTTATTTTAAGATCAAGAAACTGAACGCACATTAAATCTTCATCTGTTTTTATCCATCTTAGGCCTTTCAAACAATTTAATTCCTTAAATAACTCATTAATTGTATTTGGTTTACCACATACAGAAACATCATCAACATATCAATAATATGCAGTAATATTTTTTTGATAATATTCATTTTTCAAAATATTTTCTTCATATGTAGTAATTATAAAATTACATATTTGAGCAACATTAGGTAATCCCATGGGCCATCTGTTACACATTTTATAAAAATCCTTATTAAAAACTGCATAAATATTTTTAATCAATAAAATTTAATGTTTCAATTATAAACTTTATTATTTTCACATTAATATTTTTTAAACTTAATGCATTGGAAATAATTTTGATAGATGGCAATCGATCAATTAATCCATACATTTCACTAACATCTAGAGTACATATAAAATCCACAATGTTAAGATCGATGTTAATGATGTTATATGTACTCTATATGTTAGTGAAATGTATGGATCAATTGATTGATTGGCATTTATCAAAATTATTTCCAACGCATTAAGTTTAAAAAATGTTAATGTGAAAATAATAAAGTTTATAATTGAAACATTAAATTTGATTGATAAAAATATTTATGCAGTTTTTAATAAGGATTTTTATAAAATGTGTAATGGATGGCCCATGGGATTACCTACTGTTGCTCAAATATGTAATTTTATAATTTCTACATATGAAGAAAATATTTTGAAAAATGAATATTATCAAAAAAATATTACTGCATATTATCGATATGTTGATGATGTTTTTGTATGTGGTAAACCAAATACAATTAATGAGTTATTTAAGGAAATAAATTGTTTGAAAGGCCTAAAATGGATAAAAACAGATGAAGATTTAATGTGTGTTCAGTTTCTTGATCTTAAAATAACTAGAAATCAATGCATGCTGGATTACTGTATGACAATTAAACCTATAGTAAAAAGAGATTATATTCCATATAAATCAAAAGTGTCAATGTCAGACAAAATGGCAGGTTTGAAGTCCTTTTTTATTTAGAAATAATAGTCTTTGCAAATATTCATCAGATAAAGGCAAAAATATTGAAATATATTCAAATGAATTGTTAAATGTTGGCTACAGTTATAATCACATATATAATGTTATTAGAGATTTTAATATAAAATATAACAATAAAATTTTTAATAATAATACTGATTCTCGTGCTAATAAAAAAATATGGATATCAATCTCATATATTTCAAATTATCAAGTAGAGTTTATAAGAAAAATTTATAAAGATATATGTGACGTTGCATTTTTCTCATCTCCTGCATTAAACAAATTAATATATAACTCCAAAGATAAAACCTCATTTATAAATAAAAATTGTGTCATTTATAAATGGATATGTAGGTGTGGTGATGGATATATAGGAGAATATAGATGTACATTGGAAAAAAGAACTAAAGAACACTTGCTGTTATTAAAACGTGTTCAGAAATTGAAAGAAAATTGCATAGTAGATAATAATATTTCAGCATCTGTTTTTTACGACCATAATAAATCATGTATTTATGGTTTTGACTTCAATTTTAACAGTGTAAAATTATTGCAAATTGAAAAAAAATAACATGTGTTATGATATATATATATTGAAGCTGGAAATATAGTACATATTTTTGCTTCACCTAGTGCCAATGTTATCAGCACTAGTATGGATTTGAACCCAGTTTTGTATATTAACTGACACCCATCTCATGATAGGTGATAGTAAATTTATAATCAGTATTATAATCTTTTATCTAATTAATTTATATTTCATAATTAACCTATTTGTAATAGTTTATTTATTTTATAATAGTTTTAAAAAATGTATATTGTGTTTATTTTATTAATCTTACATATCTATAAAATGTTACAAATATTTTAAATTCTTTTATTAAAGTTCATTTTTCTTCAATTAATCAGTTGGTAACATTTTATATTTATCTTTTGATAAATGTACATTAAAGGATCAATTATGTAAACAAGCTAATATTTATAAGGAATATTTTGTTCATTTCTACTTAAGTTTTATATAAAATATTAGGTTTGAATGTCTTCATATTATTTATAGAATGTACCAAATTCCTAAAACTTTTGTGAATAAAATTTACATTTTTTTAAATCTCAACCTTAATTAAAAAGGCATTGTTAATATGATGACTGATAAACTTAATCATTATTATTGCTGTTTTTTAATTAGCAGAATGAAAACTTGGGGCATGTTGAAAGCAGAATTGTAGATTTCCCACCCAAGCAGACACCAACCTCAGAGAACTGCTTAGAGCAATTACAATTGTTGGTTGTCAGTGTACATTGAATCTTAGAGATAAAGCCAGATCAAATAAATAGTAAAAATTTTGATAAGGGATGATTGAAAAACAGTTCACTGGGAAGAATTCATTAGTATATATAGGAAATTGTGCCTAAAAAATTGTGGGGTAAATGATTGGCTATTGCTTTTTGGAGCTCCGTTCCACCAGCTCATCAATGCCATTCCAGTGCTTTCAACACCTAGCCCAAGACTGTACTGTGTCAAGGAAGCCTGCTAAATGATCTGATTTAATAACTGCCTGTTTCTACCAATTGGTTCTGAAGTAATCTCCAATTTGCCACAAACCTATGATTCTAGCTTACTTTGTTTTCAAAATCAATATTAATTTATATTATATATATCTGTAATGTTTATTCAATTTAATTTTAAAATGCATCTTAATTTTTTTTTAATTTAAAAATATCAATTCTTATAAAAAATCTCACATTATTTTGATGCGGAAAATTTAAATTATTTTTGTTGATTTATTTATAATATTGACTTATTGAAACTGCCAAGTATAAAACTCAATGAGCACCTAACATTAAACCCTCTCTTATTTTCTCCAGTTAAAAATTATTTTAGGAGACTTATTTCCTTTAAAGTAATTAATAGAGAAAGCTCCTTTAGTTTTGTACCTCATATTTTAAAATTATTTTTAAATGATTGAAATTATTTTAAAAGTTAGGTATCTTATTATTATCTCCAACTTAAAAGTGCCCTCATAATTTTCTCTGAGAAAATAATATACTCTCACAGGAGAATAGTAAAAAAGATCAATTAAAGAAGTGGTGTGACAAGTGTAAAAGGAAAATGCATTAAGAAGAAAATGTCCTTCACCAGATAAAAATACTCTATTAAAAAGATGTAGGAATTTATTATTAAAATGCATGTAACACATATTGAAATCACCAAGAAATATAGTTGGATAAGAATTTGAAGACAAAAGAGAATTAATTTTATTAAATATAGAATGAGCAAAGAGGAACTCACTCTTAACATATAAATAAATGATATTCAGAGTAAAACTTCCAAATGTAATATTGGTCATCAAAAAATTATGTTCCAAGTGCATGATTTTGATATCATTAAAAGCAAGATGCTTACTGACAAGCAAATCGACACCGGATAAAGCAGATATATTAGGAACATAATAAAATGAAACAATATTTTACATTAAATCATGAATTTGATAACTGGAATGATTATGTAGCTTCGTCTATCTGAAGCATGCAATATGAAAATTGCATTTCTGAAGCCAATGCATTATAGCATAAACTCTAGAAATAGAATTTCAACCTCTAACATTAACAGCAATAACATTAAGCAACATTATATATATATATATTCTAACCGTGCCCGCCGTCGACCTCGTACCTCCACTTACAAATAAATAGATTACTATATTTAATGTCACCGGGTTCTAGCTCTAATAATTAAATGTTACATTAAAAAAATGTTTTACTAGCTCAAATTTTTTAAAAATTAACTTAGGTTCTGTTTAAAGTAAATTAACACAAAGATTTAATGTATTCATGAGACGAGAAGTGGAAATATGAGTTGGCAAGGTAGATCACATTGAGTCAATATCCCACAGGATACCACCACAATGGCATAAGAATACTATCCCCCCTTTATAATTATTATTTCAAATAATAACTACATAGTATTCTTATGACTTTCGCAACGTCTACTTACTAAGACTCATTTAATAACTATAATATTAATTCTGTTATTTTTAATAATAATAATCATCATCTAGCTCAATAAATTATAATCTCAGGTTCTTAATCTTTATTTATACTTCAACAAAATGCGGTAGCACATATGGTAAAGGATTTTATGCCATATCTACTACACTGCAATTAATAACAATAATGATTACAATCTTTCTTACTTAATCAAATTGGTATAAATTTATTTTATTGCAAATTTATTACCATAATAAATCAATCAATATCAATATCATCTTTTGTCTTTAAACAATAAAGTAAACTAAGAAGTGGTAGTGTTTAGATAATCTGATAAATAAAGTAAGTGACAATTAATAGCATATAATTTATCAAAATATTAGGATAGTGGATTTATGACCCATAACTTAATGCAATTTTATAATTACTTAATTATAAGAACATCAATAATAATTAAGATTAAACATATTTTTAGTTATCTTTTGTGCAAAATTTACTTCAGTGGTTGTGAAAACACTCTGTGAATTTGTACCATGATGTAGTGAAAACAATACCCAGACACAAGTTTTAATAAAACAAATTTAACAAAGTTTATTAACATCAAATAAATTTAAGTAAAATAAAACAAATCTATTTACATCTTATTTACAATGGATATCCTTCTTTCCTTACACATGACAAATGTTAATTCTACAATTTTGTACTTCTTTATAGTTAATCCAATCATTATACATTTTAAAAATTATTTTAGTTATTTTCTTTAGGTTTATCACACTATTTATTTGAACTACTTATGGGTAACAACATTTTTTACCTTTTAAATATACTAAATTTACAATATTCTAAATTATTTTTGTGGATCAAAATTTTATAACGTCACACTTTATAATCAATATGGTTTTAAAAAAAAGAAAATTTACATTTCTTGTTACTTTAAACAAATTACACAGCATATTATTAAATATTATGATTAACTTTAATGTTTGTTCTCCCATGCTAATATAAATTATAATGCGTTTTTTGCATAAGCCATACTCCTGTATAATATTATAATGTGTTTAAATATCACCGTGTTACAATTTCAAATACATGATAATAATTATCGAGTGTTATAGTATTTTTAAATATGCAACACTTATCTCTTTAAAATATAATTAATAATAAAAAGAGCGTGAAAATATATTTTAATATTTTGTATATTCTCATTTGATATACTTTTACAAAAAATTATAGTTTATTTCTAAATTAAAATGATTCTATAACTTCTTCCATTATTTAGGACATCTGTATCTTTCTTTCAATGGTTATAATCTATTCTTAGTTAACTCTTAACTATTCTTATTCCAAGTAAAATCATAACATACTTTCTAAATTATCTATTGCTTTCCCTTCAATAAAACTTATCATATACGATGTAGTAGCACGAAATACAGATTAAGATAGCGAAAGATGTATAGGATATTGGGAAGAAAGATGGATAACTTGTTTTCAATGTACTTCAAGAATGCTTGGAACAGTGTGAACAGGTTCGACATTTATTGTCTATTAACCCTTAAGATAAGAAAGTGATGTGGCAGCTATTTATTCAGCTTTACCAAACATCAAGGCAACTCACACGAAATATAAAATAACACTGTCCAAGACAACATGTGGATTAGCCATAGGGCTATATTAACTATGCTGATTCTCTCACAAAACTACTTATTTCCATTCCCTATATCATCCTAGATTTTCATACATCATCTTGGTTTCCAAATCACCCCTGTACTCCCAAGTCACTACTTAAATTATCTCTCTAGATTTTCACTATATCAAGCATCGATAAAATACGAACAACTTTTTAAAAAAAACAACAAACAAGATTCGCTACTATAAAATCATTTCTCTATCCCTTAAGAATAATTTATCTCGCTTTATAACACTGTATGTTCATTACCTACATTTTTGTTAAAACAATATTCAAACATCCCAATAGAAAAAAATCAATAGAAAATGTAATATAATCATCGATTATATTAAATTATTATTTATCAACAAATAAACTGACTATCGTATGCATATTTTCAAAAATCTAATTACATCTCAAAATGTTTCAAAGTGTTGTTTTAAATGCGTTTTCCAATAATAATAATAATAAACTTTTTCACTACATTCATTCAATTTTCCGCTGATCTAAATAAATAAAACATACATTATATCATTAATAATTAAAAATGTTACCAAAATAATTGTCATCTTCGGATCAGGCTTTGCAGTAGGCTTCTTTTCCTTCGAGCATTGCAAACATACAATTACACACATATACAATTTTATTAAAAGACATTCAAACTAAAAAAAAAAAAAATATTATTTCATATAATATTATATATCCCAAATTAATGTATTTGTTTCCCTATACTATCTGAAACTTATTGCTTATAATAATAATATAAAAAAAATAATTCAAACCATAATCAAATATTTTCTGACGGTAAATATTGTTTAGTACCATAATATTTATTTCTTCTTTTATCTGAATGTTCTTCTCTAGGATTATTAAAGTTTTAAAAATTAACTTGGTTCCTTTAATAAACTTGTTTAGACGATTTTTAATTTTAGCGTTTAGCATCAGATTATTAAAATATTTTTAGTTATTTATCCCTCAAAGTTTTAAATGCGTTCTGGCAAATATTCCCTCGGCGCGTCGATGCATCTTTCTCCTTTTTATTAGACTACGAATATTTAATACTTTAGGTACCAATTGTGTTTTATTGATTCAATATTTTTTTTATATTCCTCTTCCGTATTTTCTTTATACAAATATTTCTCTTTAGCAAGCTTTATTTCATTCATTCTTAATTTTATGTACATTATTTTTTGATCTTTAACTTTTTTTTTTTTTTCTTTTTCTAGAGTATACTTCTTTTCGGGTCATCTTAAAGAAAGCAATTTAAATGACATTAATTTTAAAATTATATTTGTCCATTTATTCTTAGATGAATCATAATGATTTTTATATTTTATTCTCTTTCTGAACTTTGCGCACAATGTCTTTTCATCTATATTACACGCGTAACAGCAGTTTTCCTTTGGATACACTATATAAGCGGTATCAATGAACAATATAAACAATTTTGAAATACTATAAACTTTAAAACTGGTTTTAAAGAATCTATCCATATTTTTTACTGAAAATTCCGACTGTACTTCAATAGAATTCACTGGCAGGTTCGATTAAGTTAGTGATACATAATTTATAAAAACTTTAAAAATATTTATTTTAAGACTCTCTCTATGATTTTAAAAATTGTCAGTTAATTTGTTCTAATGATATTATTAGAATTATATTGAAAAAATTGACTAAATTGGAGAAAAGAAATTATTAGAGAGCTCAAAATTTTTACCTCTTCACTCGAGTCTGTCAATTCTTGTTCTCTTCGATTATACAATTAATTGGCGCAATTTTTGTTATCTGCCCAGATCTATCTTTTTATTGGTCAGCCCCTACTTTGGTTTGTAAACATTTTCTCAAGTTTTAAAATGATGACGTAATAGACTTAACTATTAACCTATTATTATTTTTAAATTAATTTAAACACTTTTAAAATAATTTTCAAAACAATATTTAATAAAATTATTCACTACTTATTTTTATTATGATGTTTAATAAATTCTATCCATCTCTACCATAATATTATTTAAATACTTTAAAATATTGGTATTAATTGAAACAAGTGCTTGTATAAAATATTCCAGACAATTACGTAATCGTTTCCGGTATTTTGTCTATTTTTGTCTGTCTTAATAAATTTACTGCACTTATATTATATAAAAAAAAAAAAAAAATTTATATAAAATTTTGAAGAAATAATTTAGAAAAAATATAGAAATAAATACAATTCTCAACATCATAATATTTACTATTCAAATACATTACACTAAATTTTATTATTTAATATAGTTTATAAATTTAAATACTATATAATATTAATTTATTCTAAGTTTTAAAGTTATTAAAATTGACTTATTAAATACATTTTTATTACTGATAGCTGTGTTATTTTAATATGGCCAGCTTTTACAACCATATGAGCAATTATTTACTCTTTATTTAACTAATTTTTTTAAATGATTTTACGTATCAGGTATTTGCTTTAGCTTTAAATTGCACTTTACAGACTCTATAAATTTAATATATTCAATACATCAATAAATATATTCTCAAATTTAAATTTTTTTAGTAATTGACCATTATAACTATTTCTTGACCTATAGAAAAGGGTACAATATATATATACAAATGAGAAAATATTAATGCAAATCATCTGTGAAGAATTCAGGTATAAGATTAATTTGTGAATTGGGATCAGAAATATGAGATATTGGAGATAAAGGACCATTACTTAAACTAAAAATAGAATCATTTTGAGGAGAAAGTGACAGTGAAAGATCTAACTCCTGAGAAATTTTATCTCCAGACCATTTACTTTTTTAATGTCTCTTTTTGTAGAACTCTAGTCAACTTAGTCTTCAAAACAGAGGGTGCAGTATCAGAATCAGGATTAGAAAAATTATTTTCCAGTTGTGACCCTGAGGAATCATAAATCTTTCTTTTATTGTTAGAAGAACTAATATCAGTTACAAGTGCTTGATCTTGCAAAGATGAACAATCAAGAGTAGACTGAATATTAAACATATTCTCCTTCAATAACATATCCCCATTTGGAACTGTACGAGATGACAAGTGATGAATGAGTAATGTCAGTCAGAATAGAAACAAAAGACCCACTGACCTTCTTACTTAAATTAGTAGAAACTTGTAGTGGAGATGAAAGAGTAACATCAGACTGTTTCTCAGTAATATGTTCACTCAAATGCTGCTTTTGCAAATCTTGCATAACTTTAAGAATACATCTATGAGTTTGTGTTTTCTTAAGCTTACAAATATTTCTAAACAACTATTATAATCCCTTGCATTTTATATAATGTTTTTATTTTATAATCCAATTGTCTTCAGTAAGTGGAGTAAATATATATACATTTGTTTATGAAGCAATTGTTTGTCTGCCATCTTTATTTTTATATAAAACATTCGTTTTAGCTTCTTATTTCCTTTTTTATCTCCAAAACCTTTTTTCTTTCAATAGAAATAAATAAGTACAATAATTAAAGCAAAATAAAACATCTTTAACATATGCTCTAATATAATTTGTATTATGCTACAAAACAACACTGTAACACAAATATATGTTTTTTCTGCAAGTTACATTAACTGATTGCTTTATTAGTGTATAAAACTATATTCTTCAAATATTGACTAAATATTTTTATTTCCAACTGCACTTAGATTTTTATTACATATCACATTTTTTTTGGAAATGATCATAGTAATACAGTTGTGTTTTTTGGAGAGAACTACCACATAGAAAAAATAGGATAAAAAAGAAAGCAGTTTTAATTATTATGTTTGTCCCATAAAATATCTCTATTGTATTTAAATAGAAATTTTATTTTCCATATATATGCTCTTGAAAAATTTCTTATAATCATAGCATTTTGTAGCATTTATTGTATATATGTATATTGTATATCATAGAAAAAATGATTATATTTTTAACTACAAAATCTATAAAGTCAATCCAGTAAAACTACAACTTAATAACTGTTATGTTTTTATTATGAAACATTGTCAGGCCAAAAGTCAAATTATATTCACATTTTTTGCTCTGTCCTGAAAAATTTTTCAAACCTTTTTTTACAGTTTTAAAATTCATGTATAATTTTTTTAAATATTTTAATTTAAAAAAAAATTCAAAAGTTGTCAGGTTAATTGAATGTATGGATCTTCAAAGTATTGCTGATTATGTGATTGGTGATCTCAAACATTGCAAGATTATTTGGAAAAAAATATTATGATGGTAAAAAAACTTGATTTTTTTGAAAGTTTATGATCATTTTCATATAGTAATTGGGTAACAATTATTGGAAATCAAAAATATATATGATTACATATTTATTTTTTACATAAATGTTTTATTTTTAGATATAAAATTATATATTCTTCTGATTATTGTTATAATAGATATTATGGTCACAGGAAATACAATTGTCTAGAAATGATATAATTCAACAGTCTGTTATAATGTTTAGCAATATCATACATAATAATTATATATTTTTTATTTTTTTAAAGTATAAATTGATAGATTTACTAGATATTACAAATAATTTGTTCATATTTTTAAAACAAAGATCAGACAAAGAACATTTTGTTCATTTAGCAAAGAAATCTGCTCCACCTGAAATTTGAAGATGTGAAAGCAGTTTGATTTGATAAAAATCTAATTTTTAAGATAATTCACAAAATCGAATGTGATTTAATTTTTTTTGAAATTTCTAAACAAAAATATCTATCAAATTAGGTCAAATTTATTATATTCTGACAAATAATAATTGTTTAATATTAAAGTGAAAGATTAAAGTAATGAAAACAAATAAATTTGTCAGAATGCTAGCATAGAGCAAAAGAGTTAATTCAGTAAAACTAAAATTGTGTTAAACTATAGTAGTGGGTCATTGTGAATCATATTGAGCTTTTATAAATTGAATTAATTTTTATATAAATTTACATGATATGAGCACACACATATCACTAAAAGCCTGTACTCAGAATAAAAAAATGATCAATTTAAATTTAGACTTAAAAATATAAAAAGTCTTATTTATTTTAATAAAATTTCTTACAAATAAATCTATTGTAAAATTATATTACAGACACCAATGTTAATTAAGTACTCATCCATAATTTTTGGTCAATTATGTTATATTATTATTAATTAATACTCTTGGAAAACCTTTTTTAATTTTGTTATAGGTTTTGAAGATGTTTCAAATTTCAAATGAATATATTTTAGGAATTAAGATGTCTAAGTATTGTCTATAAACAAATTGAAATTATAATTTAAAAAAAAAATTTCTAAACATGGGTAATTAATATAATTGCTGTCTTATTTAATAAAATAATTTTGTAATCAGAGTAGTTAAAATAATTGTTGGATTGTTAATTAAACCAGTGTTTTCAGTGTTGGTAATCATATAAAAAGGTGAGCATAAAAATAATTATGTCTTTTGATAATTCCTGCTTAACATGGAGAATACTACATTTGTAACAGCTGCTGACATACTCAATATACATTGTGACTGTCAAACACAAACTTCATTTTTTCAGAATTAAGCCTATGATTATCAGACTGCCAACACTGTTTGCAGAATTTGATCCAACAGCCATCTAGCTTTATGTATTTTAAATTGCATTTACATAGATGCACCATGCAAAAAAGGAAATAGTTCATGCTAACTATACATTGAAGATTTTATATTAACTCTATCTGGAAAAAGAACCTAAATGTGACTAAGATTTGAAACTAATAAAGAGACTTGACTAGTAAACCACCAATGAGCTCCCTTTAAAAATACCTGTAAATCTAATTTCACTTTTATAGAAAAATATCTGCTCAGTTTCATTTTGAATTTATTTTAAGAACTATTTTTTAAACATTATAGTTGAATATTTTTAAATATTTTTTATTCTAAATATATAGATTCTATTACTTTTAAAATCAATTTTGTTTCATAAAATGTTTTTTTCTCTTGTATTTGTCCTTTTAAAGAGATTTAAAATTAGTTTCATGATTTTAGGATTGAAAATTATTCTTAACATAATCACAATTGTTTTATAAAAAAGTCTATGAGAAAAATTTGGTTATTTACATAGTTAAAATTTAGTGTAATTAAAATGTACTGTCTCTCTTAATATATCCAAAATCATTAACATAAGTCAAAATATGTTTGTGTTTAATCTAATGTGTGTGACATATAAATAATCCCATAGGTCGATTGTATTATGCATACATTGTTCTGCAGTTTGCTTTATTTAAATTGGTTTCTTCACTTACACATCAGAAATTAAAAATTAATAAATATACATGTATGCATTTTATATAGAAATCCTGTAGATATTTATCTACTCACATGAATATTGTGTGTATTTATTTGCCTCCCCTTGATATATATTAATCATACATGAGGTGCTTGTGATTGATTTTGGTTTGCTTCATTCAAAAACATTTTCCATCATGAATTTTAATTTCCTTTGTAGTTCAGGTGAGATACTACTTAATGTTGTTTGAATTTTAAAGTGATTTGAGTGAAATTCATATTGTATAGGTCTAATATTTGTATTGTCCTGCATAATGTAAACTTTTATATTAAATTTAAGCTGCTTTCTAATTTCTTGTTTGTTTTTATGCAAAAGTGAATTATAAATGTGTGTGCACATCTTAACTTAGAACACATATCTAACAGGATCAAAAAAAATTATAATGTAAAGATAATTTTTGGCAATAGTAATTATCAGCATTGATGTAATGAGCTTGTCAATTTTTTATGTGTGCCTATTTTATAGTTGTTTTAGCATCTAGGTATGTATATTATGTAGAATTACTGATAATTGTTTTTTGTATAATATAATGGCTGACGATTGTCACTGACTTGTTTATGAATAGCCTAAGAATTTATGCAATGTTTTCAAAACCTCCAATCACATTGATGAGTAATTTCTGCTGATATTATGTTTATTATTATTGATATCAAATGATGGTTATCTCTGACAATAATCTGATAATTTCCTGCAATTATTGTATTCAGTTATAGAAGAGAGTGATTGCTAATCATTACTCTTTATCTTGTATAAACTCCATTAACACAACCGCATGTGTGTATAGATATGAACATAAGGATAGTAATTGTCAAAATCCCATGCAGTTTTCAGAAACTAAGATTACAAAATTATGTTTGTAGAGAGTAGGATAAAATCGAGTAAGCAAAATATTTTTTATTAATAAAAGTGGTGGTCATCTAGAAGATTTCTTGTTATTTGAATAACAAAATAAGCTGTGGTCATTTACAAAACTGACATTTTTTATTGTTATACTCAGTGAAGATTTCAAAGATGCTCAACTGTTTATTTTAAATAAAATCTTTATTTTATAGTAAAATTTAATAAATGAGATGTGCCTTATTTCTAATTTAATTTTATAATAAAAATAATTTTTAAATAACCATATTTGAATAAACAAATATTGAAATATTAAGATGTAAATAACTAACAAAGGATATAAATATATTATGCATAATGATGAAACATAAATGTGAAAGTAAACTCTCAGAAAATAAAATAATTTATTTTTATTTTAAGTTTTTTTTTTCCTTTAAATGCAAACAAACAAATATGAAATTATAATGTTATATGTGCCTCCATTAAATTTTTGTATTTTCTTTATATAATATTTTAACAGCATCCCTGACAGGTAATGATGCTATACCTAATATTATTTTTTCTTGTTAATATTAAAGCCAAGTTTATTAGTTTTTATTCCTAAAAATAAAAGATAAATAAACTGAAAATATACAGGAGTAACTTTTTTATTTTGAATAATTATCACTCATTTAGTGTGTAAATATCATCAAAAATATTTTATATTAAGCAATATATATATATATATATATATATATATATATATATATTATTCCAAAAACTTTGTTTGAAATGAAAGCAGTTGGAAGTGGTTTTATTTCTATCATAACCAATAAAGATATTAGATTTTAGCATCTGATATTAGATCTTAATGAACACTTTATAAGATAGTGACCTCTTCACATTTTTTCAATTAAAAAATACAACAAAGAAGGATGACATAATCTACATTTTATAAAATGTCTCAGTCAGGGAATGCAATGATTATCATTTAACTCTGACCTCCTAAATGTTCAATATTCATTATTCTTAATAATGCTGCAAAAATATTTTTACCAATACATTCTAACTAATGGGTGATGCTGCCCCAATATCAGAGACAAATTTTGATGGAAGCAAAGAGGTTGGTTATATATATATATATATATATATATATATATATATATATATATATATATATATATATATATATATATATATATATATATATATATGCTGAAAATGTTTAAATCAATATATTTTGGCAAAAGTTAGCAAATATTTAATACTTATTTTTTTAATAAGACCGTTGAGATTAAAAGCTTTGTAATTTGGTTTGTACTGTAACATGAAACCAAGTGGACAAAGTGGTTGTGACTTTCCAAAAATATGCTAATTATTATTAATTATTATCACACTGTATAAATATTTAAACTGATCTATCTGCTAAAATCTATAAACACAGCCTCTGTAAAATCACATTTGGGATTTTTTTGTATCTGTGACTTCTGATGATAATGATTACACATAATTAAATAGTTTAGCTTAATTAATAAATATATTGTAGTCATTTGGCTAAATGGCTGTATTAAACACTATCATAATTGGTCTCTATTTAATTTAAATATTTTATATACCATGTGATAGTATGAATATTCTAGAAAATTTTCTTTAAATAATTGTCAAACATTTTAAAACATAACATGCATATTTTTATATGTAATATAATTAGTATATGTTGGTAAAAGAGAAAATTATAAAATCAGATAAATACATTCTTTTGTTCTCTCTATTCAATAATTTTTTTTTTACCAATATTAATTTAATTTTGGTTTTAAAAGTACTATAAAAATAATTTTATCTTTAGAAAATTATTTAATAATTACAATTTAAACATTTAAAAAAGATAAAGCAGATAATTTTATATGTTTAGCAAATTTCAAAATAAAAGAAAGAAAATACAATTTTAACATTTCATTAACATTTCACTTTAATTAATCAAGTCTTTTAATTTCTTTTCCCATTATCTCTCCAAAAATACCATTTATCAAATCCATTTTATTAATCTTATTAACCTGTTTCTTTTGGGAAAAAAATTTAATTTAAAAAAGAATGTCATAAATTTTATGATTGTAACTTAAATTTTTGAGTTGTTTATCAAGTCAAAGTTATGGGAGGAAAATAGCTGATCAAATCTTTTTATCAAAATTAATCTGGTTTGTTATTGTAACATTTTGTCATGTAGATAACCATTGTGGTTGTTTTGAGGAATAGATTGTTCCAAAAAAAAAATTAGATTGTGCATTGGATCAGACAATCTAAGGATATTGTAAAAAACATTCTGTCTTAATCCAACTGTTGAAGAAGACAGTAGGAGAAAATTCTTGATATAGCTACAGGTCAGACTAAACTGCTGAAGAAAAAAGAAGCAGAAGTTTTATCTAAGCTGTTGAAGTTTTAACCAAGCTGTTGATTCACTATGAGTTTACTTTGAAAAATGTTTTTTACAATGAAAATCATGTGTAAAATACAGATGAAAGCTAACATCATCCTCCTCCATGTAGCCTGCTTTCATTGAAATAAAATTAGCAATTAAGCCAATGCACATGCACTTTAAAAATAAATTATAAATGAATACTCTCACTTTTCCAGACACAAGATATAGTTTTTTAGAAAAGATGGAATAAATTCATCCATCTTTTCAACCAAAACATTTATGTATGGGCAAATCATAAACATATGGAAATGAGAGTATGAAGATGTTAAGCAATCACTTTAAATTACATTTATTTTGCTTGAAGGAATGACTATTGCAAAATCTTTACAATTTATGATACATCATTCTTTAATTGAAATTAAACATATATAATGAGATATCATGTTATATAGCACTATGTTTTATACTATAATAGTGATATTAGCAATTAAGCCAATACACATGTGCTTTAAAGATAAATTATAAATGAATACTCTCATTTTGTATAAAAACATAGCAATATATAAAATAATATCTCATTATATATGTTTAATTTCAACTAAAGAATGACATATAAATTGTAAAGATTTCACAAGCATCATTCATTCAAGCATAATAAATGTAATTTAAAGTGATTGCTTAATATCTTCACACTCTAATTTCCATACGCTTAAGATTTGCCCATACCCAAATGTTTGGGTTGAAAGGAAGGGTGTATTCATTTCATCTTTTCTAAAAAAACTATATCTTGTATCTGAAAAAGTTAGAGTATTCATTTATAATTTATCTTTAAAGTGCATGTGCATTGGCTTAATCACTAATATCACTATTACAGTGTAAAACATAACACTATATAAAATAATATCTCATTTTATATGAAATAAAATGTAAAAAAAATAAGAAAAATGTTGCTAATGTAATCTGCTATCTTGTCTTTAATCCAAAGCATAAAGATTTGTTAGTTTCATCTGAAAAAATTATTGGAAAAATTGATAAATTGTTTCTGTTTATTAACTTAAAAATACTGAATTCCAAAAAGAGGACAAATTAAACATGTACATGGTGTAGAAGCATTCAAGAAAAAAGCCAACATGATCGCTGAAAAATTATAAGAGAAAAGATGGACTGCAAAAAATTTTAAACCATGGTTAAAAGTATTTTTGTGTGACATTGTATCTTCAGTTATAGTTACTTTTTTATAAAGTAATAATTTTATAAAAGTAGGAATTGGTAATTTTGAATGGTTTTATTAAATAAATATTTTTTTTAAATATATTTTTTATTCCGTTCAATTTTTTTCTTAAAATTATGAAAGTGTTTTGTTAGCAAATGTAATTATATTAAACATATTTTTTTAAAACATTTTTCTTTAAATTTATGCTAATGTCTTTATTCCTCCATATATATGTTATTTGAAATTGACTTTATTTCAATATAACTTAGATTTTTGAAAAATTTTACATTATTCCAGTAAAGCTATATAATCATAGTAGATTGACCTATCAATTATTTAAAATCATGTAAAATAAGCTGGTATATTTATTTACTTATCTCTTGCTCACAGTAATAGTTTATAGAATTTTTGCTTCCTGGTCTAAATTAATACATAATGGCTTCATATAGAAAATAGGGGTATAAGTGTATGGACATCCAGATGACAAACCTGGATATCATAAAGGTATATCTTTAAAGTTCATGGACTGCATTTTATTTTATTTTTATTAAAAATAAAGGTTATAATTGACCAGTATATTAATAGTACTATGTGCATAGAACATTGATGATGTTCAGCATGTTTCAGTAGATTACCATTACTTTTATTATATTTTGATAAAAAGCATTTATGACTATGCATCTAAATTACTGTTTGTATTTCTGCCATATGTTTGATAGTGACTAGATAAATAGTTTGTCCATAGTGGACCCATTTCAAATCTAGTCCTAATCTTGGCTGTTAATTTTGTTCTTTATTGTTTACAATGATTAATGATTTGATTAATTTTGTTTAATATTAGGCAAGCTTATAATTTTATTCTTTCCTGATCTTTTGTGATCATTTCTTTAATGTTTAATTTGATTAGTAATTTTATGGAAATAATGATGATGGTTTTCCATCTTCTAATATATACTTCTTATAAGATTACTCCTTTTTACTCCATACTATTAAAATATATTATTATTATTTGCCATTATTATAATTTCATTTTACATGCAGGATATGTTTAAAATATAACTTGTTATTTTACATCATCATTCTCATTATGGGTTCACAGCAATATGATATTTTCAAGTTCAATTTATTTTCTCTACTCTTTACTTTCTCCGTATTATTTCAGCATACTTCCTCATTTGCACCATCCAAATCACATGGTCTTATTTTTGATATTTTTCAATCTTTTGGAATCCTGTATTACATTGTAAATGTTCCACTATTTTCATTTGTTCTATGAATATGTATAGCCCAACTCCACTTCAGTCTTTTAATTATTTCAATGATGTCAGTAACACTTGTTTGTTCTTTTGCCTATGTATTTCACTTTTGATTTCTTTTTGCTACTCCTAATATAATATTCTACATATTTTATTGAAATGTCTGAAGTCTCTGGATTACTCTTCTATTAAGTGTCCAAGTCTCATATTCATAAGTAAAAACTGGTAACATGCACACATACATATAATGATGAAATAAACATATGTTAATGTATACCTTATTATGTAGAGTAAATCACCTTCACTACACATCATTATATCTCAGACTAGGAATAAATAACTTTATATTAATAAAAAAAAAGTAGTGGAGTTCTACATTTTATTATTTTTTGTTTAATTTTATAAGCTTATCAGACTGACATTAGTTGAAATTTCAAGTGACTTCTAAATATGAATCAGATGACAAAATTCCATTAATAATATTAAACTAATATTCAGTTTGAAAATAATGGAGACAGATATAATTTTGTTTTAACAGTCAAGCAGTAGTTAATAATTGTAAGCATGCAAATCACCTAGATTAGTGAATATGTAATTTAAACCATTATGCAAGAGAGAGAGAGAGTTTTATAACATAAAATTATATATACATTTAATGTTGTTTTAATATTTACCATTACTAATTTTTATATGATTATAAACAGAGGATTATTAAAAGTCTGTCTATGTATCTAACATCATACAATTGGTTATTACTTTAATAATTATCAATATCATATCTAATAAATCTCATATTTTTGCCAAAAATAATTTTAAAACTTTAAAATCTCGTACAATAACTTGAACAATTCTATTTTCTCATTTCAAAAAGAGTGATATATGCATAGCCTTAGAAAAAATGGTTTATTTAATTTACTTACATTTTTTTACATATATATGTTATTATTTATGTAATAAAAGTATTTTAATGAGATATCATATTTGTCATTTGTGATCTCATTTTAAAACTTGTCCTGTTTTCTAAACTTTTTTAAGTTCTTATTAATGGTGAATTTTTTTATCTATCATCTGCCCAAATGAAAAATTTGGTAAAATATTTTTCTATTTTTTTTTTTTTACTGTCTGAAAGATTATAGAGAAACTTTTGTTTTGGTGGCTACTGTAGGATTATTTTACCTTTATATTAATATAAATCAAAGGCTTCCTGGAAAAAAAATCATAGAGAGTCTTCACTGATACTCAAAAATATATTAAGGCTTGGTGCTACTAGAACATGAAGTTTACTCACCAGATAAGTTTCATATTGCATATCAATGTCCAATAAATAAATAATAATAATAATAATCGTTAGGAGATACATTGCCCACTATTCACAAAATTATATTTATGAAATAATGATTTCTTCTCACTAGCACCTTACTAACATATAAAACTCATGCTCATGTCTCAGTTACAGGATAAAAATGTTGAGAAAATAAGAGCAACCATTTTATTATCAAATCTATATGTACCAATATAGGCAAATCACTGATAATTATTTATATAGGAATATTATCTTTAATTGTAAAATTGTTAAAATTAAATTAATATATTAATTAATGTATTTGGTGTTTTATTAAAATAGGTATAAATTTGAGTAAAAGATTATTTTGTTCACACATTACAAAGAGTGTATAGGTTTATAAAACGTTTTATAAAATGTAATTGTAATTATTTAGAAACTAGTTTATTTAAATAAAAAGCAGAATGTCATTAAACAAAACTATAAAAATAGACATCATTATAGGTATAAAGCCAAATATATAATCATTTACATTGCAATGTATGATCATTCTTGTTTTAATGTTATCCATATTTATTGACAATTAGCTAGGTGATTAACATTTTATTGTTATGCTGTATCATTTATTAATTGTTGTGGGTTACATTTATGTTTTTAAAATTATATTATTTAGGTTTTCCTATTTAAAAAAATGTTAAATTTTCTTCATTTGCAAAATATAAAACAATAATCGTTTATTCTTTTTTGATTTGATTGTTAATACCGACAAAGATTTTTTATTTTTTTTTTTAAATTATATAATTTTCAAATCAGAAAAAAGTAAATTCATTAACTTTCCATCTCACAATATATATATATTAAACGAAAATAAAACGTTATTTTTGAAGCATTGTATTTTCTAGCCATGGAGCATATCGCGCACTTTTATTTATTTACTCTAGAAAGAAAAAAACGGAATGGGGGTTATCATTACATATTCATTGTACCAACAAAATTGGAAGTTAATTAATATCAGAAAATCATGATTTAATACCATATAGGGAAATAAAATAGGCAGATATTAATCAAAGATTTGTGATTGAGAAAAAAAAATCGTTATAACATCTTTCGAGAAGAGATTTTTCTAAGACAATTATTTGTTTTAAAGAAAAAATAAAATAATGATGAGGCAGAAGAGGAAGATAGGAGAAATTTTTAGATTTCCATGTTTCAAATTATTAATAAAGCACCTTTCATTTTAGTATTATTTGTATTTACTTTTTAACTATTAAAAATAATAGTCTACATACATTTTCATATTAATTTTTAAAAAATTATGAAATCGTAAATTGCATATGCGCTCTATAAGCAGAATATAATAGCTTACTTTTTATCAATAAATCTCATTTTCTTCTTTTTTTTTAAAAAAAAGTTAGTTGGTCTTACAATGAGAGTTATATCTATTTAAAATGCAAAATAAATAGCAACTGCAATAATTATAATAATAATCCTAATTTACTAAATATTTATTTAAAGTCATGCAACTATTTCCAGTTATAATAATGAAGGAAATATATTAATATAATTAAACGTCACGAAAAACTTCAGCTACTTATTTATTTTTCTTTCAGATCATTTAATATAAAGAATTTAGGTTACGTTAATGATTGCAATAATAACTTATTGAATTTTTAAATTTAAAATATACAGATTAATAATTATGACACCCAATGAAGTATACAATCACTTTCAAGTGATTTGCGTTAATAATCGTAATTATGCATATATTAAAAGTTATTTAATTATGTAAGTGTTATGGAATTAGGTTAAGAATGTCCTGCGGTATATTATTTTTTTAATAAGATTTCCTAAGCATACTTCTTATATAAGTAGAATTTTTTTTCTACTGATTTTAAGATTATTTACGTCAATGAATGTTTAATTACTATTTAATATACAATAGTACATATAATACGATTAAACATTAGAACATTGTTAGCTTTTCATAAAATAATTATAAACCTGAAATTGCAAAATTTTAATCTAGATCAATACATAACATAAGGCATTTATTGAAAAAAAGTATGAAATCATTTCCTTAATCGCTTTTATTTCAAATACAAACTTGATTTAAAGGGGAGAAAAAATCACGAATAAAATATACGTTTTTTAAGAAAACTGAAGTTCATGGAATAAAATTAACCTTATAAAACTAAGTTTAAAATAAATAAATAATATATATATAACAAATCTAAATATTTGAAAACCAGACACTCTTCACAATCCTGGATCTTAATTTTAAATATAGGCGGATTTGAACTCAGATTTTCAAGCACCCTTCAACTATCAGTTGTAAGAGATAGTGTGGATAGTTGAAGGGTGATTGAAAGTCTGAGTTCAAATCCTCCTATATTTATAATTAATGCAGACAGTTGTCGTTGTTATTATTATTACTATTACAGTTGTTATTATTAATATTATTGTTACATACAAATTTACATTGATTCGTAGACATGAATTAATTTCATTTCTCTAGAATGGTTTTGTCCCAAGTTCGGTTTGATTTTAATATTTCCAATAACAATATTTTTATGTTATATATTTTTTTTTCACATACTACTTTTATTATATTTATTTAGTGCGATAGGATCCTTTAAACACAATTAACTTATCCCAGTCAATATAAAAATATATTCAGTTAGAAAGGTAGATTTACTAATGACTTCAATATTTTGTTTTTATTCTGTCAGACATAATATTGGATTCCACATTCATTAGGCTTAATATTTGCATTTGCTTGTTAAATTGCAATTAATAAGCAGACAACTGCAATATTGATGATTCATTCTATATCTTCTATAAAAATTCCACAACTGGATAGGAAAATCAGTTAAAATTAGTCTTAGTATTAGACCTAGAAAATGAATCTATTTGTGGGTTCACAGGAAGTCAGATTTTTAGTCACTAGTAGGATTCCCATTTTTAAATAATATTTTGTCATTTGGAGGTTTTTTGATAGACCATTTAACAATATTTTGTTTTACACCATGTCATAGTTTATGAAAGTACATAGCATGATTTACATGACCAGAATCAAGTTCACTTTGAAAAGAATCTGTATAAACAATTCTGAATTAATAACTGTGTTAATTCATGAAAAATATTGGCTTTTCACCACACAAATTTTAACGTGGTAATATGTATAGATGAGTTTGATCTAAAATGTCACATTGTAATTTGCATTTCTAATATGGAGCTCAGTATCATGCTAGCATTAAATTCTATGTAAATTTGTGTGAAACCAATAATGAAATATTTCTAATAATTTAAACTGTTTATGACAATGACATCATAACATGCAAAAATCAATTATGGCAGTGACACCATGTCTTGCAGAAAACACTTTGCATAGTTTGCAAGACATTATGATGCCAGGAAAAGGATTAAGTAGGATATACAAATACATAAAACACTTTATCACATTTTATTTTAAAACTCAAGATCCAAACTTGATACTGCCTTAAATGATTTATATTAAACCTTAGATTATTTTATTATGAAACTCATGCATTGAATCACATATGATACTGAAGACACTTGAAGAAAAAAACAGTCATTTTTTACTGGAGTATACTGTATATATAGGTCTTGAGTTAATTTTACCTCTAGTGTGATTTATTAGCTTTTATACACTTTCCATAAATGTCTTTTTGTCAAGAAATCAAAGCAATATCTCAGCATAAATATAGTCTCTGTATTTTTCTTTTGAAAAATTATTAATAAATATTTTAAATAAAACTAGATGGCAAAGCAAAACCCAATAGAAAATTATTGTATAGAATTTTGTGCTTGCTATAAATTGTTTAGTGCAATGGAAGAGATGAAGCTTTTGAAGCATACAATCATCAAATCCAAATTGATTTCAACACTGAAATGCCTGGTGATCAATTTTTTTTTGTGAACTTTAAAACAGTAGTAGATTGTTAGACCATTGATTTGTCTTCTGGGACTTCTAATACTTCAATTTCTAAAGATTTGTGATCAAAAATACATAATAATAATAATAATAATAATAATAATAATAATAATAATAATAATAATAATAATAATAATAATGATGATGATGATGATGATGATGATAATAAAAATGTGGTCTTGTTATTTAACCGGAGCGCTATCAAAAAGTCAGCAAAAAGTAATAAAAAGCACAATATTTTAAATAAATATAACTTTTCAAGAAGCAAGAAAGGAAATACACACCCACAAGAGAGTTTTTTCTGTCAAAAAGGTAAAAAAAATACTTTTATAATATAAAACTAATTTAGAACAAAAGGAAAACATGGTGTCAAGGGAAAAAATCTTATATTATCTAACTTAAAAGAAATTAGCACAAATTCATATAATTCAGGGAATTCTAAAACGTACGCAAATGTGAGAAAAACAAATCTACCTTTCAAAAAAATATAGAATCAACACAAACTATAAGATTTAGAAGATCCAACAAAAATGACATCGAATATATAAACCAAGGCAATGAAAATTATAATGAACTGGAATTCCAAACGTGGATTGAAGAAGATTTGATAGAGATCAACCAAAAATTTAATGAAACCATACCTAAAATTATTTAAAACATTTAATAAATCTTCTCGAATAAATCTATAATATTAGTGGTTACTGACAAAAATTTAACTTTATATAAATCCCCAAGTGACCTTCTATATAAAGAAATAGATGAGAAACAAATGTGGCATGCAATACAAACAATCGGAGACCACCCAAATTCTAGATATATAGCGGTTGATTTCTTTAATGAAAAACAATATGCAGATTTCAAAGAAAAAATTAAATCACTCCAAAATTATGCCCTTATTATAGTAGATAAAATTACAAAATTATTACACAGCAACATTGAGAAATACATATTTTGGCTATAATATGAATGATTTTACAAAATTAATACAGCCATTTGATCAACATATATATATATATATATATATATATATATATATATATATATATATATATATATATATATATATATATATATATATATATATATATATATATCAAAGTGATCTACTGCACAGACACATCTATTCCAATCTATGCCAACAGCTTTCATTTTTAAATTAAATTAAATGAGAACCTCAATCCTGAAAACATCCCTAACCAAATAATATATCAGGAAGCCACTTTGATTTGGCAAGTGAAAGATCAGAGATGACAATGCTATGGTTGTGGAATCAGAGGGAATCTAGCAGTAAACTGCACAAACAATAAAAACAACTTAACCTCAGCTGATCTGCCACTAGAGAAACCAGAGCAGGGAACAGATATGCGACCTACCATGGAAAATGAGGCAATTCTATTAGACAGACCACAAAATAATGCTATGCAGACAATAAATAAGATAGGAAAGATGAATAAAGAATTACTAAATATAGAAAATTGTGAATATACAGATATCAATAAGATTAAAAAAACAGACATAGAAATAGGAAAAAACAAAAAGGAAAAATTATCTAATCATATAAATATATCAAACTCAGAAGATCAAATGACCATGTAGGAATAAGGTCAACCAAATACCCAAAACAAGATAATAAGTAGGAACTCACAAATTGCTGATCAAGCACCAAACATAGTGAATAATAAACCCTCAAATCAAGGCAGAGAGACTCAGAGTTCAGATAAACAAAAACAAATCAAAAACAAAATAGCAATGAATGAAACACATTTACTCAATAATAGCAAACAAAATAATGATTGTAATACATCACAAACATCAAGAATAATAAATAAGACTAGCACACAAGTCATGGAATAAATAACTACAGATATATCACAAAAAATATCAATAAAAATAGAGCAAAAAGAAAGCCAGGCTGACCACCAAATAAGAATAGACATATAAAGAAAATAAAAACTGAGGAAATAGACAATGATTGAACAAACCCACTTTGTCAAACATATGAATTTTCTGATGAAGAAATAGAGCTGGACTATGTAGATGCATCTGAGATCCTATCAATGAACAACAGAGATTAAAATAACAATATACTCCAACAAAATCATAATGATAATAAAAATAGCAGTAATTAATGTTAGAGGCATAAATGCTATCTCCAAATAGTATAAAATTAAAAACTGGATCAAAAAGATATCATGCCACATATTATAGGGTTGCTTGAAACCAAGATATATGTAAGTTGCATCAAAAGTAGACCCCAGCACATATCTAAATTCTGAGGATTTCTGTGCATGCTCCATGATACAATGT
>JAQFVV010000578.1:232548-362075 GCA_028023455.1 Epiperipatus broadwayi | reverse complement strand
ATGCGAATTCTTACCGTTACCTAATAGTAAATGTTAAATGTTTTTTAGAAAAATTGCAAATTTAATTTAAACTGATAATCCAACATATAATTACTACTATTAATTAAAGTGCAGCATTTGTAATTGAAAAAAACTTACTTTACTAGATCTAGATTTCTCATAACATATCTTCGAACAACAGCAAACATGAAACTTAAATTAAAAACATAACTGGAAGAAACAGTTGCCAATAAACATCACATGACCACCACCTCTTATGCTTGTGTATAACTGTTGCTAAAACAGGCAAAACTCACTATACGTATAGCCACACACAGCAAGCTAGAGTAATCAATGGATGCCAGAAGGCTTGTGCATAAAATCCCCATCTAGTGCTTGCTGTGTGTGGCAATACGTATAGTGAGTTTTGCCTGTTTTAAGAAACAGTTGACTAAAATCTCGATTATAACTTTCATATTTGATTTTATTTCCCATTATATCCTGCCACAACTGAACCAATTTTGCAGTGTTTATGATATAATACAGAAGCAAAATAATTAAGTTACAAATCTTTATTACCAATAAACACTGATGAATTGTACCTAAACAGTGCAAGTTCAAGATAAGAAGATAGTAAAATGGAAATGAAAGTTAATAATATAAGTATAATACTGTTATAGTTTAAACAAAGAGGTTTGTTTTTAGGTGTGTAATAGTGTTTATGCTATGGAATGACTTCAAACAGAGAGAGCTTAATAGCCACTGGCCAAAAGCAATCTATCATAGTATTTACGTAGTGTTAATAAATCCTGAAGTTTATTAATGATATAATATTAATGTAATTTATATTTAATAAAAAGCCATGATAACAAAATCAAATCGTGCACTGAAAGTAAATATAATTTTACTAGATTTATAAAATCTTGACTTTCACTAAATAAGATCATATTGCCCTACTTAATTTAGTGCAGTGGTGGAGCGGCAATCTTTGGGGCTCAAGTTCTTCGGAGTATGGTTCCAGTTGTTATCTTTGGTGCCAGTGTTTCTTAAAACTCATTAGACTTTTTTTTAATAGATTGCTCGTGATTGATGACTCATAAAAGATTCTCTATTTACAGATAAAATTTAGGTGACAATAATTTTTTTTAGTTAATGATTTTACATCTTCCATTTAATTTAGAGGTTTTTAATCTAGACCTCAAACTCTCTTGAGACTGATGCCCTCAAGTAGGTCTGTGCGTGACAAAAGAATATGAATTTTTATAATTATAAGAAAAACAGTTGCATGGAAAAAAAATAATACTAAAATTTTAATTTATGTTTCCTGAAGGTTTGTGATGATGGTATTTTAGTTGTATATTGAACTATTCCCATCATCTAATATTAAGTATTGAATGTCTTTAGAAACATTTAACTTTATTTAAATTTTCCATAGCACACAGTTGAATGTAACTGGAAAATTTAAATAAAGTTAAATTTTTCTAAAGACATTCAATACTTAATATTAGATGATGGGAATAGTCCAATACATAAATACAACTAAAATTTTAATTTCTTTTTCTTATCTGTGCTACCATTAAAAACAAATAACAAGGAAAAATGGTTATGAAAATTGACAGCAAAAAATGTATTCATCATTTGGGAATTTGGATCATGGTGAGAACTGCCAAGTGAATGATGCAAATAAACAAGAGAAAGCATATGACAGCCCTAAACATATGCTTAATTTATTTTAAAAGATTTCTAATTTCATATAACTAAACAGTTAAAACGTGACCATATATAAAAATAATATGATGAATAAGAAAAATTGAGAAACATCAGAATACATCACCAAACATCACATGATCACCATTTCTTATGCTTGCTCATAACAAGCCAGAAACTAGTCTGGGGATATTGGATGCGTAAGCACTAGATAGGGATTTTTAAGCCTTCTGGTATCCATTGATTACTCTGGCTTGCACTGAGTGGCACTACTAGATGGATAGTTTTGCCTGTTTTAATAATAGAATACATCACCACTATCAATATATTATTATTTTAACATCATTAATAAGTTTTTTATGCATCGCACTATATTTTACAATCTCAGTTAAAAAAAGGTTCAAAAAATCACAAAAACTCTTTATAACCTTCAAAAGTACATTCTTAAACAAAAAAATAAAGATCGTTATTCTTAAGCTTTTATTTTTCATCTTGACGTGTTAATTCAGTCCGATTTAAAAACTGAATATGATCATTGACTACAAATGAAATATATAAGCATCAAAGTAAAAAGGATAAGAATAAAATCAAAATGGGAGGAGGGAATATTAAACAAAATTACATTAAAAAAATTATCCTCAAACCAATAAAGAATAAAAAAATAATATTTAACAATATAAAAACGCAACCTTAAAAAAAAAAAAAAGACATAAAACTATTTAATTTGAGTCTAAGTACTTTATGACAATAAATAAATATAAATATAATAACAGTAAGATCACAGTCAGGTATTACAGGAATGTTCACAGTCTACATAGGCCCCTGCAGTAATGCGTCAATATCCACACTGCTTCTTTTACTTCTAAAAAGAAAACAAAAATACTGTAATAAACACAATTCATTTAAAATTATTACAATAAAGAAGCAATTTTTTTTAATTATAAAGGTATAATAAAGTGAAGACTATCATTATTTCTGATACACATGTAAAAATCAATGCTGAACAACAATTGATGAAGAAACGTAAAATTTTATTTAACTTCTCACAATTAAATTCCTGATCATAAAACAAAATCATCATTATTGTTTCAATTGTAACAATATTTAAATATCCAATAGCTAATTTCTATCCTCACTTTTCATTAATCATCATTATTTCCAGTAGACGAGTCCCCTAAACCAAACTGGATCATATTCTCCAAGATTTTTGCTCTACTTTTCAAATAATCATAAATATTTTCCTTTAAACATTTTCAATTAACTTCTTTCTTCTTCTATGTCTTTTTTTCATATCTTCTATAGCTTTTTCCTATGTAAAGAATAATGTGAGTGGGAATGTTTTGTTTAATAAAATATATTAAGCAAAATAGTTCACCAAATGGAGAGTTATTTTAGGTTAAATGAAAACATTTGAGTTAATTTATAAAGGATTAATTAAAAAAAATAATTAGATAAGAATTAATTAAACTCCATAAAGATTAGAGATATGAAATTAGCAAGTTAAATAATTAAACAAAGAAAAGTGAAAACAAAAAAAAAATAGTGATTTAAGAACAGATATAATGATCTGAAGAATATGGAAGTGAGTGACCAATCAAATGTTAAAAATGTTGGTAAGATTATCGGCGAAGGTGTGTCTGTTGACTGGCTTGAAGATGCAACTATATATCAGAAATATACTTGTAACATAATGATGCTGAACATCATTACATATTGATAATACAGACTTTATAGCAGAATGATCTAAACTCCAAACATTGAAAGTAGGTCTGATGATATTTAACAAATCTTCACTATAATTTATGCAAGTCATAAGATGAAGACTAAGTATAAATTGTAATTGAAATGTGCAATACTATTCTGTAATATTAAATAATATTAGTTATATTAATGTCTAATTATTTTAACTGATAAGTGACTAAGATGGTCCAATTTTACAAATCCAATCTAATGTGACATAGGCACATCAGAATATAGCACATATCTAGTTCAGTTCTTCTTTTTCCTCAGAATTTCAATCAAAACATAACTTTTTTTCCATTTACTCTTTCCATCACTTATATATTTCTGACTTTATCTTCCCCAATTTACTCTATCTATTCTTATCCAATCCGTTCTAACTTTTGTTAATTGTCTGTGTTTCTGCTCCATTCAAAACAATATTCCAAACAAGACTTTTAATATGCTTCCTTCTTAGGCCAAATTTCAAAAGATCTGCAGGATAACTGTTGACTTAGCCAGTGCAATTCTTCTCTAATTTCTTTGTTGCAATTTCCATCATCAGTTATCCAAATTCTGAAATATTTAAAAACTCTTAACCTGCTCTACAACTTACTGCCAGTATTTGCTTTTAATCCTTTCTCCACTCCAGTTCATTTTCATTGCTTTACTTTTATTAGCTGTTATTTTTATGCCAATATTTTTACAAATCTTTATTAATTGTACACAATACTTTATTGAGATCAGATTCACTATCTACAACTACTGCCATACAATCAGAAAATCTGCTATGATTAACCATCCTGCCCCAATGCTTAGAATCAGCAATAGGACAGTATCAAATTAACACTCATTGAGAACTCATCTACATAGATATTAAAGAAACAGGCGGTGCAATAACCCTCATTTACATTTCTTCCTATTTCTTTTTCTTTCATAAAAAGAGCATTTAAGTGTAAACATATATTTAAATTCATCCTAATAATTTTAATAATCTGCAAAGAAACAACAGTTATTATTATAACTGAATGAACTTAAGTTTTTCTGCAAAATGGTATTATATTCAGATTCATTTACATATATCTCAATAAACAACTTTTCACCCTACTTTAAGTCGTTTCAATAACAATAAAATATTTGAGTAGACTTTCAGAAAATGTGGCAATTGGAAACATTCACTAATATTAGAAAAATTTCATTTAAGGATACTCTGTAAAATTGTAACAATACAATGGCGAGCTCATAAAACTAATCAATATATTCATCAATTTTCTGGATGTGATATTACAGAGTCCCTATTGTAAAATCACACCTTTGTTGGATTAGATATGTAAAATGAATAAACAATGCAAGGCATCCTAAAAGAATATTTTACGGTGAACTTGAGCATAATTTTCAACAGAGATTCTAACCCATCTATATCGTGAAAATTACATTAATGCCATTCTAAAAAAGTAAAATGTTCATTAGTTCCTTAGGAAAGATATGACAAAGAATAAATTACATTAGAGAGCTACAATTGCACATGAAATATTTCAGAAAAAAAGACAATATAGTAAAATATCAAGTAAACAGAAAAATGCATTAGCATGTCTATATGAAGACATAGTTATTGAAAAAATTCATTTCTAGAGTAGTTTCTTTTCTCATCTGTCTCCCTCACCTCCTTTTTTTATTTATTTGGAATTAGAATAGTATAATAGTTTGTGAATAACTGTTTATTATTATTGCTATATCAAGAATATATGTTCTTATTTGTGAAATAACTGACTGATCAAAAAAGTCCTTTAATATATATGTCAAACTATATACATTGTAAATATTCTTTTATGATAATTAATAAAGTCAATTATAATTTAAAATAAATTAAAAGTTTCTTGATTTGCTCCTTTTTATTATTAATTTTAAAATGATATCATATTTGGGAAGGTACTTTTCTATTTTTCTAATAATATTCATTTCATTATTTACTTGGTAGTCAATTATCTTTTCTTCATCAATATGGCAAATTGCCTTTTCTCCCTAACATTACTGTTGCACATATACCCATTTGTCCATGCAACGTCTTCTTATCTAATTATCTCTATAAGATTTTCTGGTTGTTTCCTCTTAGCATGTTGAAACCGCTTGAGGGTGTAATTTCTATGCAAATGCACATAAATATGCCGTTTAAGTGGCCGTGCCACTATATAACATTCTATTCCAATGGTTAAGCATAGAAATAGTCCGTTTACTTGTCTGCTGCGCCTATTTCTATGCTACAGCACAGAAATAGGACGTTTATTCTACCGCAGAAGGATGCCGTCATTTACGGTGAACTTTGTGTTACGCAGTTGATATGAACAATCCCATTTTAAATTTTGCTACGGTATCTATTTCTATGCTACAGCACAGAAATAGGACGTATTATTCTGCCGCAGTTTATAAGAACAATCCCATTATTAAGATTTGAACGGTACAGGTATTATACAGCACAAAAGTAGGATGTTTATTATCTGCCGCAGCGGTAAACTTTGTGTTACGCAGTTTCTACGAACAATCTCATTTTAAATTTCGCTACGGTTTTTTGTGAGGGTGTCTGTAATTGAGACTGTCAAAAGGCTTAAAATTCGCACACCCAAGTCATTATTTTCCAAATCCAATGATGTAGTATGAGGTAATAAAAATTGTGGAAACTTAGCCCCGCTTCTCTAGACAAGGGTGACACTTTAATCAATCATCAAAGGGGAGGTGTAAGTGTGATTTTTACCAAATCACGCTAAAATTCCCATTTGCATGAGATAAATCGCGAGACCAATCGAAAATACCGCTTTTATTTTTGGCCACGATGTTGTTTTGAATCAATTCTTTCATTTTTTTATTCTTGTTAAAATTACTAATTATATTTGCGTGGCCACGATGATGTTGTTTTGGAGAAATTATTTGTTTTTCTTCATGTTAAAATTTGATTTGCATCGCCACAATATTGTTTTGATTTGCTTTTATTCTTGTTAAAATTACAAATTTCATTTTAGAAAAATAAACCAAAAAAAAAGGTTTATTATCCAATGTATTTTTTATTTCTTTTAGATAAATTTCATTATTTATGATTTTATTGTAAATCAAAAAAGCACTTTAAAGTTAAAAAAAAAAAAGAACAACGGCCCGGTAACATTATAATTCTGTTTGTTTACATAAAAATTACGCCCTCGAGTGGTTTCAACATGCTAAGAGAAAACAACCGATTTTCTTATATCTCCTGCCCATATATGATTCTGATGTTTCTAATTTCTTAACAGTTATTATTCTGATTTCACATCAATAAGAATGACAATTAGAAAGCCAATTATCCAGAAGAATTTTTATCCTTAAGAATATGGATATTGGCTGAGAATACTATATCATGTGACTGTTCATCAAGTAGTAAGCCTTTCTCATTTGAGCATTAGGAACATGGCTAGGATAAGGAAGACTACATTTAATTTCAAGTTTTCACTGTTATTATTAAAATTTGTTTGAACAAAGTTTGATTGAATTTAAAATTACAATAACATCAAGTGAACCTGAAGACTAGGAAAACATTAATAGCTGTTTGTATCATTTACATAATACATGCATTAAAAAAATCGGATTTTTGGTTCTCTTATGGTTTACATATTTGTATGTAATGTTTAAAGCTATTTTCTAAATCTTAATATAATATTAACAATATCACTAAGTGTTACACTAATAATAAAATCATTAATATTAAATTACATACTTACTTTCGTCCACTTTTTGGACGAGATGAAGTCCGAGGACGTCCCGTCCTATTCCGTCCATTCTTTGGTCTCATTTGTGCCCCTTCAGCAGTATAAGCAAGATAAACATTTGACAAGTCAGGTTCATTAAACTTAAAAAAAAAAATGTTAATATTTATTGCAAGCTTATATATGTGTGATTGCATGCGTAATTATAATTATTAGTAAATATATATAATAATACATATTCCAAATTCTAATAATTTTAAGAGGCTCATAAATGAATTACATCTTATCAAATATGTAACAGTGATAATATGAATCTATTCTCAAAACAATTAAGTCTGAAAATATTACCATGATAATTCATATGTCAGATACTCAAAATAATTATTGAAATAAAATTTCCAAATACACCCATTTAATAATATCAATGCTAAACTGATCAATAGATTGGTATTGATTTAAGAAAGTGGGTATTATTTGCAGGTTTATTAAACAATTCTCTAGGAATTTGACTTGTGAATTAACATAGTAAAGTTCTCAGACTAAGTTCTTTGCTGAATAGATTTATATATACCAAAATATAGAGCATAACATTATTATTATTACGTTATCAAGTCAACATTAGCTCTCGGCAATCATTTAAATATCATCTCTTCAGAATGATTTATAAATAATTTGTTTTGTCAAACTGTACAAAGATATATAGTTGCTTTGCTTTTCCCATCCCATTTGAAATAATGTTACTGCTAATAATACGAGTGATCTAATGCCATAACCTTATATTGCAGCTGTGCAATAAAGACATTAGTAATAAAAAACAAATAAAACAATTACAACACAGCAATACAAAATATAAGCAAGAAAATAAAAATAAAAGTAAAAGCTTTTCTTAAAAATATTGTTTGAAAAATAAAAATAAAATGAAGTATAATTTTTATAAAAAAAAAAAAGATCATACAGTAAAACAGGGATCAGCAACTTTTCAGTGGTTTCGTAGCAAAACCTATGTTACAATGTTATTCCGTGTGCTGACTTGATCCTACCAATCTTATTATATATAGTATTAAAATTGATCCGGTTATAATGGGCTTCAAAATTATATATTATTTACTTTTGAAGCCGATTATAACCAGATCTTGTGGTCATTCAATATTTTAAATTACAAAGAATCATATAAGAAAAGTATGATTTGTTCAATTGTTTGCATTCAAAAGACATGCTTAAAATTTCCTTTAGCATGGAGAAAATTCTTCTTGTTGGCACATAAATAAATGTGAATTGTTTACAAAATTGCCAATTAATATACAGTAAAGGTAGCTTACAATCCTTAAAAAAAAAAACCCTACATTGAACCACATCACTGAGTCGAGCTTATCTAAAACTTATGCTTAACCAATAAGTTCTTGAACAAATGCTACTTCGTTTTATATATAAATACGCTATCAATATTTGTGTCATTAAATCATAAAATAGTAAATATTACAATAAACTAATTTTAATTTTTTTTTATTTAAAAGACTAAAACTAAACGTTTTAAAAGAATCATATAAATGTATATGTATACTAATAACAAACGAACAGTCAGTGTATTGTACATAACAAATCTAGCAGGACAATAGCACAGATATAGCAACGCAAGCATAGTGATGACCCACTGTCAAGTTGATCGCTAGATAACCAAGTGTGGAAAAAACAAAATTAGGATTCCATTACGTAATAGCTCTAATCAATTACGATGTGTGTAGTTTAAACAACAATAAATAACTACTAAGTTTTATACAAAAACGAAGGGAATTTATATCCATTGTCTTTTAAAATAATGCATTAACAGTAGAAAGTCAAAACCATGAGAGTGAATTTTCGAATGATAAAGAAAATGGATGACACGTTATAAAATTCCCACTTTTTTTTAGGAACTCGATAGCGTAAGATGAGAAGGAAGTGCCATCAGTGATTGGATTAAAAGTAAACAAATAGATCTGTGCAGTTTGACAAAGTATTTATATTGTTTTCGAACTGAAAAAAAAAAAAAATCATTCCTACATGAGTGGAAGAGAATAAATCATCACCAGCTGATGAAAAAAATAATGAAATTTGTTTTGCATATAAAACTACCAGATCCTAAAGTACAATGGAATAAAATTTATGTATATTAGACTATGCTCTAAGATATATTCCGGCTAAATTACTGGCGCCATAGGAACCGAATGCCACTAATTCTAATCATGGAAGCATGATATCCTCATTTGCCTATTCTTATAAAGCCTACAGAAACATCCATTGTCCTACATCAAATGTCTACATGCGATTCAAGAGAAATATTGACGGGAAAAGATTGAGGCAGTATTGTTACAAGCGTGTTTGTGTAGAAATTCCAACAAAAGATAAAAGTTTATCTAAGAAGCTTTGTATGGAAGTTATAGATTGTATGTATGAAGGACATTGATTGCTGAACTCATGGATAATGACAATCAAGATGATTTTATGGAAATTTTAATTTTGTTATGTTTCATTACTATGTATATATTTAATTTTTTTTTTTTTCACACTTGGAAGTCAAAATGAGTATATTTTGGGAAAGTTGATTATAAGTATAAGCAGAAGTAAAAAGGGCGGGAATGGTTAGGTTTATTTGAACATTTTTCTTTTGTGCTAAATAAAATTTCAATCAGCTTATCTTCCTTAATGATTTGACAATAATCATCATGATGTGGGATAAAAGGTAAGATTTTTAACATTATCCCATATTAAATGCTCACACGTATTACAGGATAGAGTTTATGTTATTTATTTATTGTTGATTAATAATCGTTATATGTTCATTTTGCTTTTGTTGGTATGAATGATTAATCTTCTTGTGTGATCTTTTCTAACTATAGTAGGGGTTTACATATGGATGGGGGCCCCAAAAGGATTGAATATCATTAACCTGGAATGGATGACGATGCTACAGCAAATGTACCAGTATAATAATTTAAATTAGCTAGTTAGCTTTGCCATCGTCTAAACATTATAATGATTTTTTTTTTTTTTGCTTTGTAAATAATTGGTGCCAAGTCTTGAACTTCTACCATTGAATCAGGCATGGGAATTTTAATTATATTGAGTATCAATATGGTAGAAATTCAACCTAGCCACAACCAGTTAAATCATTTATTATTATTAAACCATTTTGAAATATTTTTTTTTGTTATTTGTTTTTGTTATATAATAAAATATTATAGAACCTATTTATATCGGAGTGGTCTCAAGTTTATTGAAATAACCTTGCATTCATTAATTGAGATGCAGTTGGAATTATATGTGCACACATCTCATTCTATACGTAACAATAGTAGAAAATGTTTGGGTGGGTATATAAATCAATTGTAACTTATATAGAGGTACAGTAGTTGTTGACTTGTGCAGGTTCATCCTTGAAGAGAGTAATAAGGCAAAATCATCCCCGGGTTTGAATACCGAGGCATAACGGAGCCAAAAAAGGGGGGTGATATGTGGATGAATTAGCCCAAATTGGGTCTAGATTTAATGAGTAAACCTAGAGCTAGCCCATCGGAAGTAGATACAATCATGGGTTATGCATTCGGTCATGCCAGTGACGGCATCCCACCAGAAGACCCTAGGTCCGACCATAGTAAGATGAGCCCACCCTCTCGCAGAAGAGTAATTCAAAATAGGCAGAGCAAATTTAGCTTTGGTTTAATTTAAAAAGCTGATTAATTAATTCTAACAAAATAAAACAAGTATTTTTTTAGCATTCATCAAAAATCAATTTGAAACTGGAAGTTTTTTTTTATATATTCTTCTTTTCTTTAAAATCATAAATATTTGTAATTTTTCTCTAGGAGAGATATATTTTAATTATACAAGAGCCATTTAAAAGAGAAAAAAAACAATGATTTTTAACAAATGTGATGTATTTGCAGAATTCGTTAAGACCATCAGTAATTATAAACTTTTTTTTTTTAAGTTAATGCACCAAAACTTAAAATGTATTATTACATAGTTACAAATAGAAGTTTTTCAAACAAATTAATTGATACATTCTGTCTGAATATAAATTTACTCTAAACATACAGTTGCATACAAAAGTATCAAAGATCAATTGACAGTTAAAAAAAAATCTAGGCAAAATTAATCCTCTCTGGAAACCATCCCACTTAGTCTTAACTTTAATGAAAATAGCAAAGTTTGAATGTATGTTTATTGTACAAAATAATTAATAAATTAAACTGAATCATGATTTCCATTTGCATGTGATTCGTATATACAAAATGTAGGTGATAGTGCAAAAATGTGCGCAGTAATTAAAATATAATTTTTCCTTATTTCAATTCAATCAGTGCCGTTGATAATTGTTCTGTATGCCAAGCATGCCCTAGGTTATCAACCCCTGCAATAAAATATGCTAGAATGCATAT
This sequence comes from Epiperipatus broadwayi, assembly GCA_028023455.1. Classification (NCBI taxonomy): domain Eukaryota; kingdom Metazoa; phylum Onychophora; class Udeonychophora; order Euonychophora; family Peripatidae; genus Epiperipatus; species Epiperipatus broadwayi. The sequence continues at coordinate 350,524 of JAQFVV010000578.1, read as the reverse complement.
AACTACTTCCAAGTTTGAAGCTTAGAGCAAGATTGCCATTTAACAATAACTTTGAAGAAGAAAACATATAATACAAAATCAAAAATGTAAGTGTAAAAAATACAAAAACAATTTATAAAATTTTTATACCATACATTAAATTTGAAAAGCAATACTTCTCTAGTGAAAACTACATTCAAATTCTCCATAATAAATTTTTTTATATATGTGAAAAGCATAAACAATTTTTCCCTGGCATCCAAAAATTTCTTCACTCTCATTGCATTGCTTCTATTATATCTTTCCAAATAAATCACATTTCTCATGCTATATTGAAAATATGTCAGTTTCAGCTGACTAACAGTCTTCTTCAGATATATGAAATATACTGAATTAAAAACTTTTTCCACTCTTATTGTATTGCTTATATTAAATATTTATAAAAAAAATTTTCATAATGCACTTTTTCACAATGCTTTATATAATTTATATTTTGAAAGAAGTGGGTGAAAGATATTTCAAATATCTGAAGAAGACTGCCAGCCAGTCAAAAGTGTCATAAATTAAATAAAGCCTTGTGAAAAGTGCATCATAAAATGTTTTTTCTTTGTAAAGATACAAACTATCTTCTTTAATGTCTACTTTATTTAAACTTCTTACTCCATTTTAGTTAAAATTATATATGCGCAGCAGAATACATAATTAAAAACAATAATAATGTCACTGCTAAAGGCACAAATAAGCAATAAATGAATTAAAACTACATGTGATCTTGATAAATTGTAACCAAAATATAAATAATGTTGTATATCAGTATATAAATAATGTAATAATTGGAGAGTATATGAGCGCTATCAATATAAACAATTAAATTGTCCTCTAGATATCATAAATTCAAACATTTTACGGAAACAAAATGTGCTTTCTTTCTGCATACCCAAGATATTATATGGAAAATTTATTTGAACTAAAACAATCACAGGGGTGAGTATTAAATCAGCAGGTTTATTTAAGACAATTTGCTGATATTTAAATCTACAGAGAAGAGTAAAATATTTGACCGTGTTTATTTCCACCCACATCAAATATTTTTAAAAATTTTAATAAAATATGGGCAAGTAAGTAGTGTTATATTAAAAATATTGCATAAATAAAAATAAATTATGTTAATATATGTGATAAGGATATATCAAAGTAAAATTATTATATGCTTGCATAAAATTAATATACCTCAATTGTATTTAATAGCTCTGAAAAAACTGTTAGATAGATGAAACTGTAATATAATCGAACAAGACATTGTGAAAAGTGAAAAGGAGTACAAATTTTGTACAGATTTAACAAAAATATATCTGACATTCTTATGTGCTTGTGGGTGTGCCTTCATCCAATCACATTCCTCTTCATTCCCTACAATTCATTGTAGAAACTTATAAAACCTTGAATTTTCTATACCCACACTCACTAAAATGTGACCTCTGTGGGTAATCATCAATAAATATCTTTTAAATGTAAAATATTTAACTCAGTGATTAGCAACAGCTATGCTAGGTTTATGATTCTTAGTATTTTTAAAATAACAAAGGATTGGGAAGAACTAAAAATTACCATTTCTACTGACAGTTTTTATTTGATTTGCTTTTCATTACTTTTTACAACTATTTTTTTTTTTTTTTTCATGTGTCATAGCATCGGCCGGGAATTGAACCCGCTAACCCGGGACAACTGCTTGTAAGGCAGCTGTGCTGACCACTCGATCACTAATGCATGACATTTTTTTTTAAAAAAAAAAAAAGGAAACAAAACAATTTAATACAAAATACAAACAAATTATTTTATATTTTATGTGCCAGGAATATTCAAATATTTCATTAACTCATACACAAAGATATATATATAATTAAAAATACTGTAATTAATAATATATATATATTTCTTTTATAAATTTAGACTGGTTATCTACAAATTAAAAAACTCACATCTAATACAAATTACCAGTATTTAATTGATAAATCTCTTATAACATGTTTCTCAATTGCCAGCTTATGAAAAAATTTGTTAATCTAAAAGTCCATCTTTTTGTTTTAGGTTTACCAAATTTGCAAATAAACATTAATTTAATTGTGAAACAGAAATAATAAAGATATCATTAAATAGTAAGAATGTTTAAATATTTAATAATTATTACATTGTAATATGTAATAAAAAAAAATCATAATAATCGGACAGCTTTATTAATCGGAAATTCAGAAGAAGTTTAGTGCTAGAAGTACCACAACGAAAATGATCTGAGAACAATATGCTCCAAAACCTAACACCTCTGCCTATGCTGAATAAAACACTATAAACTATATATTTGTCATACGACACTTTCATATACTTACTCATTTGCTTGCAAGAGTAGTTACCTTCATACCCTTTTAAAAAAGATGATTCTAAAATAATGAAGATAATTGTTCTTGGAAGCACATGATTTAATATATGAAATGTCATGCAAGGTTATTGACATAGAACCTTTCTAGCCAAAATATAGAAGAGTCCTCATAATTGGTTTAAAATGGAAGTCTTAAAATATATATATAGAAAGTAATCTAATATTAAATCTACATAGCTACGCAAGCAACTTAGCCTGGGTTTTTTTAAATTTCAGATTAATAGTTTGAATAATATAAAAGAAATAAAAGGTGATTGCTACACATGTAAGTATATAGCCTCTAGTTTTGAATCCTAGTCTCCAATGATAAAGGAAAAATCCAGAAACTGGTTTGAATGGGTATTTTATAGCATTACAACAACCACATTCACTAACTATGCAAGTTTACAGTAAATGGCTCTGGAGTAGATTTAATATAACTACTCGTAAATACTTGTCAGTATTTTTACATTGCTGAGTTATAAAAATCTGACTAATCCCCTATCTACAGGGGAGGGGAAAAAAGTTGAAAAATACTGTTTAATGTCGATTTATTGTTAAATATAGTTGAAAATGCCTGTGCAAATGCTTTATCACAAACATATACACACACAAGATATATGTTAAAATAAAGGGAACAATAAAAAATGATTGTGATGACTTATATTAAAAAATAACTATAAAAATATAAAAAACTTGGAACATTATATACAAAGCGCATTTACAAGTGTATAATTCATGTACAACCTTACAGATGAATTACTATCTTTTGTTGGATAAACATATCATAATTAATAACTATTTATTAGGCCAAAGAATGTTACATTATACAATATAAAATATTTTTATATAACAGCAATAATTGTATACATGTAATAAAAATAATATACATTTTTTGATGAAATGCGGAAGTACTGGAAAACTTCCGTGAGCCATATGTAAATTAACTGTCAGTATTTGTAAAATGAGCCCACCTACACTTTAGCTTTGATCATATACAAGCATTCCATTTACTGACATACATACAGAGACTGATTTATATATACTAATGTACGACAACTACAAGCTATTCTAAAATCATTATAACTAATTACAAGGCTATTAAAAAGCTATATTCACATCTATTAACGGAAGATTAATTTAATATTAAGAGGCGGTTAAATATGAGGCTCATCCTTTCTCTAATTAGTTATAGTGATTTCAGAGTAGCTTATAACTGTCTTGAAATTATGTTAGTATATATAAATCACGCTCTGCGTGCAAATATATCAGTAAATAATGTTTTCATAAGTGAAGGTGAGCTCATTCTAGATTTTATGTTTACTGACAGTTAATTTGTATACAGTTTGCTGGGAGTTTTCAGTAGTTCCATATTCTTTTATTTAATAAAAATAATACAGAAGAGCTTTTAACAAATATTTATTTTTGCCCTTTCCAATGTCATGGAACTATTTTAAAGTTTCAATTTACATTGCATACATAGCAATGTCTATCTTTTTTATATATAAAATTAACCAGAATCGATTATAACAATAATATAATAGATCAAAAAAGAAAAAAAATCCATATAAATACTGTGTTTCCTCGAAAATAAGGCAGAATCTTATATTAATTTTTGCTCTAAAAGACATGGTAGGACATATTTTCAGGGGATGTTTTACTTTTTCATGTACATTTATTCAATTACTTTTTCTCTTTACAGAAACTTGTAAGACTCTTAGACCGGAAGCCCCCCCCCCCTTCAATTCCTTTCTAGTATTCACTGGAACAGCTCTTTCTTTTGGCACTCATCTTATCTGGCAATCAGAATATTATTCTGTTTAAATTTACCAGTAAATCAGGAGTTACTAGAAGACTTATGGAACAGGAATGATAACAAAAATGATTACAATTAAGAATGATGTGTCACAAAAGCAACAACAAAAAAATGCAAGCACAAAAATTCAGAAAATGTTTCTGTATTTCACACATGTACATTAAGTACGTCTATTATAACATATGGCGTATTGAATTATGACAATAAATCACTTCTATTATTTTAATAAAATCTTGCTGGAGGAGAAAAAAATGTTTAGGAAACCAAACTAATTTTTCTTTAATCTTGAATATTTAAAAGCTACCATGATGAAACTCTAAAACTAAATTAAGCATTCTAAATCTTATATATAAATAAGTACCTAAAAATATATAAATGAAATTATAAATTAACTAATATACTAACTTGTGGTCGATAAATCGTTTCTCTATAGTGGTAGAATTATATTTATCGAAAATGATCGACAGGAAAACACAAAAGAACGGTAATATTTATAATACCATTTATTTAAAGCATTAATATCAATAATATTGTTTATTTATACATTCATTACTTTATAATTCAATATGACCATCGATTGTCTATGTGGCTGATGATCTTAACTAAGGCTTATAAGCATCCTGAAAAATCATGGTAGGGTTTATTTTTTGGTTAGATCTTATTATTGGGGAAACACGGTACATGCTATATAATTTTCCATTCATTTTTCATTAGGTAATATACATATTGGAAAATTATATAGTTAACATTTATTCAGGTTTTTTCCCCCCTTCCTTGTACATATTGTAATAGTTTTACATCACTGTTTAACAGCTTTACTGAGGATTAATTACTTTCTATGACAGTTACAATCTCAACACTGCGCTTGTAAAATTTATCGAGTATTACATATTGTATTATTGTTATAGTTTGTTCTATTCAAAAAAGATAGATGTCATTATGTATGCAATGTAAATTGAAGCTTTAAAATAGTTCCATCACATTAAAAAATAAATAAATACTTGCCGAAAAAAGTTTTTCTGTATTACTATTTTTATTATATATATACAATTATTGCTATTATATAGCGATATTTTATTTTATATTATATTGTGTGATCTTTTTAAATACATGAAAAAGCAGCAGAATGGATTAAATTTCTTTCCTTTTTTTAAGAATGTTATATTAATATTAGATTAGATGTTGACTTTAAACTCAATTAAAGATCAATATATCTAAATATGGAAAAGGTTTTATTAACTATAAACAAATTGTTTACCATTCACCCATGATTCTATACATGCATTTCATAGATTAACATTATTAGCATATGTAAATTCCAATGTTTGTCAATCATATTATAACTCTAATGAATGTTGATTCCATCAATGTAAGATATGATTAAAAAAAAAGCGCCTGATGTTAAGCAAAATATAAATTATTATATATGACATATTTAAATATTTCAACAAATTCAATATTTGGATGTTAAATTTAAATCAATACTTAAGATGTTCTATACAATTTATTGCAGTGGTAACAATGATGAACTTCAAGACTAAAGATTCTTATAGTGAAGTTCAATCCAAGTGATTGATTAACATTAGTAGCTCCCCCTCCCCCGCCCCTTGATATGCAAATTGTTACTTCAAAGTAAAAAAAAATTCCAAATAACTTTCTACAGATTTTTATAAACTATTATCATCTATTATTATATCAACTTGTTATTAATTTTTTTGAGAAATGAGTCCTATATCAAAATTTCCACTAAATCATCTTCTATTAAAAAATACATGGTTTATTTCCATTTAAGTTCTTTTATTATTCCAAAAGTGTATATCATTTTAGAAAACAATTTTTTTTTAAATAAAATGCTGTTACTGACCTAATTTATTTGTTTCACATCAGTTAAAACAAACACAACAACAACAAAAAAAGTCGTGTTTTATAAATACTAACAATGACCTCTTTAAACTCTATAAACAAGACTTGCATGAAGAATTAATAAACTAGTTAATTGATAAAATTGAGATGTACAGATATTAATGTATTAAAATAAAGATAAAATAAATGAAAAATAAAAAAAGGAATATTAATCTTCTAAAAAATCAAAAAATAGTGTAGAACAAAATTATAGAAGCCACAATTTGAAATTTTAATTTATATCACTACTTTTATAAATGGAAAAAGTTTTTAATTACTATAAATCATCATCATCATTAGCAGCAAAGAGTAATGGTCATTCTAACTCCAGAAAATAAAAAAACAAAGTTGAATATAGTGATAAGTATAAACTAATCCATATTAGTCAGTGCTAGTTCTTCGATCAAGCTGAAGAACATAATGACTTGTCTTTAATTTAGAATCTTATAATTTTTGAAATACAAGCATAATTTACATACTTGAAGTTTAAATGTAATATAGGGGATTTGAACACAGACTTTCAGCATCCCTTCTGCTATCCACTCTATCTCATATAACTGATACACTTGACCACATACATATGAAAAAAATAAATGATCTCCAATATACATATTTCATGCTGAACTAGCACTCATCATTTTAGTCCAGATTTATCACAAATATATAATCAGTACTCGGTTTATATTAAGATAGCAAATCTTCAAACTTTAATGGATAGACTAGAATCTACTCATCTTTAAATTAATTTTTTTCAGTTTTCATGTTATTTTGATAAATCCATGTACAATAAATTGGCAAAATAACATTTCTATGTTCAACTAATTAAGTTAAAATAGTTATCTTAATATAATACTCTTTCTCTAAACTTGTTCATTGTATCAGCAGCATACTAGAGTTTGTGCTGTGACTCACCACCGAAGTCTGTTTAAAAAGTTTCTAAGATGATAATTACCTAAGCAAAAGTTGCGGAAGATTTTTCTTTTATAACTAACTAATGAAACATCTGAGTTTTTTTTTTGAATAATTGTCACTAAATCCAAATCTTTGTGGCTGGAGTTAAACACATTAAAAATATTCCTTGGATCATTCTTTTAAATACGGAATAGAACACCTTAGTCAGCATAATGTAAATCTTGGAAGATATAAAAACAAACTTCTTGGTATAGCTTTTACCATGTTTAAATTAAATATTTCACATCTTGATGCCTATTTTGTGAACGATTTATAAAATCTCCCATGAATTTTGTTTTCAATCTCTTCTTATTCCTCTTAACATACATCTCTCCATAATTTACTGAATGATTTAAAGTTTCTATAAGTATTCAAGTCTCACATCCATATATAAGAATTGGTAAAACACATCTATTAACAACTATTCTTTTCAAAATATGGCTAATTTTCTTTCAATATTATTTCTATCAAAAGTATTTAATTCTATAATTAATTACACATATTATATTTAAAATAACGTTAATATTATGTATTAATGAAATATATGGATGAGAGAACAAATACCACTGATATCATCGAAAGAATTAAGAGACTGAAATGAAGCTGAATTGGACATATTGCTAAAAGAAACAAATAATAAATGAACAGATGAAATTTTAAATTGGACGCCAAGAAAATATAAAAGATCTAGAGAGAGAGATTATATATTAGAGGGGGATAAAATAGAAGTTTGCTGATGAGATGTGGAAAAGAAATGCTAAAGATTGGAGAAACTGGATTAAGCTTGGAGAAAACATAATGCAGTACATTGTAAATGATAAAAAATGATGATAAAGATCACTGCCAAAAAATAGAAAATAAAATTGGAGCTAACACCTGTTCAACACCAATTTCTGATGCCTCAGAGTTTCCATCACCAATAATAGTAATCAATCTCATTATAACAAATAGAAACTATATAATATGAATAAACTTTAGTGGACAAACTAATTTCTAACATTTCCACAAAACTTTCAATTAACAGAATCAAATGTGTTGACCAAATCAATAAATAAAAATACATAAATTGCATTTTTTTTCGTAAGATTTTTATTATATTTGCCTAACAACAAAAACCACACCCATAATGTTTGTTGATACTCTGAAACTATACTGAGTTTCTGTTAACTAATTATCTATGATTGGAAGCAACTTATTCAACAAAATTCTTGAGAATACTCTTGCTGTAGTGGATAATAATGATATTCCATGATAATTATAGCAATTTTATCTATATCCTTCATTTTATAAAAATATCAGTAGAACAATTTTTGAAATTGGTGGCACAACTATTATACATTCATTTATTCCTACAAAAAATTCCAATAGTTTTAAACAATTATATCACATTTTAAAATTTCTCCAGGTATTTACAAATCTACAATTTTTCCATTTTTAAGAATTCAAAGTTATGTTTTAATTTCCTCAAATAGAAGATTTTTTGCGCAAATATAAAATGTATATGTAGTATGGATATATTATTACAAGTCATCATCTGAATTCTTATCATTCAAAAGATTAAAATATTTCCATAACCTATTCAAAATATTATAATTACTATATAAAAAATTTCATCTATAGATCCGCCTATTACTTTCAATATGTCAAAAAATATCTAAAGGGACTATGATCAGCAGATATATTCATCCTCTTTGAGGTTTTAATTCATCAATTATTTTTGAGCTTTATCAATTACTGAACTTCTGCCATTAAATCTCTATATTGCTTCTGAAGTTCAATCTTCAATTTCTTATTCTACCAGACAGAAAATATCAATTTAATAACGTGATTAAAGTCAGAAAACCAATCGGGATTCTTTTTTTTCAGTAAATTCAAAAACAGACTTACTTATATGCAGAACATTCTTATTAAGAAAATGCCTGCAATACCATCTCTAAACCAATATAGTTTAACTATTCACTACATAAATTTTAACATACTAGCATGTCTGTATTACGAGTTATAAAATGAAATGTGAGTATATTTCCTATTTTCGTCAATCGACTTCAGGGTTTTCCCTACCATCATCAAATCTAGCAAACCGCTTGAAGATATTCCTGTGATTAATAGCTTTACTGCCATATATAGTTTGAATCATTTCAAATGTTTCGGTAGCACTTTTGTCCAATTTAAAACAAAATTTAATGTTAGCATGTTGTTCATCATGACATCAATGCAGACATACTAACACCTTCAAATTTTTTTGTGAATAGTAAAATTACGTCACAATATAACACATACATTAATTCAAACATGCCACTAGAAGCAGCTTGGAGAAAAAATCAGTGATCTACATTGTCGTTAGAATTTCATTTCCTTAGTACAGAAAAATATTAGTTTCTTCCCTGGCAGATTTACATATATGCAAATTGTCTTGAATTCAGATTATTATTTTTTTTAATTCTCTGAGCTGAGAAAGAAAGAGGATGGATCATATGGGTCATGGAAGAATAATTAAAAATGACAGGAATGCAAAAATTTTATATATATATATATACTTTTACGAGGAGAATGGGGAATATGAGGAAAGGATACTGGAAACAGAAAACATCTATTATTAATAAACATCAGTTCTGACAGAATGGATTAGTAACTGTAAATGGAAAGAGAATAACAGAAAAAAGAAGTAGATGGGTTTTACATAATAAAAATTAGACTCCAAAGAAGAGAATTTTTAATTTGCATATAGTTTGTGTAGAAAAACTTATAATTTTGCTTAAAGCAGTGGTCCTTAAACTATAATCCGCAGCTCTAACCTGGCCTGAAAGAATTTATCCAGCCTTATATGGGCTACTAATAATTGATCTTTGTAAAAGAAGTATTATTATAAACAGAGAGAGAAATTACATAATAATTGGAAAATAATGTAAAAAGTTATCAATCTTTATTAGTCAGAAATTCATACAAAGTTTGAGCACTGAAAGTGACCTAGGGGTGTGTGATCCACCAAACTGGCACAGAGCATAAATAAAACTAGCACTCCACTGTATTGTAAGTTAATACATTTTATTGTTTTTCTTTCATAAAATCAAATAATTTCAAAAGGCAAAATATGTATTGTTCATAATTAATTATTTCTAGCTCAGGAATAACATTTTAGAAAACGAAAATCCTCAATCTATCTATCCAATAGCCATGGGTTCCATATCATTTCTACCAATTCAAACATGAATTCCAAAGGAATTACATTCTATTTTTTAGTTGTAATTTCTGAAAAGTGTTTTGTTATTCAGCTTCAAATGTTTTCATTAACCTTGAAGAAGACAAGATATTTAAATAAATTTTAATATTTAATATAAAATGGGTTAAAATATTTATTTTTTAAACCAATCTCTTTAATCTGTTCTTTATAAAATGTTATAAATAAACATGTGTCAACAAATTTAAATGCAGTCAGTAATCAAAAGTTGAAGTATTTAAAATGTTATTTCAATATAACTATTATATCTTTTTTAATAAAAGTAACCTGCTGCAGATACACTGCTTTGAAACAAATTAGAAGATAGATTTTTATTAATTCTGTTCATAACTTCTATTATATTAATAATAAATAAACAAAGATTTAAAAATGCGTGTTATATGCATAAAGACATACTTTGGTCAGAGTTTCATTTAAGGATATGTAACTTTAGGCAAACTATTTTAAATGCCTTAGTAAACAGCCAAAATTCTAGCAGTGACAAATGGAATCATTAAACAAAAATATTACCTAACTCTCCCAGCTTAAATTTGATAACTGCATTAGGAGCAGTAAACAATTTATTTAATAGCTATCTACTGTAAGAATGAGTAATCAATGAGCATCAGATGGCGATATTACCAACCAAATTCCCAAGTTAAAGCTTTAAACTATTACCCTTCATTAATGAGAAACCTTGTATTGAACATATACCCATGCATGTTTACAGTTAAGTGATGACTAGTCTCATCAAAAGATACACAGACTTTATAGCAGAAATTGGCTTGAATTCAAAACTTTGTAGTGTTTGAAACTATCAACCCATTAACTGGATAGTATAATAAAATAACAGAATTGCTGGAGAGTAAATCATGCTTTATATTGATGAAGATTAATAGTCAGAATCTCGACTATGGATAGTTTGACAATACCATCTGATGTCCAGTGATTTCTCATGATTATATAGATAGCCAAAAAAATAGTATCAGTTTTAGAAAATACTTTTGCTAACAAATGTTTTTAAAAATGAATCATGCATGAGGGATCTATATTTACAACTTTTAAAATACAATGTTGTAAAAATAAGTGAACCCAAACAATGAAAAGCCTCACAAGTTTTGTTTTCTGATATATTGTTGGTTTTTCTGAATTTGTTTATTAAAAATATACAATTTACAAATGAGTATGAGTTAATTCAATTTTGAGCTTGAAGACTATGATCATTTTTTTCTATCTCGCAATGAAGAATTTCTTTAGAAAATTTACTTTCTCTACTATATCACTCTTTAGAAAGTTGCTTATGTGGTTCTTTTCAAAAAATCCAGTCACATCAAATTATTTAATCCAAAGAAAATCTAAAAGCTAAAAAGTGATCCAAGTATCCATTTGGCTTTTTCATATGGCATCCATTGATTATTCAAGGCAAACTACTACTGTTATAGAATTCAGATTAAATATAAGCTAAATGAATCATTCGATGCTTTGTTTGGCATATACGTGTCGCTATAAAAAGGTAACTGATTCTCCAAATTGCTTGCAGTGTCATCAATGCATCCATAGTGACAGTTTATCTATGCACCACAAAAATTTTAAGCCACTAGCATATCTGATCATGAGTTACAACAATAAAATTTAATAGTATATGTCATACTTTCAGGGATCAACTTCTATACTCTCCCTACCTTCACAAAATACTGCAAAACACTTTAAAATGTTCTTGTGATTTACGACTTTATTGCCATTCACAGTTTGAATCATTTCAAATATTTCAATAATCCATTATTTCTTTGCCATAAAATGTTTGCATTTCTTAAACAACAAGAGATAAAAATTAATTTGGGTTCAAAATCTTAAGGTATTTGATTAACACAATCCATTAGATTGCTAGGAATAAAAGATGGCTACAGAGTCAAATAGTAAGTTATACCAGAAAAAAAAAAGAGACTTCTGAATCTAGATGGTTTAGATTCTAATCCTTAAGATGTTTTAAAATATCAAGCCATTGCTTGGACAGCTTTTATGAGCAGAAGTGACCACTGGATGAATATATTGCAAAAGCAAGTCTTAATAAGACAAAAAATATTTGTGGATAATTTATTTGCATTATCATTAAGTATATGTGGATTGCTCACGCTTATGAAATTAGCTTCACTATGGTGACGCTGTTTTTAATAGACTCTCATCTCAAAGAGGTGATATAATGCATGACAAAAATTCAGAGAATAGAATTACAAAATAAAAAATAATGGAATAAAACACAATTGAATAAAAATAAAGTACATGATGGCATTTTAAGATCAAGTTAATAATCTTAGAAAGAGCAAAAAAAGGACTGTGATGAAAGCTATTAATTTCCCATAACTGCTTTCTCCCCCCCCCCCCCAAATCAAGTAAAATATATAGAGAAAATAAAAGATTTATAAAAATTTAAAATTGCATTATACTAGATTAAAAGTGTATTAAAACAGTATTACCTCTTTCTTTTTATTTTTATCTGGTACAGGAGTTTGCTTCCTCATATTATTACCAGTGTAAGCAACACATTTCAGCTGCCATTCTCCAATATCTTCATTCCAATGTACATAGCGTTCTATCATATCCTGCAATTATCAAAAAATAAAGTAAGTTAGTTATCAAATGGAGATTTAAAGTAAACAAAAACAGAAAATCTTAAAGCTAAAGAAATATATATATATATATAAAGCTGCTATCACATGACAGACACAGAAGTTAAGGGAAAAATCATCTAGCCCTTGGGACTATAGTGATTAATAACAGTTTAAAAAAAATACTGTTGATTTTCCCCTTATCACAAGACGTACTTTTTAAAATATTCTAAATATTTTTTTAAAAAATAATTGAAACATCTTTGATGCATTATATTTGCCAATGATATTCTAAAAGTTAATTTTATCCCTATTTTTTTAAAAGAAAATAATTCTAATCGTTCTAAATAATCCTAAAACATTTTTTACAATACATATGTGAAGACCAGCCATATATACATTTGCAAATACAATTGATAAAGAATGAAATATAAACACAAATTCAGAAGACTGATTAAGTATTTAAGATCTTAATTCAAATTTTTTGGATTATCCTTCAGTTTTATTATAAATACAAATCCAGCAAAATACAATTTTTTTTTAACCTTGAATGTTTTATTGTTCTCAATGAAGTATAAATTGAAAATGCATTCACCTCTATTATATAGTCATCATTAAGACTAATTTATATATACTTTATAGCATTTTATAAAAAAAACTTTAACTCCAACGTGCAAATGATCTTAGTCTCATTAAGTGATTTATTTACCATATAACAATGTGATAGTTGAATAAAAGTCGGCCACTTTTTCTTTAACTAACATTAGATTAGCATCGATATAAGAAAGTGAGAGATATTTCAAAGCTTTCTAAACTGATTCTACTGAGATTCAACTTGTGAATTCTTATTATCATTAGCACATCAGAATTAGTTTCACCATAAAATATTCTTAGAATAACATTTTTAATAATCATTATTTGAATTCTGGTTTATTATTTAAAACTGTAAACCAGTTCGATTTATACTTTTTTCAAGTGTCGGTGATTAATTTATTTTCCAAATAACAATGTAGCAATCAGATCATTTTATAGCCAATAGATTAGCATTGATACAAGAAAATGGGTATTATTTATACGTTTGTTAAAATGACTACTGAATATGACTTGTGAATTATTATTATCCATTGTCCAACAGAATTACATTCTCCATAAAACAATAAAAAACAGTTTATATGTATATAATGACTTTTAATGATGTATTCATTGTATCTATTCATTTAGCTTTTAATAAAAATATCTAGTGTGATAAAGTTAAAATAGCCTTTTGTAATCTTATTGATAAAAATATTTCAGATCCTGATGAGATACCTGGAGAAATTGATGACATGTTAACTTCAAAACAATCGGAACTTTTTAGGAATATACTCACTCACTTATGAAGTTGTGAGGATCTGATTTTAAGAATGCTTTTATTATTCCAATTTTTAAAATAAAAGGGAAAAAACAGAACACAGTAATTATTGTGAAATATTATTGTTATTAAACAAATTTAGTGGTGTAATCAGAGTATAATGGTGGGGTTAATTTAGTTTAATATTCGACTAGTTGGTGGGTCATCAGAGGAGTTTGGCTGGGATCTAGTTTCTATGTATGGAGAGAGTTTTGTTGTTATATTATGTGAGTGGAGGTCAAATATTATTGTTATTCATTACAACAAAGATATTTTCAAGGATTTTGTTGAATAGTTTGCTTCCAGTCATGGATGAATGATTACTAGACTCCATGTGCTTTTGGAGATTTAAGAAGTACTATAGACATATCTTGTTGTCAGACAAATGCAAGAAAAGTATTAGGAATAAAAGAATGATTTATGTATTGTTATTATTGATTTGGTCAAGTCATTTGACTAGTTCTATGGCATTGTTCGAAATAAGTTGCTAGTCCATCAAAGTTTACCTGCTTAAACCAATAAACTATCATGACTTAGCACATGAATTCAGCACATATCAAATCCTGGCCAGAAGATAAAAGTACCTATAATTGTTTTAAAAACTAATGCCACCATAATATATAGAAACTGAACACAATTCAGATCTGTAAGACTATACAAGCAAGTTAGCTTAGATTAAAAACATTTACATGTTTTTCATTTTGGCCTAATAGCTTGTTAGTATAACAGAGATAAATAATAGCAGCAGAGAAAATCCTAAAGATCCAGATGCACTGTTCCAAGATCCAAAGTTCCTCATTGATAAAAGTCATAAACTTGCAACTAATTTGAGAATTTTGGATAAGACAGCACAAGACACAGATTTATTAAGCAGTCATCTGGCATCTATAATTCCTTTTTAAGTTTTCAATAACTCATGTTAAACAAAGAAGCGTATGTTCTAAGTTTGTATTCAATTTTTTATAACAATGTACTTCGGAAATATTTATTGAAAGTACACTAAAGCAGGTATAAATTTGGTGGTCAGATCTTAACTTGAATCGATTAAAAACAAAAATTTCACCTTCTTGGATTCTGGATTTACAATATACAGATAATTGTGTATTTCTGTCAGCTCAAAAAACAATCAGACTTTAATTGAATAATTAATGTTTAAAAAAAACTCAAAGTCTTTATCAACTAGTGATGGAAAAAAATCTGCAGCAATTTATAGCTTGAATTGTTATCAACTTGAGAATGTAAGTCAATTTAAATATCTTAGTAATCTTACAAGTAGAAAGATGGATTTAGATGTTGAAGTATAGCATAGATTCCAATATGTTGCAGGTGCTTTTAACAGGTTAAAAGATATTTCATCATAGGAAAATAACTACTGCAACTAAATTAGCTATATAAAGAGCTGCTAGTTTATCTAATTTATTGTATAGAAGCGTAACTTGGATATGCTACTGAAAACATAAAGACATTTGAAAAGTTTCATATAGGAATGCTCTGTAAAATCCTAAAACTATCTTAAGACCAATCAATATGTTGTTCAATTTGCTAAATATGATGCTGTATAGTCCACTAATGTAAAGTTGCATCTTTTTTGTAATGGACATGTAAAATTAACTAAGCAATACAAACTTTGTCAAAAATATTTAGAGTGAACTTGAACAAGGTTTTGAAAAAGAGGCAGACCTTGTTTATATTATAAAAACTGTGAAAAGACAATCTAAAAAATGTGCAATATTAATTATTTTCATTGAGAAGATATAGCTAAAGATAGAATATAATGGAGAGCTAAAATTAGACATTTTTAGAAAAAATATTTTTTTTCAAAAAAAGTTAAAACTTTGTAAAAATATCACATTATGTTTTATATGTGAAAGTATTTGTGGTTTACAGACTCGTTTGGAATAGACATTACAAAACTCATATCTAATAAATTTTCATTATTATTCTTTGCCCCCCCCCCTCCAGTATGAAATGACTATTCATTTGCAAGTGGCAGTTGTCGCTGCTACTCAGCAGTCAAACATGTATAGTCATGCTGTTATATTAATGTCTAAAAATAGAAAAAAAAATAAACCACAAACAGTATTCAAATTTTAATAACGAAATGAAAAATAAATTAGTATTCAAATTTTAATAACGAAATGAAAAATAAATAATTATATAAAAAATATAAACAAGGTAAAACATTCTTAAAAAATTTTAAAAATCAAACATATTTAATTTATGATATTATTATATACATAGTCTGTTCTGAGAAAAAGGTTCCTGGTTCTCATTCAAAGCTATTCGCCACAAAAATTTTAAGGTGCTAGTATGTCCAGATAATGAATTATGACATGAAATGTGACAGTGTCCTATATCTTTGTGGATTGTATTCAATGCTCTGTCCACTATCATAAAATTTTGTAAATTACTTAAAACAATCTTGCAAATTACAGTCTCACTGCCATACACAATTTAAATCATTTCAAATGATTTAGCAATAGGTTTGCCCAATTTAAAACAAAATTTAATGTTAGCTCATTGTTCAATTGTGGGTTAAAATAGGAAATATTTTGTCATAATTTGTCATCTAGATATGCTATTGTGGAAATAGCTAAATTATATCACTAAGTAACATGTGCATTGATTCAGAAATGGCACTACAGGCAGCTTGGGAAGATGATCAGAAACTAGTTCACCAACACTGTTTATATTTATAAGATTTAGGAGAAGATGGATTAAATTTTGAGAGATCTTCATCCCGCAGTGGATTAATAATGATTGAAAATGATGTTGACAGTAAGATTTAGCTCTCAATAAACTCATAATATGAAAAAGATATTTTTGATATGTTGTGTGAAATTATTGATAAACCATAAAAGTTAAGATATATATATATATTTTAGGACTTCTTGTTGCATCTACTACTACTAATTATATTCAACTTATTATAAAATTTCAGAATCCCAGATTTACTCTGCTTTCATCAAAAAATAACATACATAAAAGCCAATATGCTCATAATCATATTATCCAATCTCCAACTTAAACCAATAATACCTACATATATCATAATACAAATTCCTAAATCCATTTCCTCTTAGAAAGTGATTTGATAATGGCAACTAAGTTTTTGGAGGACATTAAACAATTAAAATACAATTTTATTTTATTTTCATAATCCAGTTTATCTCTCAAAATAAATATTAATTGTGAACACATTAATTTCCTTTTCAATCTTTTATATAAGACCAGCCCAACAAAATCCAATTTGTTTCAACTAAGTGTGTTTAGCAGTATGAAAAAATATATATGCATTACCTATTTGAAAGATGTGATTTCTTTTAGAAGCATTCAAATTACATATAAACCTCAAACATTACTTAGAAGACATATAGAAGCAGCATAACTTTATTAAATTATACTCTGAAGACAGTGCAGATCATTAGATGTTATCTTAGATTCAAGAACAAAAAATGTAACTTTAAAAATTCTTGAAAATTTGTCTAAGCTATAAAAATAATCAAAAGGCTTTATAGTTTTGAGCATCAGAAATGCTGCAACTAAAATTAATCTGAGGATATTACACTCCTAAATCAGATACTCGACCAACAAATACGATTTCATTTCTCAGAGATTTGTAAGAAATTTAAGTGCCTGAAGAGTCAGAACTGGCCTGACATTTTACCACCTGCACTTAACTAGGCAGGATTATATAATCTATTCCTAAACTGCATCGTTTTTATTGGGAAAAAAAAATCAATTAAATATATTCAATCAACTTCCACATTTGCTAGCTGCTGCCTAAAGTATGATAAAATCTAATATAGAACTTTAATAAAATACCTATAATAGTACCATCAATTATCAGCTTATGATTTTTTCAATGTTTATTAAATAATCTTTCATCTGGATGTAAATCCAGAATCAAATGACTGCAAATGTATGAAAAAAGGAGTGAAACAGCACCTCTGGACCAATAGTTCAAGGGAAGGCATTACTTACTAAATCTGACAATTTCTGGATGATGTCATATCTGACATTGCCTTCAGAAGTGGACTAATCCAGATTCCTTCCTTATCTGACCAGATTAAGAATTCATTGCTGCAAATTAATGTGTAAACATATGTATAACCAATCTATAAACATGGTCAAAGAGTAAACATAAGTATGGCCAATGTGTAAACATGTGAATAAATTTACCATTGGTTTGTACGAGCCAATAGGCAATGATCTTCTCTGAATCCGATTGCTGCCAGTAAGGTAGGGGATCTGGCCTTTTTGGAGGTGATGGATAGAAAGGAGAGGGGAATGTCTGTCTAACCTAAGTGACAGCATAAGCGCTAAAGAAAGAACATGTCTAATCTGAATGACTAAACATGCTCTTAATTGAAACCACTTCCAACAGCGAAAGTGTTTCTACTATAGTCATTACCGATATGTCTACACAGTGAGGCAAGTCCACAATAGTACTGGAACCTGCTAAGACTGGCGGATCCGAGGCAAGCTGTCCAGTACAGCCGGAAAAGTCTTGACTAGAACTCATGAGGCAAGCTAATATATACAGCTGAAAACCAGCACAGTATTAAGTAGATTTATCTACATATAACTGTATTTATTGAGTGTTCATATTTTCAATGATATCACTGTTGGTTTGAGCCTGAAACCTGCAATTCAGACCAAACACAACAGTAAGGATTTTAAATACTTTTCCATCCTTTTTTTACGTGCTATCTAAAAACATGCAGATACCCAATTACTGCCCAATATGAAATTATTATCTAATTAGCCATCTGTCAGACCAAAAAAAAATATCTGAGATTATAATTAGAACTTGAAAACTGTTCAAGTTTATCTAGCTCGGATTCGAACCTAGATTATGAATGATGATGGGATAGAATGAGTTATTAATATGCCACAAGAATCTTTTTTTATAAGCACGTAAATACATGTTAGTAAAGTTTTATTTAAAAAATTTATTTAATGTAAAAACCAAAAAATATCCAAATATATCATCATCATCATCATTATCAACCATTATCAATCCACTGCAGGATGAAGGTCTCTCCAAGTTTAATCCATCTTCTCCGATCTTTAGCTTCTCTTCTCCACATCACCCCTACACATTTTCTTATTTCATCCATCCATCTTACATGTGGTCTCCTTCTGGGTCTTTTACAATCTCTTGGAATCCAGTTTAAAATTTCAATTGTCCATCTATTATCATCTCTTCTAGCAATATGTCCAGCCCAACTCCACTTCAATCTTTTAATTTTTTCAATGAGGTCAGTAACACCTGTTTGTTCTCTTACCCATACATTGCGTTTTCGATCTCTTCTTGTTACTCCCAACATACATCTCTCCATACTTCTTTGAGTGGTCTGAAGTCTCTGTATTGATCTTCTATTAAGTGTCCAAGTCTCAGATCCATAAGTAAGAACTGGTAAAACACATTTGTTAAAAACCTTTCTTTTCAAACATATAGGCATATTTCCTTTTAATATCAAGTTATTTCTACCAAAAGCACTCCAACCAAGTTTAATTCTATGATTAATTTCCTCTATTATGTTTCCATCTGTATTAATAATCTGACCAAGGTATTTGTAACTCTTAACTTCTTCTAATTCATCATAATCAATCTTTATTTTCATATTTGGAGCAAATCGATTAAACATTACTTTAGTCTTTTTAACATTTATCTTTAGTCCTACTTTCCTACTTTCATCTGATAACTCCTGCAACATTTCCTGCAGCTCGGAAGCATTATTTGCAAAAACAACTACATCATCTGCGAAATCTAAATGACTTAAATAATCTCCATTTACTTTCACTCCTTCAGTTTCCCATTTTAATCCACAAAATACTTCTTGCAGCACTGCTGTAAAAAGTTTTGGAGATATGGAGTCACCTTGTCTTACACCTTTCTCAATGTTGACTTTCCCCAGTATCATTATGTAATCTAATTGTTGCTGTTGCATTTTTATAAATATTCTTTAAAATATGACAATATCCTGGATCTATACCTTGTTGATCCAATGCTTTAATCACTGAAGAAATGTTTATAGAATCAAATGCCTTTTCATAATCTACAAATCCAAAACATAATGACAACTCATATTCATTTGTCCTTTCTATAACTTCTCTCAATACCTGAATATGATCTGCTGTACTAAAACCACTTTTAAATCCAACTTGTTCTCTTGGTTGGTGAAAATCCAAGGTTCTCTGTAGACGAGTTGTAATTATCTTGGTAAAAATTTTATATAAAACTGATAAAAGGCTGATAGGTCTGTAATTTCTAATATCTTCTTTATCACCTTTTTTAAATATTAATATTATTACTGCATTCTTCCAATCATCCGGTACATCTTTATCATTTAGACATTTGGTATATAACTTTGCTAATATTTTTTCTGTTTCTTCACCTGCTTCTTTTAATATATCAATTATAATTCCATCATTACCTGGAGCCTTTCCTTTTTTCATACATTTAATTGCATTTCTCACTTCTTCATTTAAAATTCTGGGCAATTCGGAAGATGTAATAGGTATAGGAGGTACTTGTTCTTTATTACTATATAATTCTTGATAAAAATCTTCTACCAATTTCATAATGTCATCCCTACCAATACCAAAATGTTGTTTTACATTCTTAAGACTTTTATTTTCTTCTACAGCTTTTCTTGCTAGTTCACAGTTATACTTTCTTATATCATTTTCAACTCTTTTCCGCACCATTTTACAAAATTCGAGATATTCAATTCTTTTTAATGCATCATTCTTGCATATCTTCATATTCCTTCTTTTCTTCATAAGTTCTCTAGTCTCAGTAGAAATTTTATTAGTCAATTGCTGCTTTTTTCTACCAGCTATCTTTGTTGCAGTTTTTAAAGGTGTATCAGTTATTTTCATATTAATTTCATTCAAATCTGAATCATGTTCAAAATCTACTAATACTTGAAACCGATTTGTAAGTTCTAATTTAAATTCATTAGAATGTTTCTGAAGATTAAAGGAATATCAACTGTAAATATAGTTTTTCTTAATAATTTTTGTCTCTCTAGTTTTACATTAACATGTATCTTACCCCTTACTAATCGATGATCACTTCCTGTGTTAAATTTATTAAGAACATTACAATCTTGAAATATGTATTTCCTGTTAGTCAAAATATAATCCAATTCTGCTGTACCTTCATTTGGATGCTTCCATGTCCATTTCCTTCTAATATTTTTCTCAAAAAAAAGAATTCATAATATAAAGTTTTTTCCTTCTCTGCAAACTCCACAAGTCTATGTCCTCTCTCATTTCTATTACCATAACCAAAATTACCTACAACACTTTCATCTTTCATTTGTTTACCAATTCTAGCATTAAAATCTCCCATAACAATTTTAAAATGTTGTTTACTCTGATCAAAAGCCTTTTGTACATCCATATAAAAATCTTCTACTACTTCATCACTGTGAGAACTTGTTGGGGCATAAACCTGAATTATCTGCATTTGATATCTGCTATTAAGTTGTATAACTAATCTTGCCACTCTGTCTGATACACCATCAATCTCCACAATATTGTTCTTCCACTTTTTATTTATAATGAATCCTACTCCACTTGTATTTCCAATATTTGTGCCTTTATAATAGAGCATATGTCCACTTTTAAATCAATTGTCTTTTCACCTTTTCTTCTAACTTCACAAAGTCCAATAATATCCCATTTAATATAACAGAGTTCTTCTTCTAATTCTTGCAATCTTCCTTCACTGAAAGTGATCTGCAGTTGTAAGTACCTAAATAAAAAGTCGTCATCAAATGGCAGCCTGGGTCCGCCTCCAGGATATTCTTAGCACCCTCCACCTTCGGCCACCAACCGCTGCCTTGAAGTTGGTGACTTTCACAGCCTCCTGGGATTAAGGGCCATGCTTTATTTTTGTCTGTCATAATTGTATAATTGGGGAAAAATCTTTATCATTTACACCAAACATTCATCTCTAGCCTTATCAGGCACTGAGAAGGAAAGACCATGGTGTTTCTTGATCTTAAACTCAGAGGTAAAAAGGCCAATAAACTCACCACGCTGGCTAATGCGTGCTGGTGAGCAGCCCATCCATGTTCAGATACTATATGAATAAACATAGTAGTAATAACAGCTGCAACGACTAGCAACATTATGGAGTGGACATTAGGAATTTGCCTAACTTTCCGGTTCCTTTAAGGCCTCAAAGAGGAATCATAGGTCTCCTCTTCAGTTAATAGCAAACTCCTTTCTGCAGCCATCCAAATATATATATATAATATTAATTTATATAACGTTTTAAAATCATTTATATTCATAGTATATTTATAACTTTATGTGCATGAAATATAAAATAACTAAATTTTTTCCATATTCAAACACGCATATGTTGGACTATCAATCCAAATGATTAATGAATTAATTGAAATTGACATCTAGCCGTCAAAGAAGCAGGAAAAGGTAGTTATTGATATTGGTCGTTAACTAATCTAGAGCAGAAGGTTAATAAATTATTCAAGCTATTTGTGATTTTTTTACTTGGATATTTAAAATTTCAATAAATACAGATCTGAAAACAAAATAACATTTTGATTTCATTTTACTTGAGAAAAAGTCTTATTTAAAAATATAACAAAACTCACTATAATAAACCAAAAAAAGAATCATATTGGTTTCAAAGACAGCCAGTGTGTATGTGTGTATACACATATACATATTTATATATTTTAAAAAGCCAGGGGGGCAAAAAAAATAATTTAAATGAATAAGTTATCGGATCAAAGGTTATATTATTCTACAAACAAATATGGATGAACCCCTACAAGGAGGATCAAATAAATTAGAACATGATCAAGATTAGAAGTAGAAGTTAATCAATTAATCAAATAAACAAAGAATAAAAAAATATATAACAAAAACTTAAAATGCACAGAGTGAATGTAGAATTAAAATTCATAATCAGATTGATGAGATTTTCAGAGCTGGTTCTAATGAACTTCAGAGTATATGATTTAAAATGTCTCTACCACTTTCTCACAACTCATAAAAACCAATCAGTTAAATCTGAACCACAGCACAATCCACATTTACATTATATTTACAAATGATAGTCAATGTGAGGTGCCTACAAAAAATAGTTTTGACAAAATGTTTGATTTATTTTTTGATTTTCACCAAATTGTAGATCTACAGTGTATGGGCCCAGTTCTGAGAAACTATGAGAAGGTGGCAATAATAATAGAAGATTAGAAATGAGTTTTGAAATGTCTATATAAATCAATCTGAAAACTCACAAATATGACCCACATATAGAACACACAGTAGCATTTTCCTTGTTCTGTTTATTTGAAAGTTTTGCTATGCTTTAAACTTCTTTCATAACAAATTTTGCTGGAAACCCTTTACTTAACTGTAGATCTCCACTGTAGACTATCCTGTCTTTTATCTCCTTAGTGAAAGCAATGCAATACTTTAGCTGCTTTTTGGAGCATCCTAATAACATAAACAGATTTTCCCTCTCAAATAATTTTTAAGAAATCTTGTAGGTTATTCATTCATTTCACACTGTGAAACCCAACAATCCTTGATTTTACTGTTAGATTCTATATTATCAAATCCAGCAAAGCTGAAGAACATATTGATTTTTAGCTGCTTTTTAAAAGTTCAGGGACTATCATTGGGAAACTATAAACTGCCTTGCAATTCCAAGAATCGAACTCCCACAAATAACACATCCCTCCAATCCTGTTACAGGCCATTTTCCTTTATTAAAAAATTCTGTTTATAATTCGTATCCTTTATTTCTATACAAGATTTTTTTTTATATAGATTACTTTTATATTTTGCTCCTTTTTTTAAAGTTTCTTTGCTGAATTATATATAATGTGGAATCTTTTTTATAGTACTGTTTAAAAGAACAGACTTTATAGATTTTCTTCTAGACTCTAATGATTAGATGCAATTAAAAATGTTATAACATATAAATAATGTTTAACTAAAATTCATTATCTACACCAATAATAACACATGATGTCTCATAGGCTATCTCATATACTTTTAATAGCAATTGAAATGGCTTTTACCCCGTTCTAGAGCGATCTATTGTAAGCTTTAGTTATCAAATGGAATGGGGCTATAAATTCTCCCATCCCGATCAACCAGTCTCTCGCTTTATCATCATTAGTGGAAGACTTGGATCCAAAAACTGAAATTAATGCACTTTATTAATTTAGTAGATCTTTTACTCCTTTAATTTAAATACATATGGTTTTAAAAACCATACTATTTCAAGTGAATCATTAATCTGAGTTTCAAATCTTAGGCTTTTTTCCCAATTTTAGTATTATTAGGCTTGAATAATATAAAGGGAATGAAAGTATGTGACAAAGCTTAATGCTCAGAGTGTAATCCTGCATGGTTAAATGCCATAGAAGTGTTAGACTTTGGAAACGGAGGTCCTGAGGGATTTACTATAGTTCTGGTGCTCCCAGCACTAAATGGCATATTCTTATGGACTCCAGAGCAACCCAAGTCCAGTTGATCTTTCTTTTTATTATATAAGTGTATTAATTCCAGCTTTGAGTTCTGCCATTCACTGATGAACCCAAAAGCCAAAAACCAATCACACCCGGGAGATGTTATTGATTACTCAAGCTTAGGATAAAAAGATAATCACTTTCATCAGTGTGTTAATTAAATACAGATTCATCAGCATCTCTATTCATTTCCAAACATGTGACCTTGGTAACTTCAAGAAGTATAAAAAGTAGAAGGTGAATAATTTCCAGTTTAAAAATTATTTGTGGTAATATAATAACCATTGATATAACTAAAGCCAACACAACCTATGGACATAATTCTACTAATAACATTTGCAATTAAAAAAAGTTATTCGGGTTCCGCTTAGAATATATACTGTACCATGCTCCTACTCTGCATGATAGAATTGGTAATATTCAATACTGAGTAAAACAAAAACTATTAGCTAAAAAAAAATAAAATGTCTAAGGAATTTATAGGAATAAATGTATTAATATGTAATATGTAAAATACGGGTAATTATTTAGAAACAAGGGGATGTACTTAACATATGTGCCTAACAGACAACAATTGAAAAACAAGATATGTATGAAAATATTACAGTATTAATGATTTCCATGAAAGTCAAATTAATTGAAGTAGAAGCCAAACAAAAAAGCACATAAATCATTTTAAATTCAAACAGGAAAAATATTCAAACTAAAAGAAGTCCAAAATCATTTATTGCATTTTTCAAATGACATTCATAACACTTTCTATATGTTAAAATATTTGATTTGTTTTAAAAATTATATTATTTTTATGTTATCATTTTGAATATTTTTTAATTATTATATGTTATACAGTTACATTAATATTATTTTTAAAAATAAAATTATTTTCATGTTTTCAAATTGCTACACATGGGTGTAACATTTATGTTTACCAACTGTATAGCATCTACAATAGGACTAACAGAAAACACTAACTAGGAGTAATAAAAACAAGTTTATTCACTTCATAATAATATTAAAAAATAACAAAATAAAATAAGTTAAACAATTCATAGTTTCTTCACAGTCCACAATTAGCTGGTAAGATAAACTGTTCATACACACAAAACATTATATAAAAATCCAATTATCTATTAAAATCACTTAATTTTAAGTTTTAATATACAGACATTCTTAATCTTATTTCAAATATCGTCTTTTAAACTACTTCACTGATCTCTCACAACGATTAGCACATATTGTATTTTCTTGCTTTCTACAAGATTTTGTACAATTGTTGTCGCTATTATTTGTATAAGTGTTGTTTCTCTCACCCATGTATTTATATCTTGATTATAGTATATGCAGTTTAAAATATGAAGCTAGGGTTCATTTAAATATATTGAATACGTTTCAATATTAAATTCAGATATTCATCTTATATACTAAATTTCTTCTATAATACAATGGCACCAATAATAACTTTAATCGTAATTTTGTACAATAGAATAGTCCATTTCTTCCCAATTATTAGAAAATATTCTTTTTATTAAAAAATATTAAATCTTTGCAATCTTATTGGTTGAATGGTCAAACTCTAGTGGGTTGGTATGAAGGCAATATCTTTCTCCTCTTGATTATCCATACCATTTATCTGGATTCTAATTGCATCATCTGATCTACTGTCTAATTACTTGATTCCTAACTAATCAATGTTTATAGTTGAATAGCTATGGCATCCTTTGTTTCATAATTCTGAAAGAACAAATGATAGCATGCTCCCCTTTTTCATTAGAAGTCCGCAATTAACTAGATAACATAATTTAGAGTATAACTTGCATCTATTATTTCATTTGCCAAAAGTAATAAACATTATTGACACGCTCCTCTTCAGATTTTTCCATTATTAGTTTGGCTACTCAAATATACTACAATAGACTTCCAATAATAACAGGAAACCACTTACTTTTTAAAATATCACGACTCACACTAGATTGCCTATTTCAAACTTTTCAACATCAAAATTATTATTTACAATAATTTTTTATCCAACAACCCTTTCATTAAGTGTGTGAGACACATGCACAACAGTTCAGCTGGTGTTTTCATTGTTCTAGGGATGAAATGCTGACAAAACATTGGCATCAACCAAAGCTTAGTATATGTCTTTGTGAGATGTTTTATTCAGTGTCATTTTCAAATGGTGCACTTCTTTTTCAGCTAAAACATTTGATTCCAGATAATAGAGGTGGCGAGTTTGTGTTTTATTCCTTTATTGGATAAAAACTCCTATAACTCTTGTGATGAAAATCCTGTCCCATTGTCCAATGGTATTGTTTCCAGAAAACCTTGGCCTACAAAGATCTCTTTTAAGGAACAAATAGTACACTCTGTGCTTGTGTTTTTAACAAGCTTATATTCTGCCCATTTTGAATAAGAATCAATTGCAACTAGGAAGACATATTTGTTCATTGGACTAACATGGTCTAAATGTAAGTGTTGCCATGGTGACATTGCTTTTTATCAGAAATCAAAAGTCATTGTAGGTAAATCAGTAGTAGATTGTCATTCAACATAGTTTTTAACCATTTGTTTGATGTCCTGATTCAAACTATGCCACCAAACATACGAACAAGCTAAGACTCTCATCCGCACTATGCATGGATGTCCTTGGTGTAGTAAACTCAGTACTTCCTAACAACCTTCTGATGGTATGACTACCCAATCCATCCCTAAAATATGGCCACTATATGTAGATAGACTTTCACAAGCAATCCAGATAGGTCTTGCAATGTAATTTGCTTGACTTAATCCAATTTCTCAAGCTTTAATATCCAGGATCATTATTAGTCTACTTTTCAACCTTGGAGTTATTTAGTTGTTTGCTTCCTAGTATCAATATAATTTTATTTCTAGACATTTTTGCTAAAAATTCACAAGCATCTGGCAAATGTGATAAAGCATCAGTGTGAGTAATTTCTTTTCCAGATTTGTAAATTAATATGTAATCATATGATGCTAATAAATTAATCCAATGAATCAAATGTTGGCTGGCATGTTCAGGAGTTTTTCTTATCCATGTCCAAAATAATGGACAATGATCTGTATAAATAAACAATTTATATCCTTATACCTATTGATACTTTTTAACAGCAAAAATTATAGCCAATGCTTCTTTGTCAACTTGAACTATAATTTTTTTCAGCAGCTATTAGCATCCCCGAGGCATACACAATATGGTGTTCTCCTCCATAACAGTAATGCAATGACAACTCCTATTTCCAAAAATCCAAAGTATCGGTGGTAATAATCACTTTCAGGCCGCTGTTATAATGTATAAGAAGATGCTTAGATGTTAATAAATCTTTTGCTTTCTGAAAAGCTAAATCATGCTCTTTAGTTCATTTCCAGCACTGTCCTTTATGCAGTAGCTCATACAATGTTATGTGTGCCTACCCTTTCAGAAAATTACCAAATAAAGTTGAGCAATCCTATAAACGCCTGAAAATCTTTTGTATTCCTAGGTTTTAAAGCATTTTTAACACCTCTAACTTTTTCCAGATTAGGGTATTTTCCTTTCTAGTTTATTACATCCCCCAGAAATTTAATTTCATTCGTAACCCATATACATTTACAAGGATTAATTCCAGCTCCAACTTTGTCCAGTCTCACACAAACATTCAATACTCATATTTCCAATTCACATTCTGTTTGAGCAGTTATCTAAATAAGAAATAACTTCTTCCATGTCTTGAAATAAACCAACCATTTTTGCTTGAAACATGTTTGGAGCAATCCCATAAAACAACTTTTTGGACTTATAAAGTTCCAAATGAGTACTGATCATTAGCAATTCAGCAGTTATTCGTAATGGGTATTTGATGAAAAGTGATTTTAAATCAATTTTTGCGAAGACCCCACATTCTTAAGCGATGCTAAAACTTCAGAGTACACTTGGGACTGGATACGCTCCATTATTTATGAATTTATTAAGTGTAACACAATAACCTCCACACAATTATGAATCTTCCACTGGAGTCAAAACACCTTTATTGATATCTTTAATAGTCTGTTCAACTTTGGGTTTTTGGTCAAACGCAACCTTACACAATTTGCATACTATAGGCTGAACATCACTTACAATTTCAATATCCACCAGACATGTTTTTAATTCAGCTAATCCTGGCTTAAATAAATGTGGAAGCATCTTTCTAAGTTCTGTTTCCAACTGAACCCTCTTAATTATTTTTAAGATAAATTTCCCAATGGATGAAACAAATTTCTTTCTAATAGAGGACTTATGTTACTCTTCACAATGTGTAATGGTAAAACAATAGCTTTAGCATTACTATTCACAGGTATATTAACTTTCCCATATATGACAATTCTGTTGCCATTCACATCTGTGGCTAATACCTGCGTCTTTTGAAGCATGTATTTTCTTTTACTGCTGCTATTAATTTTTATCCAATCTTTATATGACATGAAAGAAAGGCCCACCACTGTACACTTCCATTGTAATTTCACTTTCACAGACAGTAATGTCTAACATAATATGGTCATCATTTGTGTCATTAATCTTGTTAACAGATTTTTCACTCTTAATCTGCCTCCCCATGATTTAAAGTCAGGACTTAATTGCATTTCACTACTCTTGGTTTCTGCAGACACGATGTCCCTTTTAATTTTACAAACATTACATTTCTGCATTTTAAATTTACAAAATTTTTAACATGGCATTTTACATCACAGTAATAACAAATCAAACTTTCCTTTGCTGTTTTCAAACTCGTAGCTTTCAGCTTGCGCTTTATTTACAATTATAGAATTATTTTGATGTAAATATATACGCTATTACATATTAAAATAAATTATTATAGGATTATATACGTGGACTTGCGCAGGTTTAAATTAGAAAAAGAACACTATTATGGTAAATGGTATTATTTGTCTCTCATCCCGTTTCACCTACTATGTACTATAGTAGTATTCTTTTCCTAATTCAAACCCACCCAAGTCCATGTATATAATCCTATAATAATTTATTTTAATATGTAGTAGTGTATATTTATGTGTATGTGCGTATATTTGCGTACATCTAATATATTAATGTCTGTAAGCGTATTGTTTACGTATACTCAATTATAAATTAAAATATTAAAGTTGTATATATGTACAAGTGCACCTACATATACATGAGAATAAGACTGATGTAATAAATCTTATAAGCATTGCAATGCTATTTAAATTATTTATCTTTAAGTAGAAATTTACTCTTATTCACAAATAAATTTCCAATTTCAGAGATAACAAAATTACATATATAACGAGATATTTAGAAGACAAAATCTCCTTTAAAAAAGTTCATCTGATTCTTGGAAATTATCTCATGTCACACAACTGGTTTAATTTGTATGAAAAGCAAGAATAGAGTTTTAAAAATAAATTCTAAAATAGATTTTAAGACAAAAGAAAAGCAGTCAAGCTGCAATACTTTCTGAATAAATTAATTTTACTTTGGTCTTCTTTAAAGTAATAAAGAGATGTTAAAACTTAAATGGTAAAACTAAAACTTGTAAAAAAGTTCATGATCTTGCAGGGGGAGGAAAAGCGTTGAGAAGTTCAAGATTGACAGCTTGCCATGAGGACATCGGAGACACACCAGCCCAGCAGAG
Organism: Epiperipatus broadwayi; assembly: GCA_028023455.1. Classification (NCBI taxonomy): domain Eukaryota; kingdom Metazoa; phylum Onychophora; class Udeonychophora; order Euonychophora; family Peripatidae; genus Epiperipatus; species Epiperipatus broadwayi. The sequence continues at coordinate 320,067 of JAQFVV010000578.1, read as the reverse complement.
AAAGCTAGTACCAGATGCCTCAGCTAGAAGATTATTAGTAAACATATTGAACCTGATTGAAATCCGGTTCAATGGTGTTGTTATTAAACAAAAAAAAAAGAAATTTATTAAGCTTTTAATTTTAATTAAACGTAGAGTTTAAATTTGCAATATTATTTAAAAAGAATGCGTGTATCCAAGTATACACGCGTTTATATGTAAAACGGATTTTTTAAAAATGTTTATCGATTTATTTTAAAATAGTTTTCATATACCGCCTGTTTTTAAATCCATTTGATTTAAAAACAAGCTGGCTAGCTAATTGCATTCCTGTTGCTTTTATTTTAATTATTGTAAACAATTTTGATAGCGGAGATTTGATTTTTATGTTGTTGTTTTCATTTCAATAAACCCTGGGTGGAATTCTTAGATAGATTGAGTGGGAGATTAATATTTGCCCTGCCTAAGGCATAGAAATTGTACAACAAGTAAAGTGTTTCGCGGGAAATGGAGCAACGTATAAATAGCCCCAAAAATTTGGAGTGTCAGTTAATTCAGTTTTGAGAGATAGACAAGTGGTTTTCTCACGTGAAAGTTATATCAGCGCGGACATTTAAATTTCTTAGTTAAAGGACATCAGCTGTTATTAAATACTTTCGCTTGCAAAAATGAAAAATTCTATACTTGTTATCACCACCCGAATGGCTTGCTAACTCCACAAAAGACGGATCCCTGACTTCCAAGTTTGCTCCAGTAATGCCTTGAACACCTAAAAGAAGCCGGAACCTCTCTACATCTACTTTGCTGCCTAAAGAACCTGAAAATGAACTTAAGTAAAAGTGCGCACTCTACATGAACTTTGTTTTACCGAAAGGTAACTATTTTCGTTTTTATTCTTCCCAGGGTAAATTAATTCTCATTAAATCTCCGCTCAATCTAATCATAAATATGTATTCTTAAAACAATATAGCCTCATATTTAATATTTGCTGTGTTTTCCAATATTTTATAGTGTGTCTTGGAATCTTAGTTTTAAGCTTCCAATTTGCTTTCAGTTTTGTTTATTGGAGAGTGACGAATGAGTTTTATATTTTATGCCTCGCTTTTGTAAATGCTTTAGCAGTCTTGTATATATATTTTTTTATGCTTACCTGTAATTATTTAGTATTCAATAATTAATTTTATACTCTATGTTTGCCCTCTTGCTAAACCTCCAAAACTCTTTTGGCTGACGACTTTATTGTCTGATTTTCGCAGGTGGAGATTTCGTTTCTAATATCTCTAAAGGCGGAAATTAGAATTGTGTTTTTCTTTGTAATTTTATAAGTCGTCAGCAGGAAGATAAAATTTATCCTTTCTTAAATTACAGGTGAGCAATACTTTCGTTCTGCTAGAGTATTTAAACTTTTGATATTTCGTACTCATGTGCACTCTCCGATAGATTTCTTTTTGTATTTATTATGTGTGCTTTAAATTTGTCAGAGCGTGTACTCAGAATTTGTTTGTAAGTTTATTTTCTTTAAATGCTGGGCAGACGTAACTGTTTTTCTAATTATTTACTTGTCCCTTAGTGGGATCTTTAATTATTAATTTTAAAGTAATTTTCGCCAATCGTTTGGCTGGGATTCACCAGTTTTAATTGTTTCTTCATTTCAGTCATGTTTGTTGGTTGTTCTTGAGGTGGATCAATCACCGTTATTTTAAACGTAGTAATAGGTGCAGCTCATACCTATATAAGGACATTCGAGATCTGACCAATTTTTAGATCTCGAACAGCTCATCGGCGCTGGAATCTTTGATCTATTTCTGGGGCATATGGTTTAAATATCTGAAAGTGAAAACCAATGTTTAGGTGAATCCTCTGCTGAATGAAATTTGCTTCCTCCCTTTTAAATTTGTTTATTAGAAGATCAGTCAGTCTGTCATAGCTTTGCCTTTAGTATGTCTGGTACACGCCTGAGTTAACCCCCATCTATGGTGTCATAAACTTATATTTAATAATTTATTTTCTCATAATAAAATTTATGAAATATGTTTAAACTTAATTTGGCTGACGTTTGTCTTTGTGCTTTTGTATCAATTGTCTAAACAATTTAAGATCTCTTGTTTCTCCCTGAGTCTAGTCGGCGCAAACCACCATCATCATCTATTCTGATCACAGTAAACAAATTTTCCAGACACGTAGTGGTCTGGTGGCGCCCTCTGTTTCAGACTAGATTGAGTATCCGGTATAATATCTTCCTGCAGAGCTCTATAAAATTAAATCTAAAATTAAACTAATTTCATAACTCTCTAAAGCTAGCTATAAATATTGAATGCTCATAAATAATAACTTATAATAAATAAACTCTGTAAAATAACTTTAATAAAATTATAATGTAATTTTGATTCAATAATAATCTTTGTAAGAATCTTGCCTCTTTTAAATCAAATAATCTAATTTAATAATCTTTCTAAATCATAATAACAGTATTCAGTTATTATTATAACTGTATCTTTCCAATCTGCAATCTTGCCTATATTATATTACCTTATATTGTTATTTTATTAATTTATACTATGCCTTACTTCAAAGCGAAGATTGATAATATTAATAATGTTGGAGAGAGATGTATGCTTTTTAGCACACATATAAATCTCCGATCTAAAAACCTACTTTTATATATGCTAGTTAAGCTATTGTGTTAGCTTATCATTATTCGGGTTTACATGTTAATAAATTATATTTGGTTAAGTGATGACAACAATGATATTTTAAAAGCATATTATAAACAATTAAGTCCCAAATATGTTTTATTCTTTGGTACAAATCTATTTTAAAAACTTATAATATTTAAATGAAACTAGCTATAATGAACATTCATTAAATTATAAATTCTCAATTACTTAAAATTCTATTTTTTATTCTATTTTATTTCTAAACATTTTCTAAATTATTTGTTGAGGTATGATTTTATATATGTGCAACCTAACCCGAGTATTTGCAATAACTTTGTTATAAACTAATAATAAAATAACATTTGACCTAATTTAAATTATTCCTTACGTACCATGAAGCCAATGATGCTATTAATAACTAAATGATATTCTGTAATAATAAAAGATATTCTGTAATAAAATTCAAGGCGAAGGCTGTAATAATTATAGGTCAATATGGAAATGAGTCGCATATTTAAAAATGTACTCATTGCAATATACTATCTCTATATAGCTTAAACCACAATCCCCATCGAATATATACAATGAATTTAGGATTGCATTATCAGCCTATTTCAGGAATAATCCACTTCCAAAGCTACCATAAATATAAATTATTAAATTTGAACTATTAAAGTATAAAATAAGCATTGTGCGCGGGTTCTTAATTAATATAATTATTTACTGGTTAACTAGGGATGCACGTGGCCTCTATCTATAAATAATGCTGCTAGTTAGACACCAATTTCTGTTTTTGTATTTTATAGCTACTTTTATTATTTAAATAGCTATGAGATTGTTGTTATCTATATTTAATTACTTAATAAGCAATAATCTGTTATTATGATTTGTGAATTATTATACTCCTCGTCGTTATAGTGCTGAAAGTCAGAGGATTTTTTTTTTTAAATGAACTATATTACCGCCATTAATTTGACTTCGTTAATTTTTTTTGAGATTTAGTATGTTTTTGTTTAATTTCATAGACTTTTATTATAGTTTTTTTTCTTTTATTTCATAGGTTTTTAAAAATAGCATTCATGATTTTTTTTGTAATTTGCATTTTATATATTTTTAATTGAACTCTTCATGCGATGGGGCTTGTGTTTTAAATATTAGACCAATTTCTGTAATTTGAATTTTATAGCGTTTTATTTATTCGATTTCTTTTTGATTTGTATTTTAGAAGGATTTGTTCGATTTTTAATTTTTCGATTTGTTTGCCTTAGGCATTTTAATTTTACATCAATTTCAACGATTATTGGATAAAAAAATTTGTGTGGGGGGGGGGGCGGGGTTTGAGGATTTGTTCTATTTGTTGCCCTACATGTTTTGCTTATCACATTTCTTCCCTTAGGCATTTTAATTTTACATCAATTTCAGCGATTTTTGCATTTTAATTTTCCATTGATTTCAGCCATTTTTGAATAGAAATTTATCACTTGCAGGCTTCTTGGTGGTTCTTGATGGTACTGCAGCATTGCCTAGCAGCCACAGTACGCATGACCGACAACTACCCTATATACAATATCATAGACAAAACATGTTATATCATTAATAATAAAATGATTAATAAAACTTTTAGTTTCACATTCATTCTTGTAAAACTAAAAACAAAAACAAAAAATCCCTAACAACCATAGTTTCATTTGTTAAATACCAGCACGTTGTTATTCCAGAAGTTAAATGAAGTTGAAGACAAACTTTGATACTTATTTTCATCGCGTATTTATATTCCCTATACTTTATTGGTTAATTGTGCTATTTAAGGATTAATACATGATTTAGAATATGACTCTCATAATAATTCATAAATCAAAAGTTAGATTGCATTTAATTTACTTTTTATAAAATGCTACAATTCAGCTTACAAAAAATATATATCAATTTTGCTTGTAAAAAAAAAATATTTCAAGTTGGCGAGTTTTTTTAATTTTCACCATCATGAGTTTTCAGTAACGCTGAGAATATTTTATATTAAAAGTCTCAATAAATACTTTATACACTTTTATTTCAGTGTCTTCATTTGTATTTATTTTCTTAGGTAGGTATAAATTATTACTATATTTTTATTCAAGTGCAATATAATTTTCTCTCTTTTTTTTTTATCTTCTATATATAATGAAATTAATATAGCATACTTGAATTGTCACATTTGAAATTAGTTTTAATATTATCTTTCACACTAGTTGGAAACATGTCGTGCCTTATATATTCAAAAACAGCAATAAAAGACATTGAGTATCTAATTATATAATTCTGTTTAATTTAAATTCATTTGGCTGAAAACACAAATAATTTTCTTTTCCTGCCTCTTGCTGTCACAAATAATTTATAAGTATCTTTATAATGTGTACAATAAATGCTATAATTAAAATAGATATAAAATACAGAACAAAACTTTAGGCTTACGAACTTCTTGTTTTGTGTACATTTGAAATCCAATTTTAGTGGGATATTTCATTTCCAAGATGTCTACCAGCTTTATACGTGAACCTTGATTATGAATCGACAGAAAGTGGTTATCATGAAGAAGGCCAAAGGAGTCCTCAACTCCATTACTTACATGTTAAAAATAATAATTAATTTCATTTTCAATCCAATTCAAAATTTTAATTCGATAACTGTTCTATTACACTATTTTAGACATTATTATTGTTTCTCTCCTGTTCTTTTTTGTTCTTTCTGCATCTCATTTGTTGTTCTCCTATTTATAAACTTTCACCATAGAGAATTATTGTATAAAATAACAAACTAATTAAATTATTATATGTGTATATATTAACTTATAGTTAAATTGCAATAAAATATGCTTAAGAATTAATTATAAAGATTAATTTAGAATAGTCATCGTCTTAAATCTTTTTGATTATTATTTAATAGTAATAAGATATCAATATTTCTTTTAAATTAATAATGACACTAATAAATTATTATATTTTTGATATTATCAAACATTAGTCCATCTGACAGACTGCATATAAAATCTCATACACAACTGGATAGAGGGTTTAGCATATCTTGAAGAGTTTGTCTTTATCACTCTCAGGAGATTTATTGATAATATTTATTTTTTTATAATAAAATTTGGTAATTATGATATCACAGCATTGATATAATACACCTACTTAATACTGCATATTTATTATTCTAATTATTACCAGTTAAAATTTAAAATTTTATATAATTGAATATTTAATAAAACTTTATATTGCTTAATAAACCTATCATTACAACCATGAACAGTTTTAGCAGCAGCCAATATTCTCCCTATCTCTAGTTAAGAATTTAATAAACACTATATGCTTGTATATTGTCTTTTATTTAATAGAACACATACAATGTAGTCCACTTTTATTTTTAACCTTATTTAAATCATGACATCACAATATTGGTATCCTTAGTTCTATTATTTTTTAACTTCACTAATTCACCTAAATCTAATCTATCTTAAATATTTTTTTTATAAAAAAAAATGTGATTTTATTCTTAAATCACAATATTTCCTCTCCCCATAAAATAAATAAAATTGTTCATTTTATCAATATTTACTTCCTTGATTTCTTCAAAACCATTCTGTTTCCATTGTACACATATATTCAAGTTATGCCAGCTTTGTCTTTATATTTTGGTCGTATTAGTTATACATATATACCTCTTTTAACTTTGTCCTTTTCAGATAATTGTATTTGTTTTATCGATTCCTTATATCAAAGTTATAACGATAAAGATTGGTTGAATTTTCTTTTCAGGTCATTTGCATATTTTTATTTTCCATATACAGATCCAGTAAACGATTCTCTTCCATATAAAAAAAAATCTCATAGTCTAATATGGCCAATAATGATGGGAAAAGAAGTGATAAATGTAATCATTTTTCTGATCATTTTCTTTGCAGGTAATTGTGTTTTTCCTATAATACATTTAAAAATTTCATTTGCATGTTTTTATCTTTATTTCGTTTATGTATATCCTGTAAATGATCCTTTTCTACATAAAAAGAGCTCATTATCTGATAAGACCAATAATAATGGAAAAAGGAGTGATGAATGCATCCATTTCTCTGATCATCAGGTAATTTCATGCCAAACAATGTCAGTATATATTTCTTACAGAATGCAAGAATGTAAATCAATACAAGAAAGCAGTACATGCTCAAGATCATAATACATCAGCCACATAGGATTTTCCAAGTTTATTTACTATTATCTAGACCATAAACATCAGAAGAGGCATAAGAAAGAAAATCTTGGACAAACTATACACTAAATCAGGCAAAAGTAATGGATACATTCACAGCTTTTCAGTCTAAAGTTGTATTTCAAGAAGAATGAACAATATTTTTATTTGAGTTAATAAAATAAAAATACTATTACAGTTTGACATGAATTCAGTTTTTAATCCAGTTTTTAATTGGTTACTGCATTACATCATAACTAAGATCTAATTAAATAATATTTATTGAAGATCTCAAATAACTTTTAATATTTACATATTATATATAGTATTAAAAAAAGGTATGTAGGCAAAATGAAAGTTATTTTTCAATATATTATGATAAATAGTACTGTAATTATTATTTGCTTTAAATTATCAATAAAATTAAATTTAAAATCTGAAAGAAGTATTTACCTGATATTCTGTAGGTATAAAACTGTCAATAATTAGCATTTGTAAACGAAGTTCTCTACTAAGTTGTCGAACATTTTCTAGTAAGCCTTCCATCTCTCGCTGATGTTCTTGCTGTAAATCAGCTGTCTAAAAAAAAAAATTCAATGTTAACTTCCCTTTCTATGTTTATTTATATGTACATCTATTTATCATATAACAGACAAAGGATCAATTCCATATATCAACTAAATCAATTTCTCCAAACCTCCCTATCTCTTACATCTTTCTTCAAATACTCACAGCTACCTCTTTCTTTAAAATATATGCCCACTTTTTCATTCTTTTTTCACTTTTATAGGTTCTTCTGAAATATTCTTTGCAATTCTTTGAGAGAAGTTCTTAATATAATTCTCATTTGTTTCTTAATTTCCTCTGACTTAATTTCCTACCAACTCTATTTAATAGTTCTATATTTCTAATTTTATCTATTCCATTTATTTATTTTTTAATTATAAATATGCGACTTTTTTTTTTTTCGCATTAAATAGTGAAGCTATAATTTTACACTAATTTATAATGGGTTTGCTTAGCGCTTTCGAGATTTCATGTTCGAATCTCATACTCATAGCTTTGTAAATAAAGATTGTTAAGATTTATGAAAATGCGTTTGAATTTTTAATTATTTACAAAGCTATGAGTATGAGATTCGAACATGAAATCTCGAAAACGCTAAGCAAACCCATTATAAATTAGTGTAAAATTATAGCTTCACTATTTAATGCGAAAAAAAAAGTTGCATATTTATAATTACAATTTTATTAGTGAAGAGAAAAATAATTTATTATCTTTCTTTTCAAAATCTATAATGTAAAGCTTCCAATCTTCTACCTCCTCCTCTTGCTGAAAATCTAAATTTTTGCATTATATAAAACTAATCTCCAATCAAAAAATATTTAACAAATGTCTTTCTTAAATTAAACTTAATAGCCACAAAATAGTTTCTCATTTTTATTAGTCTATTAAACTGATGCTAATCCATATTTTTATGTCTTCATTTATGTAAGTAATTTAAAAATATAAAGCCAGTTTTATATGTTAAACAAACACAAAAAGCAGCAAGATTAAAATTGTAATTAAAGTAAATAACTAAATACATGAATTATATATAATTAGTGGTCACTGTGCATAATTTTAATTATTGGCTTACAAATAGCTAATTTTTTTTATTCAGCTTTAAAAAATTATTTAATATGTATGAGAGGAAAAAAATGTTTTAAATTTAATTTAAAATTATAAAAATTTATCAATGTATAATTCATAAAAAAAAATTCATGATACAGAAAGTTTCCACTAAGCAAAAGATATTTTTCATTTCAATTTTTAAAACATTTGAATTAATAATTCAGGGAATATCCTATATAAAACTGCCCATGTAAAAAGCAGGGCTCTGCCATATCACATGATCACTATCTCATACTAGCACATAATTGAGAGAATTTTGCTCTGCCATATAAAGGCCTGGGCTATAAAATAGTTGCTATTCCAGTCCATACAATGATTAATGTTTTTTTATTATTATTTACTACATCAACTTTTTAAATTAATACAAAATACAAAAATATTTTTCTACTTCCATCTAGACTATATATATAAAGGCACTTTCTTGAACATAAATTGAAGTCTGATTTTGAAATGGCATCTATTGCTAAAAGTTAATCACTATCAAATTATCCCATAGCATTTTCTTAGTAATATTGTGTCGAAAGGCAAATTATTCTAATTATCTTCATGATTTCTAACTTCTAAATTACAAAGCGATAATAAATCATATACAAACTTACGATACAATTTAATTTACAAATTTTACACATTAAGACATAAACAAAAAATAGAATAGTATAGCTACAACAAAGATAGTGACATTTGTTTTATGAATTACAAAATTAACATTTGTATTTGAGTGGTCCCAAAGTCTAAAGATTAATGATAGTACTGCCAAGATTTAAAAAATAGCACAGTTACTAACCTAATATCAATATATATATATATAACTATACAAAAGAGTTATTGCATTTCATGGTTTTAGGTAGAATAGCATAAGAGCATTAATTACAGCTTTGAACCTTGGGGTTTCTAATGAAGCAAAGCCTGAAAAGAATCTAGGAATGTGTATATTTTAATACTGCAATGTAATGTTCATTGACTACTCAAGCTTACAGTATGTTTCTGGAGTAAGATGAAAAAAAATGCTCTAAGAATTTTTCAAATATATCAAATCATAAGGGTAAGATTAAACAATAAAATAAATTCCAAGAGAAAGTGGATGTTCTTTAAAAACTAAAAGGAAAATTTGATTAGACTATTGCACAAGGAAAAAAAGCAAAAAGAAAAATTTTCGTTAATAATAAGATGATTCATAGAATGGTAATATATATATTAACCATTGCAACTATTTAAAAAATAATAAAATTGCCCTCTAGCGTCAACATATGGCAATATATTAAAAGTGTATTGTCCTGTGCTAATCTTAGTGAGTAATTTAGTTATATTTAAACAGTCGCAGTGAGATAATCTCAAAACCTCAAAACATTACATAAAATATTTAGCCAAGTAAATTCTTATTTATTATATATATTGACCAATAAGATATATATATAAAGCTTAATAACTTGGCAAAAAGAAACAGACATGGTACTAAAGAGATTTGAATAGACAATTTTCTAAATGGTTTGATATATTTTCATTTGATAATAACTATATATTGAAATGGAAAAATAACTTATTGTTTAGAAGGGAAGATGTTAATAATTATTTTTGTTTACCTTATAAAAGTATATAGAATATCACACTTTTGTTTAGTATTTAGAGGATTGATTTGATATGAATGAATTATCTTTGGAAAAGGAAAGACATCCACTGCATTATATTTGCTGGAGATATGGCAATCTTTGCAGATATTGAAACACATAATGAATGAAGTTAAAATAGATTCTTTAGATATAAAACAATCTTAAAAAATTTATTAATACTTTCTCATATTTTTTTAATTATTAATCTAAGATTCGTATTTGCTTTAACAATATGTTCCCCCTCTCTCCCTGGAAAAATAACACTATAATGAAAAGTCATATCTACTTTTGAAAATAATAAACAATAGCTTTTAAAAGTTTTCATTTTCTTTAGCAACTATTTAAATGCTGATGATATGGTCTAAAAATTCTCTATTATTACTGCTCTAGTTCAAAAATGTACTTCTCAGAAACTATTTTTCAATTTCCTTCTTCTTAACCCTTCCTCCCCACCATTCTCGATTACATAAACATTAATCTGCTCAGACATCATTTCTCAAGACTACTCAAACTGTTTATCCAGTGGCATGACCTTAAATGGGGGGCGGCTAGAAAACAAAAATCTAAATGATCTCTTGAGCAGTAACAATCTGCATTTTTAAATCCTAGTGACATTAGGGCAACACATTGCTAATTAAACCATCGATTTATATTACCTTCATTCTCTCTTATTTTGGGTAATCCATTTTAATTGATTCTTCAAAAATTGTGATATCTAATCATATTTTGTAAATGTTTTATTTAAATTAACAAAATACAGTGATTAATAATAAAATATAATAAGAGGTTGTGCAAATTCCTATTTAACTTTAACATACATTTCATAATCATTGATTATCAATTGCTGATTTTCTCCAATTCTCTTTCACAAAGTCTGTTAAAGCTTTTTTCTTCCATAATGATACATCTAACTTTCTTACTACCCTTCGTGATATTGCTTCTCTTTTTATATATGGTCAAAAATTACTTTGATCAATCATCTTCTCTTTTTACCATGTGTCTACATCACCTATTATTATTTCCAACAAATCTTCCATAATTCTTTGCATCACTTGCAAGTTTTTTTTTCATTTTTGAATTTAAAGTTCACATTTCACAACTATAAATCAATTAGAAAACATATATTGATTAAAACTTTTTCTTTTAAGAAAACATCATGTAAAAATAATAAAAATCAAATCAACAATCATAACTTAAGCTCATTTTTGCTGTTTTAAATCTGTTTTGTCAATGTTAACTTACCTCAGACTTGGCACTCATGAGCATGGTCCATACTTTCTTCAGTTTTTTAGTTTTACCTGCTGCTTCTTCTTGGAGATTTGAATATTTCTCTTCAATATCTAGACGTTCAGCCTTAAAAAAAAGAATGGTAACAAATTAATGACTAATCAGCTCACTTTCTTTATAAATATTATTATTGTTTAATTATACTTGTTCTTTAAATATTTTCGACTGCATTTGCGGCCTTCAGAAAATATTCCATTTCTTCCTCTTCTTATTTATTTTGGGTTTTTAAAACATTTAACTAATAATAAAGATGAGAAAAATTAAATTTTCTGAATTTAAGAATGCAAGTACAATCGAAAATGTTCAGAGTGGCTGGAAAATTAGTGCAAAATCATGGATTTAATTAAACCATAATAAATTTAATAAAGGTGCCAAAAATGATTACAAAAATAATACAAACTATAATAGCAACAATGAGTTTTATTATAAATATTATCATCATCATTATTATTAATGCTTTTTTCTCATAAAAACAATAAAAGAGGTGGAACAGTTCCATAAAAAATCTTTTTACTTTATTATAAAGCAAATTTTCTTATTAATACTTACTAAATTAAGAGAAGTATATGTTTATGAATTTAAACTATTTTATTTCTTATTTAATATATTTATTAATAATCAAAATAGCTTAAATATTTATATACAAAAATATTAATAATAAAAAACACAAATTAAATGGTGATTATGAAGTACAATAATCTTAAATAATCCTCTACCCCTAATATTAGTTTTTATAATCAAGTAAACTAACCAATATATCCATTAGTGGGATTCAACCACTAGACTTCAAATAATGATTTTTTTTCTTACTTGTTATCATTCAAATTTGGATGCCTAATGTGGTTGCTTTTAACATCCTTGGTTAAAATTGGAGCAACTAATAAAAACCATAAACATTCTTTGGTGCTAGTATTATAGACAAAGACGCCGTTCGATGGCGCAGTTTTCATGCTAAAACTATAAAATATGAACATTCCCAGGCCGCTGATTTTAATCATTTTGATGTGTTTATTGTAATACGAAAATAAAAAAAACCAAAATTGTCTTTTTTAAATATTATTTTTTTTAGCATATACAAATTAAATGATAACAATAAATGTAAAATAAAATCAACAAATTACAATTTGATTCGTGTTTTTTATTTTGCTTTATTAGAAAAATCAATTTTCTATCGGATATTTTTTTAGTGGGGTTACGGCTTTTTTTTTTGTTGATGTTTAAAAACTCATAATCGGAATAAAAAGTAAAATTTCTTAGTCTTCCTTTTAAATTTTAATTTTTACAGACAAACAGATATTATTGTATTATCCTACTTTTCACTTTTTTAGTCTTCATTTTACATTTTAATTTCTTACAGACAAACAGATATTACCACTATTTTTTTCTTCAAATAGAATGACAACAAAAAGTAAAAGTTATTAGGGTTAGGGTTAGTGTTCTGTTATTTGTAATGCTAAAATAAAAAATATCTAAATCGTACTTTTTGTAAATACTTTTTTTTATTAGCATATATAAAATAAATGATAACAATAAACGTAAAATATATTCAACAAAGTATAACTGTAGTCGGAGAAAAGAAAGAAAGTAAAAGTTTTTTAAACAACAACAAATATATATATAAAATGTCTTCTTTACTTATTAACCATGTTTATAATATATGCTTTTTATGAAATTTGAAAAAAGAGTGTAGAATTGTACTTTTCTTACTGGATATTTTTGTGTTATCACTATTTTTTACTTCAAAAATAAACACACGGTAGAATATTGTTTGTCTGGTGGAATGTTACGAACAGTACGTTACTTGACGCGTTACCTAATTCCAACTCACTTTAGACATATCTTGTCAACATTTTCCCACTTAAAACTTCAATGCAGTACATTGTAAAAAGTCTGATAATTATTACTTTAGAAAATCTGAACATTTCAATACTTTAAAATAAAAAAAAATTCAATCAAAACAGCATTTCCATCCAATTCAAATACACACACCCTCTCACCAAGCCGTAACAATGGTATAAACTGTGCGAATTCGTCAAATTTATTTGCTGCGATGCAACATACATGCTGTGTAACGCGACATAGCGGCCTGCAATCTGTAGCACAACAAAAAAGTTGTATTATAGAAAACGCGGGTTCGAACGTGTCGGCCGCGGAAACGGCATTTTTATGTGTTTTAGCACGAAAACGGCGCCATCGAGCGGAGTCTTTGGCTATAAGACTAGCACCCATCCTTTTTTTATTATTTCTCCCTATTATAAAGTCATAATCCAGTAATAATTACCTATTGTTGTGAATTAAATGCAGATTCAAACTTTCAGTCTTTACTATGTTGCATTAGGAGCTGTAATTTACTCTAACCTATTCAATCATAAGCCTGAGTGATCTACAAATACTAAATAGAAATGGCAAAATTTCCCAGACTGACTTCTGATTATTGAACTTCATCAATGAGGAGAATTAGATTCATCATGCATACACATCCAGAAGTCATCTCACTGAAGAAGATTAACAGGTCTAAAACTGTTCCAGAGATTTTGATATAATATTACCATCGTGGTTTCTTTAGATTATTTAGACTTAAATGGTTCTACAACAGAAAAAATAAATTATTGCTTTTAATGCAGATCTAAAAGTAAGCTAAGAAAATCATGTGACACCTTATCAGGGGTATAGCATTCATGTAGTAAAGTCAAAGATCAATTATAGTTGATATATAACTGAGATTGCTAAAATCTATCACTTCTGTTCTAGTATCAAAATCTATATAGTTATATGAACAAGTTAGCTTGAATTCAAAACTTTAAGATGTTTAAATAATACTTCTTTAGCTTGGATAAAATTTAAAAAAAACAAAACAAGAAATAGCTGCAGGATTCATCAATGAAGACCACCAATCAAAAACTAACCTGGAGATGTTTGATGCTATGGTCATGTACATTGATTATTCAAGTTTCTTATTAAAACTAAAGATGAAACTACCTCCTTCTGCTGTAAAGCTTCACGAAGCTCCTCTTCTTTTTTCTTTCGTAATTCTAATTCTTTAGCACTTTCTTCTAGGAGGCGTTCTTGTTCCTCTGCTTTTTCTAATAAATTTTCTCCACCGACTATGATTTTTTTCTCCAGACTTTGCAATTTTTGTACTAAAGTATCATGTTCTTCCCTAAAAAAAAAAACAATTGTTTTCATTATGGGTATTTAAATCAGGTGTAGTAAATGTTTATAAACTACATTCACTTCATCTTTTATTCATAAAAACTCAATATTTTCTATAAAACCAATCATATTTTATGTTTATATTACATGATTAATACCTAAAAGCAAAATATAACAAAACTAGCAGTTAAAATTAATATATATTAGTCTATAATATTGTATTAGATCAAATTATCAACATTATCATTTTCTCATTTTAAATTGATGGCAAATTCAATAAATGAAACATTGAGTACTCTTAAAAAATTACAAGGTCTGATTAATACTTTTTGTTATAATACTTATAACTTAAAGATCTATTATACTTGGGTGAGACCAGAGGCTCTCTATCTATGCGGCTGTCTCAACATATATATTCTTAGAACAAAGCATTAACTGACTCAACTTATAACTCAGTTTTCACCCAGCATCGCAGCTCAGCAGGTCATGATTGCGAACGAAAGGACCCTGTCGTTGTTTGTAGAGAACGACCCGACTTAAAAAGAAAAGTGAAAGAGGCTTGCTTTATTGCGGGGGACAATCATGCCATCAACAGAAAAGACGTGTGCTACAATATATCTAAGAAATGGAATACATAAAGTCATTTGCATAAATTTGCATTGCAATTAACTAGGTTCGTCATTTACAATATAGCTATGATTATGAGGGCTGTGTCTCTTGAAAGCGTTCAGCCACACTTATACATATTTATTTTGTATTATTTTAATATATAAAAAATTTTAAAAATTCAGCTTTGTGTGTGTATGCGTTGTTAGTGCATATGATATTTATATAGTCGTATTTAACCGCAAAGTTTAAACATCACGCTTATTTATACAATACTAAATATAATCCAATTATTATTGCACTAATTACAGATTGAGATTGTTATTGGTATTAAGTGTTTACTGCTTTCCTGTATTTACATTTGTGATCTATAAATATATATTGCACCGTTACCCAGAGACTCAATTATCACTAATCAATTCAACTACCACTAAATTATTCCTCAGACTTGCAAATATAGGAGAACATGAGTTGGGGCAGATTTCCATCTTTGCTTTACCCCCTAGCAAAAAATAGCAAGATATTCATTTACTAACTGATACCAAATGGTTAGCAGAGCTGACTAGACCAGCTCCAGCCACCAGGAAAAATCCAAAGCTTGATTAATTTTCAAACTTTATCTGGGCTAAATTTGAATATAAATCATATCATAGCAGATAGATACAGTATTATTGTTCAATCAACAGATTTTCGTGTGTGTGTATGTATATATAATCATTCATGGACTAAACAAATCGAAATAGGTTACTAAGATAATTCACAAAAAAGATTCCCAAAATATCATTTCAACGAAATTGTAAATAAGCCCATATTTTTGTTATATCAATGCAAATGTGACAAAGCAGATTGGCATTGTTACAACAAACATGTGGATGTTATTTGCAAATTCATTTAAATAATTGCTTGGAAATCTTATTTGGGAATTGTCTTAGTAATATATGTGGACTTGTTTATTTTGTGAATAAGTTTATATTCTTAGCATTACATACATAAGCAATAAAATTATTATATGCTCATTAAAATTCACATAACCACCATTCTTTATGCTTACACAAACTGTTTATACAGAGACAAAACTCTCCATATAGTAATGCCACTCAGTGCAAGCCAGAGTAATCAATGATGCAGGAAGGTTTGTGCATAAAATCCCTATTTAGTGCCTACTCATCCAATATACCCAGACTAGCTTCTAGCTGTTGACTCTCATCAGTGAAGAGCCTTGGATCTGAGAGCACTGCACCTAAGATCTCAGATTCAAGGCTCCTCACTGATGAAAGCTGCAAAGTAGAAACTTCTGGGGATATTGAATGAATAAGCACTAGATACGGATTTTATGCACAAACCTTCCTGCATCCATTGATTAATCTGGCTTGCACTGAGTGGTGCTACTGTATGTATACTCATGAAAATTATTAGTAACGAATTAAATAAATAATTTTATTATTGAAATATATATACATTTTGAATGCTACAAAGAATATAGGCTAATGTTTAAAATTCGTCAATTTTAATTTACATTCGCTCATGTTCCAAAAACTCTGTTTCTAAAAATAATAAATGCCAAGTGACCTAAATTTATTTCTATTATTTAATAATAATCTTTAATTCTTTCTTTATTTAAAAAATAATGCCTGCATATACCTTGCTTTATGCAGGTCACTCTCCCGCTGGACTAACTCGGCTGCTATACGATTCCGTTCTTCTTCTTCCATATCTTTTTTCTCAGCAAGAAGTTTACGATCCATTTCAATTTTAGCTTGAATTTCTTTAATTTTCTCCTCAGACAAGGCTAAAATAAAATATAATGCAAAACAGAGATTAAAATTAATTAAATAAATGGAAAAATGTAAAGTAATAAGAAACAAAAATGCAGACAAAAAGGAAAAAAAAATTGAAATTAGCACATCAATTCAGAGAAAAGTTTCTCAGCTCTGATAACTCAAAAGAAATTATGCTTGAGAAAGCACAAGACAATAACTGTCTTTTTGCTTCATGCATGGTAGCAAAGATAGTTGTCCATAATTCTGAGTCTCAGCATTATTAATCACTGGTAACACATATTAACTGATTAACAGAAGGATTTCAAATCATAACAACTGTTTTAAACTTTTTCCTTCTTATTGTAAAATAGAATCAAAGCCACAAAAAAAAAATCAGTTTAGCTTTGAATCACAACTTACCTTAGCATAATATATCAAGAGAAAAACGGATTTTGAATAATTTTAAAAAATGAACATTCTTTATTTGAATTTAATATAAAATTATGTTATAATACTAATTCTGATAACTTGCAAAACTATTTGATCAGCATATTTTCTCATTAAGCTACAATATTATTAAATAGACAGTTTCAATTATAGATAAATCATTGGACATTGTTTTTGTTACCAGAAAAATATAAAAAGGAAAAAAAAGTGCCATAGATAAATAAGACTTTTATACTGCTCTTAGCTATTTGGTCAATGCATTTAACTCAATTAATCAAAAAGATTTGAAACAAATGTTTGAAAATAATTATTTGATTTATGTCATATGCCTTCTACATAACAATATGATAAAATATTCTTTGTGATTATTGTTACTAAACAGTGTTATGTATTAGTTCTAAGAATTAATTATAAAATTTTATGGACCCAATTTATAGGCAATTTTATAATGAAGACATCAAGATTAGTTTTATTGGCACAATTTAATTTTAACCAATTAAAAACAAAAGCTTTCTCTTCATGGCGTCTAGATTAATGTTATGGTGATGACTGTTTTATTTTTGCCCATTTAAAAGAAAATTTATAGAATATTCTTCTTGTTATACAGTTATCGGTTGTTTTCTCTTAGCGTGTTGAAACCGCTTGAAGCGTAATTTCTATGTAAACAAACATAAGTATAATGTTACCGGGCTGTTGTTCTTTTCTTTTTTTTTCAACTTTATAGTGCTTTTTTTTGATTTACAATAAAATCATAAATAATGAAATTTATCTAAAATAAAAATAAAAAAAATTGGATAAACCTTTTTTTTTTTTTAATTTTTATTTTTCTAAAATGAAATTTGTAATTTTAACAAGAATAAAAACAATATCGTGGCGACGCAAATCAAAGTTTAACATGAAGAAAAATAAATAATTTCTCCAAAACAAAAACATTCGTGGCCACGCAAATAAAATTGTTAACTTTAACAAGTATAAAAAGAAATAATTTCTCCAAAACAACATCGTGGCCATGCAAATATAATTTGTAATTTTAATAAGAATAAAAACAAAGAATTTATTCAAAACAACATCGTGACCAAAAATAAAGCCGGTATTTTTGATTGGTCTCGCGATTTATCTCACGCAAACGTGAATATTGGCGTAATTTCAAAAATCACGCTTACACCTCCCTTTTGACAATTGATTAAAGTATCACCCTTGTCTAATTTCAAAAATCACGCTTACACCTCCCTTTTGACAATTGATTAAAGTATCACCCTTGTCTAGAGAAGCAGGGCAAAGTTTCCACAATTTTTATTACCTCATACTACATCATTGGATTTGGAAAATAATGACTTGGGCATACGAATTTGAAGACTTTTGACAGTCTCAATTACAGTCACCTTCACAAAATACCGTAGCGAAATTTAAAATGGGATTGTTCTTAGAAACTGCATAACACAAAGTTCACCGTAAGCGGCAGAATAAACATCATACTTCTGTGCTGTAAATACCAGTATCCGAAATGTTAATAATGGGATTATTCGTATAAACTGCGGCAGAATAATTCCTTCATATTTCTGTGCTGTAGCATAGAAATAGATACCGTAGCTAAATTTAAAATGGGATTGTTTGTATAAATTGCGTAACACAAAGTTCACCGTAAGTGGCGGCGCCCTCTGCGGCATGAATAAACATCCTATTTCTATGCTGTAGCAATAAGCGCCGCAGACAAGTAAATGGACTATTACCTATGGTTAACCATTGGAATAGAATGTTATATAGCGGTACGCCCACTTAAACGACATATTTATGTGCATTTGCATAGAAATTACGCCCTCAAGCGACTTCAACACGCTAAGAGAAAACAACCCGGCAAATTTAGAAATATGAATCAGTTGAAATAGTGTGTAGCTTTTAGGTTAAAAAAAAAAAAAAACAGATTGAATACTGCAAAACAGCATGAATTGCAATGTGTTGTGGCTACGTTAAAAAATTAAAAGATAGGGTATCTCATTAATAATTCCTTTAAAATGATGAAATACTTACTATTAAAATTATCTATAAATAATCATGGCTAACATTTTACAAAATTCATTATATAAAAATGAATCATGAATCCTATGCAGTTATAACACAAAGCATTAGAAAAAAGTTTCATTTAAAAATATTCCATAATATTTTTAAAATACAATGGCAAAATCTTAGTACCAATTGGTATATTCTTCAACTTTCTGACTATAATGATAATACATTTTATAATGGCAAAAGTAAATCTTCATTAGATTGGACACATTAAATGGATAAAAAATAAACTTCCCAGAAGGTACTTTATGGTAAATTTGAGCATGATTTTCATAGTTGTCAGAACCTATTTATGTTTTTAGCAGATTACAACTGTCAAATAAACTAACTACAGGATCAAAGAGTAATACATGGGGGCATATTTGTATTTCAGAAAGCAGTTGATTTATATAATCATTAGAAAACTTAGGTTTTACTTTAATCCCATAAAATGTGGGCTAGCAAAAAATTTTCTACAAAATTAAATAAATATACTCTTACAAAATCGAAAACAAAGGGCAAACAGCTGATGTTGTAGAGCAGTATTTCTTTTCGAATTAATATATTAATAGAGATTGTCAGGAAAACACAAGAAAGAAGCATCTTCCTGAGGGGGGAGAATTCTCCAAATGATGACTGTATTAAATAAACATCAAGCACAGTAGAATAGTCAATGAAACACTAACATGCTATACCATTAGATTTTTTATTTCAGGAGCCTTTTATATACATAAAAGATAATTTTAAAATGCTGAACATTTCTGCCAGCATATTACCAAATCATATAAAGCCTTTACTCTGACATCATCCATCTGCATATGGATAAAATGTCTAAATTTATTTCTTGTGAATCACAGTCTTGAAGCATAGTAAAACCCTTTTGTTTGTCTTTTTATTTATTTTTTCTTATGATGCAGGAATTAGTATACTTCTAATATAATCATCCCCAGTCATTGAAAAATCACTACTTGATTAAGATCTGTCCAACACTTTTCCATGAATATTTTCTCCATAATGTTCCACAAACACCTTATCTCATATTTCTATAGCAAATTAACTTTCTGAAAATATTTCTTTTCTGTTAATACTCAATTGATAATTAACTAATCCAACAATTATCATTTCATTACACTAATTATTCAATTTAATTCAAGTGCTCTAAACTTAATAATAATGACACTAAT
Source organism: Epiperipatus broadwayi (assembly GCA_028023455.1). Lineage (NCBI taxonomy): Eukaryota > Metazoa > Onychophora > Udeonychophora > Euonychophora > Peripatidae > Epiperipatus > Epiperipatus broadwayi. The sequence continues at coordinate 299,452 of JAQFVV010000578.1, read as the reverse complement.
AATAGTTTGATTTCAAACATAAATATATTAATTTACTTATTTTACTTTTATAATACAACATATAGTAAAGACCACTGAGATGGTATGCTGTAGAATTGAGATACCCAAATTTATTAGGCCTACAAACTTCTTTTCCGTAAAAAAAAATTATCCAGCTCCCCCAAGGAAATCTATCTTCTTTAAGCAAATAAACAGATTTGCAGTTCATTGTGTATATATATTTCTACCTACAGTGTATAAATAATATAGCAAAGAAAGATGTTGTTATTATCTTTTGAAGTTTGAAAAAATATTTAAAATCAATCTAAATGACATTCATATTATAAAGTTAATGAATGATAATATTAAAAATATAAATCATAAATAACAGTAAAGCTAATCCTACTGAGAACTAATATCTGATGCATTGCTATCAACTTATTAATGTTCGGCTCTATTTTTATTGGCAGCATTTTAAAATCACCATGATTAACTACTTGCAGTGAGTTTCTATTCTTAGTTAACAAATTTGTGACTGCACTGAATCTACGCTCTATTAAATATGAAGAAAATACAATTAAAACTTCAATACTAAAGTTCATACTCCAGGACAAAGAATAGGTATCTGCTTTCACAGTCAGAGCTGTTGGTAGCCATCTTTGAATTTAAATTTAAATTCCTCATTTGTTACAACTTCTGTTATTTCTTCTGTAATTTTGGAAATTCTTTCGTATTTGTACTTGAAAAATGATATAAAACTTGAAAAAGAATCCAAAATCTAATCTGGTATTGTTGATTAAAATCCAAATGGAAAACCTTCAAGTTCTAATTATATGTAAGCACATTTTCATCATGCTTTCTACTATTGATAAATTTGGAAGTTGGGAGAGATTACATTGTCATAAATTTTGCTATAAATGTACAAATAAGGGTTTTTGTTGTGACTAAATTCAGCTTATTGCCTTGGAGCTGTGAGTTGTTTCATCAAATTTATTAAACAAATTTGTTAAATAAGCTATATTATTTCTGGAATCAATGAAGTTAACTCATAAAGCATCATCTTCATATTCTATGAACTCTGGCATTGAGTTAAAGAATTCATAAAACTGATTTCAACAAACACCTTTTGATAACCAACAAACTTCTATATAAAGTAACTGAATTCTACATCATTTTCAATATAAAATTGTTCAAACACTCTGACATTCAATGAATTGCATTTGATTTTGCTGGTTGCTTTAATGACAGAATATAATAACCTATGCGGGTGTTCACACACATTTTGGACAATTAAATGTTGAAGATGATTGACGAAGTATACAGCAAATATATTCAGAATCACTTTTTTAAAATATGCAAAAACATTCCTTCAGAATCTTTTCACTGTTGAATAGTAGCAACTGACAAGAAATTAAAAATTTGTCCCTGTTCAAACAACTACGTGAGAAAAATAAAAATTTTTCATTATTCATGTATTTATTGTTCACATACATTATTTAATAAAAAAAATTGCAATAAAAAAAAACGATTTGTTTGATATCCTTTTATCAAAATATCAAAAGTACACATCAAATTCAACATTTAGCTAAACTACAACTACATGTTATGTTTATTGCTTAGTATCTTCACTAGCGATTCAGTGGTTTCACCATGTACGTAAAAAAAAAAGTATATGCACATACTAAATGATTATGCAAGATATTATTTAGGAAGGTTTATTTTTCTTTAAAAAAATCATTCCAAAATAAAAAATATCAATTCTTCTGTAAAATCAGTTTGCAAATTTTTAGCAAATAATTTTTATAATTTTTTTTTCTCCTTTATGAATCATATGTATGCTAAAACTAAGGCTTCACTTCCTGAAAAAGTTGAGTTATCAAACTGTATAGAGAGCTGGGATATTTTTAAATATTCACATATTAATGAGTATTTAATATCTCGAGCCATTTCATCAATTCTTTCTTACACTACATTATTGCTCAAAGAAATTTTCTTGGTAATATTAGATATTAGCTTCTGCCTTCCAAAAAAAAAAAAGGTAAAAGCCTGAAATCCGGGCACGGCCGCTTGGGGCATTGTTTACGTGTCAAAACACATAAAAATGCCATTTCGGCGGCCGCGGCCTTACAGGCTAATACAACATTTACGTATTGTATTAACCCATTGAGCTAGGCAGCTTTACATGACATTGCACAAAATTATTATGGCTTGTTTTGTGCTTCGAAGCTATTTACGCGCATTCGTTCTTTTCATAGCTGATTACCGTATCGCTTGAGGGTGTTTAAATTTCAAGGCGGTACGACTTTTTCAAATCTCCGTAATAGAGTAATGTCATTTCGATTTTAAAAATGTTGATAATTATTAAGAATTGTCACATGGTCCCCAACCTTCCCGAAATATGTAAAAAAATTGGCAAAGTGTATGTTCGAACAGGCTTCGACAAAGCTCACGCGCTAAGTCACGTTTCAGCGTGGTGGGGAAAATATTCGAGACCACTAAAAGATCTGAGATGAACGTGCAATTTTGAAACTTTTCTTCAGATAAATTGCCGAGTACAGAAAGTGTGTGAGATTGTGTTGTTTTTTTTTATTTTGTCAGGCACACGAAATGTCCACTTTTTATTACAGCAATAAAATCGAATAAATAATTTTAAAAAGTCCAAAGTTTGTGTCCTTCTTTTTTTTTGTTTTTTATTTCATTAGAAATTGACAAGTATTTGGATTCAATTTTTTGCAGCGGGGTTAAAATAAATGACGACTTTGGTTGACTTTTTGTTAAGAATAACAAATTACGAAATACACCCCACCCCCAAAAGCAGTTTATTATAGAAGGCTAAAAAAAAAAAAGGTAATTCGAACGAAACAGAAATCAAAGTAAAAAGTGAGAAAAAGTTGTTTCAAAAAAAGAAAAAAAAGGTTAAATTCTTGACTTTTTGGTTACAATTCTTTTTCCGAGTGTGGGTGGGGGTGGGTGTTTGAAAACAATTTTTGAATCGGCAAAAACACAAAAGTAAATTTTGATTTAATATTAAGAAAAACAATTACGTCAACCTTAAAAAGAAATCAAAATTCGAAACAAGTCCCAAAGTTGATTCTCTTTTTTCAGCGCTGTTAAAATAATTGATTATTTTTGTTAATAATAAACAGTACGAAATCCCCCCCCCTCCCTCGCTCAAAAAGCTGTTTCTTGTAGTAGCCAAAAAAAAAAAAAGGCTAATTCAAACATAATCTAAATCAAAGTGATAACAAGTTGTGTTTAAAAAAAAAAGTAAAATTAATAATAATAATAAGAAAAACCATTTAGTCAAGACAAAAAAAAAAAAAGAAAGGTAGAATTAAGTTCTAAACAAGTCGCAAATAATTGTATTCTATTTTTTCAGCAGTGGGATTCAAACAAATTTGTTTGACGTCGTGAAGTGGTCCCAAGTTTTAAAATGATAAAAAGGAAAAAATACAATTAGCAAAATTTGTTGAAAAAATATCAGGTTCCAACAAAAAACCCACAAAAAGTAACGAAAATGAATATCAAAATTTGTTTAATAATAAAGATATCATGTTCTAAATGAAATAAAAATTATTCATTTAATCAATATTAGAAAAAAAAAAAACTTGTTGTATAAAAAAAGAAAAAAGCTGTGGCGGCCCGGTAACGTTATATTTCATTGATTTTGTCTAGCATCAACGCTCCAAGCGGCTTTGCCCGGATTTCAGGCTTTTACCAAAAAAAACAATCATAACATCATTTTTTTAAAAAGGTTTTTTTTTTTAATTATAAAACAAGTCTGCGTCTTCTATGAAAACTATGCTCAAATTTATTCTTTATAATATAAAGAAAAAACATAATGGAAAACATTTAAGGTTTTTCTTTAAATCTATTTAACAATTTACTATACTTACTAAAATCTTTATCTAAATCTATCACAATAATTTATTCTTTAATTAAAACATAATTTATTATACATTATCACATTCATTGCAATACAATTGATATTTTGATTATTAATTAAAAATAGTGATTTTTTTTTTTTTTAATTTATTCAAATACAATTTCAGAGAATCGTGAAGAGAAGCGAAGCAAAGATTTACTTTAATCAATTCTACTAGAACTGCAAAACATAAAATAAAAAGCTTTCTCAATACTAATAACAATTATTTTTAAATTTTTAGAATTTTCAAAACCAAAATAAATAATTTAAAAATGAAAATAAAGCCATTAAAAGCTGTATTATTACGCTGTCTGTTGTTTCTCATAAAAGCATCGCGAAAAGCTTTTGTAATAGATTAATAAATTATGCACAGCCTATTTGCTCAAACGCATTTCGTCCTAAATGATGCCATGCCAGATTGTAAGAATTATGAAAAGGAACATTTACCATGCTCAAATAATTTTCTCATGCTAATAATATCTCACAATACCTGAAGTAGAATTTAAACAAATAAAACTTGCAGCAGAAAAAATTGAATCTCCGGGAGAATCAAGTAGAAGGTCAGAAGTTAAACCTGAGAGGGAAAAAAAGTTGAACAGAAGAAAAGATAGAATCATTATATGAGTAAATATACATCAAGAGAATAAATTAATTCAGTTCTTTTTCCTACATCTCATCTTCTTTAATGAGTCACTCACAATCTAGAAACAAAGTGAGATAAATGAAAATAAAGTCTTCCCAATTTTTAAAAGACTTTAAAAAACTTCTCAGACAGCGCAACAATACCTATAATCATATTTACAAAAAAAAAAATCTTTACCTTTCTTCTTGCGATTATATTTTTTCTTCTCTTTCTTTGTACTATCTTCTCCAGGTTCTTTTCTGTCATCATCTTCTCCACTTTCTTCAGTACCGCTTATTTCAGATCCACTTACTTCACTTCCTGTAAGGAATAAAAAAAAAAGAGAGAAATTAAAAGTCAAACTTTTAGAATGTTGTCTTCACTCTCATCAGAGACATCTGTTGCCAGCTTGAATAATCAGTTGTCACTAAATGCTATTTATCTACATTTTCACACAATTTCTGGCTTATGGTCTTCATCAGTAAGAAGTTTATATTGAATATTTCCCATATGCATTAACCACCATTAAATCCTTTATAATCTCAAGCTATTAATTTTAAATTCAAAATATCCTAAAATTTTGAACCCAGATCTGATACTAGACCAAAAATTAAATATTTTAGTGATCCCAATTTTATATTTACTATAGCTATCTTTAATCTTTTGGCTAGAAATATATATGGTTAATCTTTAGAGGGCTGCACAAAATGTGTGCGCTTGTCATTATAAATAGAAAATCACACTACTAACAAAAACAAATTTCCCAAAAATTGCATTTAGTATCAAGTATGCTAAAAACAAAATAATTTTCTTAAAAAATTCATATAAATTTTGTATAATTAAAAATATAGAGAAATTACTGCACTTGTGAATTTGATGGAGGGGGGGGGTGTTAAAATTTTGACCTAAGTATATGAAACGGTGATCACGTGATGTTTTGATGATTTTATACCTATCCTGCCCATGGAATAATGATGACTGTGATTTTTGAAAAACCAGACATCAAAATGTATAGAGATATAACTATATAAGTGAATGAACTTGAATTGAAAACATTGTTATGTTTTCATATTGGGCTTCTAGCTTTATAGTTAACTAAATAGGTAAAAGGTGGTGCTGGAGGGTTGCATTAGATCCTAAGACCTAGGTACAGTGTTCTCAAATCCAAGGCTCTTCACTGATGAAAGCCACAAGCTAGAAACTAGTCTGGGGTTATTGAATTGATTACTAAAGCTTGCATGTAATGGCATTACTGTATGGAAAGTTTGCTACTATTATTAACAACCTGCGTAAGCATATGAAATAGTGATCACATGAAGTATATAATTCATGAATTAATCAATTCACCTTTTGCAATTTTAAGTTGAAATCATTTAAATGATGAAAGATCACTAATCTATTTATTATTCTTCAGCTACCAAGAGATGACCTTTCATTTCCAAAATGTTGCTAGTGTAAGTGAGCAGATGAGAATATGTGAAACTTACAAAATTATGCTTTCATAATTATGAAGTAAACATACATTACTGTATAGAAAGCTATAAAAAGCCACTTGTGAATCTTAGACGAGTGGTTGCTCAAATAACAACAAAATGTGATATTTACCAACAAAAAATCATGTATACAAGAGATGGCCAAATTTTATGATTTATAAAGCCACATGAGAACAACAATTTAATTTTTAAAGTATTCAACAGAAGCAAATATTTGATTATAATTTTTTTAATTAATATGATTTATTAATCATACAAAAAATCAAGAGAATAATATTAATAAAGAAAACAAGATCAATAAAAACTTATTTATTACTCTCATGTGAATATATCTGATTAACAAGAACATTAAAATTTGGCATATAATTTATTAACAAAGTATGCAATAGTTCTGTAAGGTATTCAATCATCAGTTGTACTCGATGTTTTCACTTTATAAACTTAATTGTTAAGTATAATGAGTCCCAAGAATAAGTTGTCCCAAAAATTGGCATTAATTTACAAACATATTCTTTTAAAATGAGGATATTTAGGACAATAATTCATTATGTTCTGAATATAAATTAAAAATAATTACATGTACTGCTCAATTAAACTAGCAGAAGTTGATGGTCAAAAGTCAAATAGAAAAACCCCCTCAAAAAAATTTAATTAAAATTAAAAAAAAAAAAACCCCATTCATAAAAACAAAAAAAAAAAAAAAAAAAAAAAATATTAAAAAAAAAAAAAAAAAAAAATTGAAGATAATGATGTAAACAGTCATTATAAAACTGTCACCACAAAAAAATAAAGCATATATGGATTCAAAATAAAATGTAAATACATCATTGCTAATATAAATTGATTTTATTTCAAAAGTTTCATGAGAGCCATATTGGTCCAGCTAAAGAGCCGCATGCAGTTCACAAATCAATTTTCTCTGCTTATAATTAGTATATGCTTTTAAAAACATACTTAACATATAAGTAGACATATCTATATATTTTTGTTGGTAAAAAGGTCAAAATAGAGAAATCTATTTACTTATTACAAATGAAATACATACAAAGTAATTTATTAAAAATCATAGTAGCATTTAAATAATATATGTAAATACTGATTGGGTTCAAGCTCCAGCCCACGAGTGGGGAATGATTACACATATATAGTCAAATTATTACTCAGTATACATGTGAAAAGTTATTACATATATAGTTGTAAGTATGCATTTCTGAATGCAAGATAGTATTATTCTAATTAAAAGTGACTTTTTGTGAACAACTGGCAAAAACTATAAAATTTTAGTTTTAATAGTTTTTAAGATTAATGGCAAGCTAGGCAAATAAAGGAAAAAAAATTTTGGAATTAAGAAAAAGTTAACATATTTGGTTAATCAATCATTACAATTACAAACCAAAGACTCCAGAATCCAAATTCACTTTTTTATTTCAAAATGCTTATTAAGATTCTGGAATAGGTAAAAAAAAGGAGGGGGAAAAAACAACAATCTGGAAACAAATTACAGTACTGAAATAATGAAGTGACAATTTTATTTTAAGATGCAAATAAACATTTAATTTGTTGTGATGATGAATTCAGAAAATCAAACAATCAATTTCATTCTTATATCTACAATAGAACTTTGAGAAAAAGACAAAAGTTTGATTAAATAACTTTATTAAAACAGACAAAACTCTCCATACGGTAGTGATGTTTAGTGGTTTAAATAACTTTATTCATTTAAACCAACAAAGTAATCTTTTTTATGATTATTGGAGGAGAGGAGAATATATAAATTTTTTAATTACACTGTTTAAATTGTTATTCGTATATAATAAAAATAAGAAAGGAAAACCCAATCATAATCTCAATTTTTATAATATGTTACATATAACTTTATTTGTGTTTTCTTATATTTATAAAGTAATAATAAAAAAATTAATTATAATTACATATAAATCATTCTTCAATGAAAACAAATCAATTTCATTTCTGTATAAAAGTATTATTATACAATAAAATCATATCAAAATAAACCTGCATGTGTGAATGGTTATTCTCATGAATTAGTTTAGTTAAAAGAATTTATATTTAATTTAAAACTGTAATAGATAAAGGAAACAGTTTTGAAAAATATTTAAATTAAGCATTATTAACTAATTATAATTAACCAGTTATGTGTATGATGTATTTGTAAGATTGCAGTATTTATTTATATACATTAATTCAAGGGAAGTATCCGATTTATAAGTGAATGTGCAATCATGTTCACCATCCTAAGATAAAATATGAGATTGGACAGATGATACATTTTCATAACATACAGTTTACATATTTGTTCCTGGATAAACAGAATACTTATTCAAATGATGATTAAAGAGAGAGAATTGTAAGTCGTCCTGTCCTCCCCACCCTCAAGAAGATAGGGCCATTGTTTCACTATTAATAAGTAGAGTATTTTTATTATTCTTGTGTTATTACACAACATTATAATCACTAGAATCTGCTTAGAAGAATGCACTTTAAAAATCATGAGTGCAATTTAACATGTTTATATGCAGCACTGTATTTATTACAATGGACAGTAAAGACATAAGATTCAGCACAAAGTTCTTGACATGACAGAGCAACAAAAGTATCTTAGCAAAATATCATGCAAGATTAATATCTGTTTTCTGGAAGTGGTATTCTAAACCTTAGCCAGAAGATGTATGTGCATGGTAAATGAGGTAAATATTTTATATATTGCATTTGTCACTGCCATTATTCTTATAATATAAGTTGTATGAGATCCCATTCCATATTCATAATGATCTCTATTAACTAAATGATGCCAAACAATCCACGTAATAATAGATTGGTTTAAACATCAAAATATATTTAACAAATTAATATACTATCATAAAATTTTTGCCAGATACTAGTCTGGGATATACATATAATAATCGTACTTTCTGGTATCCATTGATTACTTATAAGTGACTATGGAGATGAAGTAACGAATAAAAATGAAACTTAAAATCCTTTAATGTTAAAATGTAACAGTTAATCCAGTTGAAAAAGTGATAGGCTCAAGAAGTAAAAATTTGGAACTCAATTTCCAAATTACTCGACTTCTTCAGTTTCTAATTATATATTTTTAAATTTAAAAGAATTAAATAAGAATAGTATTAAGTGTATCTCTTTATGCACCAGAAAAAACAACATAAATAAAAGTACTTACCTCCTTCTTCTAATTGACGTTTCAGTTCTTCAATTTCCTTTTGGAATTGTCTCAGCAAAGCATCTTTAGGATCTTCATTAATTTTTGCATTATTTTTTATATTCTTTGCTCGATTTGCATAGCGGAGCGTACTAATAGTTTCATCGTAATTGTACTCAGCTGGTCCAATATTAGCGCACTATAAGAAAAAATAAATAATTGTCATAAACTGAATATAATTATTCTCATTTAAAAAAAAAAAATTGTTACCATCACTGTTTTAGAGTTGCCTCCTAAGGAATCTTGCAGTAAGCGAGTAAGTTTAGAATTCCGATAAGGAACATGAGTGCTTTTACCGTCTACCAGCGCAGAAATGACATTACCCAACGTGGATAACGACAAGTTTATTTTGGTGGCTTCTTTCAATCGCTGACCAGTTGCTCCAGTTTTACTCTGGCGCTCTGAACCCTAAAATAATAATTTTTGAAATGTTTGATATTTGTTTCAACTAAAGTTTTTCACTATATAATTTTTTTATTGTTGATAATAAAATCATGGAAAATATTTTAGAAAAAGTGTAAAAATAAAATAATAATTAATTCAAGTTTTAGACCAATTAAAAATCAGATTGAATCAATGATAATAAATATAAGCAGCATCTAGTTCTTTCTAATTCATTATGCATTTTCAATTGGTTTATTTCTCACAGTGATTCAGAAATTCTTATAAGTTAACAACCTATCACTACCGAATAAAAAATTCTATATTTATAATCCCATATTACAAATGAACAGTTTATTACAAAGTGGAAGACGATTTTAAAGAGTCATTGAAATTATAAACACTGAAATCATCGTAAATGCTTAAAATAAGATTAAAATTTCTAGTCAACAAAAGTTAATGAAATTAGACTATATTAAAGATTATTGATAATAAATTACTAAATTCTAACAAACCAGTGTTTCGTAAGTTTCGGAAAAAAAAAAGAAGTAATATTTTACAATGCCATGCCAATAATAAATCTACTTATGTTCTAGCTCATAAAATGGAAACAAATAAGTTTCCAAAAAAAAAAAAAAAATGGTAAAAGAATTCTTCATTAAATGATAGAAAGTATATTAGCATGACGTGAATCTCTGACCATTCTAAAATACTAGCATCTCTAGATGACAAAAAAAAAAACACTCTAAACTTTAAAATTACTTTTTTTTTGTGAAACAAAAAATTTTCTTTATTGAGATTATTTTATTACTTATATTGCTTACACATGAATGACCTTTGTTCAAACAAGTTTAATAACCAAGATAAATATGTTAGTGTCCTTTCAGGAATGTGTCACTGTACAAACATTAAGCCAAATCTACAAATGCAGCAACTACACTGTATCTAAAACAGAAATCTTTCATCAAACTTTTTTTTTTTTAATACTAACAATCTTAATGATACTTCATATGACCTTCAAATATATGCAATTTTTTTTTTTCATATACTTCTAAATCTATAATTGTTTATTTATGTTTTCACCTGCTGCCACTTCTTAAATTATTATGCACTATTTAATACCAGAAACAAGAAAATAGGAATTAAAAGCTAAAGATTCTTAGACTAATGAAAATCTCTGTTTAATTAAGTGAAAGAAATTAACCTCTGGGCACTTGACCACTTGCTCATATATTTAATCTTAAAATATTAAGCTACTTAACAGTAAAATTTGTTTTGAAAATGTACAACCACATGTATAAAAGCATTAATTTCTAAATACAATCCATGCAGTTATTACTTACAGCAAGATCTACTAGATGGAGTTTGCCCATACGAACATGCTGTTGTCCATCAATTCCCTTTTCACTACATTCCACGGTAATACTAAATATAGCATGTGAGCGAGAACTGTGAGCATTCATATTAGTGGCTCCGACAGCCCCTTTGGAAATAAAAAAAGGATTAGTGAATGATAATCTAGCTCTCAATATAGACTGAATATAAACAAACTTACGGTTTTTATTTCCATGAGTCATGATGCGATCCATATCATCTGCAGTATTTACGACAAATGCCGATAAATTCTTAACATAAACCCCTACATCAGGTTTTTCTTTTACCTGCAAATGTTAATTATTAAGTAAAACATTTAATAACGAAAAAGAACAAATTAAAATTTTAAATAATGCTAATTTTTAATTTAATAAAAAGCAACTTTAAAGAAGTTACAGAAATAAATGTCCAGCTAAAATAGATTAATGATTTAGTTTATAATAATTATAATAATATTTTAATTTGCGAAGCGCAGATAGTTGAAAACTGAAATAAATTGAGATACTGCCAAATCTCAAGCGCTCGTTACAATATTTATCTGACAGCCACCCTTTTCTCGTAAAATCTTTGTTGTGTGCCAATCAGATGTCATGATAGCTGTCCAAATAACATCAAACCTAAACACAGAACATGAGCGCTTGAGATTTGGCACTATCTCAATTTATTTCAATAATTATAATAGAAATTTAAATAAAAATAAGAGTTTAGCAGATTTGTACAAAATCATGCTGGTATTACAAAAAAAGTACAATTAATTTTTTAATACATTCAATAAAATGATTCACAATTTAAGAGCTAAAGTGGAACGGGAAAATATATTTTGTTACAGTCTAAATATTAAAACAGATAACCCTGAATTCTAGCTTAGTAGTGCATGTACCTGACTCACATGCAAAAGAACCTAAGTTTCTGCCTGGAGAGAATTGAATAGGATTATATCTAAGATTTAATTTATCATTGTTTATAAAGAGATAAAAAGTTATAAAAATGATTAAACTCAGAAATTGATTACATGAAAAATAACCAAAAAATGTTATGAAGATTTGAAAATAATTGTTATAACATGAAGCTCAATGGAAAACTATATATTAAAAAAGAAATTGTGCATCTATAAATAGGAAAAATAAAGAATAAAGAAGTATATGATTCTTTTTTTAATAACAGATATTATTAAAAATAAAGTTTATTCCATTTTTAATACAATACTTATATAAATAAAAATACTTAATTGTAAATTATAAGGGAAAAAAATTTTGTTAAAAAAAAATTTGGGTGGAGTTTTTAGGGCAGGGCCCTTCTTCCTCTTTTTTTTGGGAAAATTAAATATATATAAAATAAAAAAATTAAAATAGTTTTTGTTTGGCGCCCTTTTTTTAAGGTGGGGAAGCGGGTCTCTTTTTTTGTTGGTTGGGTGGTTTTTTTATTTGAAAACCCCCCTTTTTTTCCCTCGGGGTGGGTTAAGATTTTATTAAAAAAAGGAGAAATTAAAATATAAATAAAAGTAAAATTTATTAACGAAAATTTTGAAACAGTACTGAATTATGGAATATTAGTATTAAAAATATTAGAAAAAATAGAAATGAAAAAAAATATACAACAATAACTCAGTTATTAAAATTTTTTTTATAAAGTTAACCATAAAAATGTAAGTTGATTTCATATACTAAATGACAATCTTTCTGGAGTTCCCAAATATTAATACAATGTTTATTATATAAATATGGAAGAATATTTCCGTCAATTAATAAACTGCGAGGTCAAATGATCTTTGAATTCAATAGAAGAGCCTGAACTTTCGAATAAAATAAATGATCAGTTCTAATAAAGTAATCCTTCCTATGACTATTATGTCTAAATAATTCAAAATTTTGATAATTTTATCAAAATGTTCAAATATATTCCAAAATTTTACTGTCAATCAATTTATTAAAAAAATCACTATATATTACAAATTTTAATCCATCTAAGAGAGCAAATAATCTACAATACAATTTCTTTTTTACATCTATTATGAAAATTTCTCTAAATTTTAAATAGTTGTATAATTGGATATTTCAAGTTGACAATATTCTACATCTCTTAAAATCAAGCTAAGAAGGAAACTTCAAAATACTCATTAGATTTAAACTACTAAATTATTATTATTATTATTTTATCAAATAAGTCACTGGATAATGTATTTATCAGTTTAAGTATAATACTGTTGACAATTATCATCTTTTCTTTTTTTAAAATAAAAATTATTCTTATATCGACATCTTTTTTTTTTTTGTTAAAGAGACATTTACAAAAGGGAAAGCATAACAGGACTATCTCTCTTAGAATCATAAGTTCTCAATACAATATATATCAAATTTAACTAATATAATAATAATTAAATCCAACATTGAGTAGAATTTTCTATTTTCTCATGACTTTAGAAAATTCAATGCTTGTTAAATATAAGGAATAATAATGTATGAAGTCAGTCAAGTATTTAGTTATTATTATCAAAAGCAGTAATTTTATGCACTCTCAGATATGACCTTTCAACATTGCTACCCACTTCTTTATACAGTGATACCCATATGTATTTAATAACTAAAAATTTGGATTTATGTTTACTTCTAATCTATAATTTTTTTCCTGTCTATACTTCGTGCATTCAAGTACGAAGAAAAGTATTTTTATAAGTCTAAAAATTCACAATAGTAAATATTTTTGAGAATGAAATCATATAAAGCCTATCACATTGTTATACAGCAAGTTGTTTTGTTTATATATGTATTTACTATTACTTTGTAAATTTTGTTTGCTTCATTGTATCACATTTATATTTTATTTTTCAAATAATTAATGATATATAATGCTTGACAATGATCAAAAAATATAGTCTACAAACAGTGGAAGAAGAGATTTTTATATGCTATTTATCAAAAATATTGTAGCTAAATCTTTACTTTTCCTCATACGAGTCTTAGCTTTAGTATCATTATCATCATAATTACCTACCTATCAAAAGGAAGATTCCGTTTCTCAACAAAAGTACTTCCTTAAATAATTCATTTTCCTTGAAACACTCAAAATCCTATCTTCTCTTGGCACCTTACTCCTCCAACATATATTACATAATAAAATTCCTCTTGAATCTCTTAAATTCCTTAACAAATAGTCTTTCACATACCTTTTTTAAAACATGTACATTCCATTATTCTATAAAACAATATCTCAAAAGTCTTAAACGTATTCTCTTTTGTTTTAGAATAAGGGCTGCTCCATATAAAGAAATAACCCAAACCAAAGACTTAAAAAAATATATTTCTTAAATCAATTTCAATATCCACAAAATAATCTATTGTTATTGCAAGTCTGTTTAACTTCTGCATTACTTGTTCTGATATTTTGATGATTATTTCTATCAAAAGTTATCTAACACTAACGTTTTATATTTTCCAGCTCATTTGTCACTTTTAATCACTTCTGCTGATATTCTCCGTTTTACCCTAAAATATTGTTTCCAAACCTTGTAAATATTTTATCAATCCTATTAAGTGTAGTCTCAGAATCTGTGATGGAATAAACTTTTTGACATCCTTATTAAAGCAATATCTCTTTTATACTCCTTCTCAACGAAAACTTAAAAACATCTTTTGATTCAAATACAAATTCTTAATAGTTGTCACTTTTTCCAATCTTTTTTTCACAAATTTTAATATGATGCTCTTTAGTCAATAAATACACACATAATTATATTGGAGTCAAGAAGGAATTTGTATTTCAATCAAAAGATATTTATAAGATTAAAATCTTTTTTACAGAAAAAATAGAAATAAGGAGAGCTGTAAGACATGTTATTTTGATAAGATACTGAGAATACATTTAAGAATATTGATGACATTTAAAAAAAGTTCAGAATCGAATAAATTTTTAAAGCTAAAAAAGTGAATTAGCTATATTAATATAGATAATTAATAAAACAGGTTAATGCCAAATATACATTAAACATTTTAATATAATATAATGGACTACAATATCTGATTTACCCAGGATAATTACAACTCGTCTACAGAGAACACTGAATTTCCACCAACCAAAAGAACAAGTTGGATTTAAAAGTGGTTTCAGTACAGGAGATCATATCCAGGTATTGAGAGAAGTTATAGAAAGGACAAATGAATCTGAGTTGCCATTATGCTTTGGATTTGTAGATTATGAAAAGGCATTTGATTCTATAAATATTTCTTCAGTGATTAAAGCATTGGATCATCAAGGTATAGATCCAGGATATTGTCAAATTTTAAAGAATATTTATAAAAATGCAACAGTAACAATTAGATTTCTTAATGACACTAGAAAAGTCAACATTGAGAAGGGTGTAAGACAGAGATGATTCCATATCTCCAAGAACTTTTTACAGCAGTTCTGCAAAAAGTATTTTGTGGATTAAAATGGGAAACTAAAGGAATGAAAGTAAATGGAGATTATTTAAATCATTAGATTTTGCAGATGATGTAGTTGTTTTTGAAAATAATGCTTTAGAACTGCAGGAATTGTTGCAGAAGTTATCAGATGAAAGTAGGAAAGTAGGACTAAAAATAAATGTTAAAAAGACTAAAGTAATGTTTAATAGATTTTCTCAAAATATGAAAATAAAGATTGATTATGATGAGTTAGCAGAAGTTAACAGCTACAAATATCTTGGTCAGATTATTAATACAGATGGAAACATAATGGATGAAATTAATCATAGAATTAAACTTGTTTGGAGTGCTTTTGGTAGAAATAACTTGATATTAAAAGGAAATATGCCTTAATTTGATATTAAAAGGAAATATACCAATGTGTTTGAAAAGAAAGGTTTTTAATAAATGTGTTTTACCAGTTCTTACTTATTGGATCTGAGACTTGGACACTTCAATACAGAGATTTAAGACCACTCAAAAAAATATGGAGAGATGCATGTTGGGAGTAACAAGAAGAGATTGAAAATGCAATATATGGTTAAGAGAACAAACAGGTGTTACTGACCTCATTGAAAAAATTAAAAGACTGAATTGGGGTTGGGCTGGACATACTGCTACAAGAGATGATAATAGATGGAACATTGAAATCTTAATTTGGATTCCAAGAGATTGTAAAAGACCCAGAAAGAGACCACATGCAGACAATAGTCTGTACATTTTATATCAGCATTAGAAATTGTTAAAATTCACTTCTTACTTATTACAAATATTTTATTTGAAAGTGACATGTCAAATACACAATCATTAATAATTGCTGCAATATAATTATTAAGCATGTACAGAAATATACTTAAGTCAAGTAGAAATTCAATCAGTTTTTTGGGACTTTTTATTTAATTATATGAATTAAGAGATAAAATAAAGAACATGAAAGAAAGCAAGCCCTAGTAAGGTTTTGCAGATTATATGTTGCAATGGAAGCACATGGTCAAGTGTAAACTATTATTAGAGATTGTACACTTACACCAAAGTAATCCGAGATTACGCATTATATAATCAACTATTCACATTCACTAATGAAAGAGTATTTCCATTAGAGAACATTCTAGAATATAAACTACTAAGCAGTTTCAGTTTATATATTCAGACTCTGCATTGAAGTTCCGTTTCAAAATCACTATTGGTATGAATTAAAATTCCCTATTTTAATCATATAAGCTTCATATTCACAATTATTTTGAAAGTTTAGCTTTACAGTAAAAATGATTCAATTTAAGCTGTTTTACAATAAACCCAAAAAACAAAAAAGATCATATATATTCCTAGTTCAATTACATGTCAAAAAACAAATCCATTTAGCCAATTATTAAAGTGAAAAATTTTAAAAAGCAAGACCAAAAAATAATGGTTACGAGCACAAGATATATTATGTGAGAAACAAAAAAATGTAATTTATGCTATTAAAGAAACAAGTACTGTATTTCTCTTAGACATGCTTTAATTCCACTTAGTTTGTTCAGAACTCAAATTTTAATACAAGCCCTGAAATTTGCATGAATTATTAAATTTAATAAAAAAGAATAATTGAATGGTTTTATAACTCAGGAACTTATGAAAAGTTAGAGTGCAGAACTGTAATCAATCCAAGGACCTTAGTTCCAAAATCTGATAACCTACCACTGCACTAAACTATGCAGTGCAAATAATCAAATAGTTACATGACTTGAGAGTTTATAAGTTTGAAATCCCTGAACTGGAACCAATCCAAGGATCTTACATTCCAAAGCCTGACATTCTATCCCTGCACTAAACTGCTTGGGCAATAAATAAAAATGTCAATTAAAAGATTTCTTTTTTTTTAATTCACTTTACCAACCCTAGTAAAAAATTTAACAAATATTATAAGGGATATAAAATCTTTAATAAATCAAAATGCACTACTTCCATATTTATCACTGACTTCAGAGAAGCATACACTATATATAGTAGATCTTGTAGCATAGTAGTTGGAATATTTGACAGTTATGACATGACCTGGATTCAAGCCAAGGAGAGATGAAACTTAGAAAATTTTGTTTCAAGTTCCAAACAAACATATTTCTTTCAAATAGCCACCCCATGACCAAATCAGACAAACATTGAATTATTAATCAGTAAATGGATATCCATTTATTCTTAGCTATACAAATCTTTAATCCTCACCCATTGGCATTTAATAATAATGACGGATATTGCTTTTTCTTTCACTATTTTTCAGTAGACTGACCCTGGTGAGATCTTCATTCAGCAGTGAGCTATTTAAAGATTAAATTACCTTCATTTTTATTTTAGGCTTCAAAAGAATGATCTTTATTACATTACTTATACTAATAAACAATCAATGCTTTTGGAAAAGCTTCATATCCTAATCATTCATCTCTAAGCCCTACTCCACAACCCAAAATCTGTTATTCCTGTACATATTGATTTTTCAGAATGAAAAACCTTAATGTAAATTGAAAAACAATGAAAGATTGTTGACTTTTGATAGAAGAAAAATTTGAACAGTCGTCATATGAAACTTTCATATTATAGTGTAATTTAGCCTCAGCAAAACATCACCTGATCTCCACTAAATATCTTCACTTCAGCCATTCGATGCATACTTAAGTAATTAAAACATGTTAAATGACAATGCATAGAAAATTCTTATCCAGGAATGTCATAACCTTATCCAGAGTTTAATTTCTAGCTTATGACTTTCATCAATGAATAATTTTGATCTGGATCTAGTACAACTGGATTTTTCTACTCCATTATTTGCTCCTTTTTTTGATTACCAAAATATTAGACTAAAATTCCAAACATCTTAATGTGTTGAAGATTTGACTAACTACATATTCTGATTTTTTACTTTTAAAATAATATATTCCTTGGCTAGAATTGTTAATAACACTAACAAAACATCATAGGATCCTGGCCAAGGAATATAGATAGTTATAGCTATTAGAAAACTGAGAACACCAAAATATATAGATGTACTGAGTTCTATACAACTATGCAAGCAAGTTGACTTAAATTCAAAATATTAAAATGTTTTTAAATTTCATAGTGATAGCTTGATAATAAATAAATAAATAATAATTGCTCAAGAAAAGTTAAATCCAAAAAACTTCAAATACACTAGCTCCAAATCCGAAATTCTCCACTGATAAAAGCAGTACCATTTGATATCTATTAATTACTTAAGTTTATACAAAATGGCAGAATTTGAATAAAAGAAACAGATTTTATATTATAGTTTATTAAAAACAACAATAAAGTTTATGCAATTTTGTATTTAAATGTAAATAAGTAAATCATTTAACTACAACAAACTAAATGGATTGTTCGGTTTGTAAGAATCTATATTTGATTGGGATTGAAAAAATTTCTAAGTGTAACTCTGCCTGAAGTGAAATCTCAAATCTTGGTATACAAGCCAGTAACAAGCTTTAACAAATAGATTATAAAGCTATTTTTGTATTTAAAATTAATATTTTTCTATACATTTCTATGTCAAATATAAATGTTAAATGCAAAAAAAAAAAAAAAAAAATGTATTAATATTGTATTATATTGCTAAATCATTTTAACTATCTTAAGTATTTTAAATAAATTCTGTGGTTGTCTTGTGATAGCCGTTCGTGGCCTCATGACGGCATTAATCATGTGTAAAAACACATAAAAAATGCCATTTCTGCGGCCGTTATTACAAGTAATTCAACACTGTTGTATTATGGTAGTGTGTTTCCGATAATGTAGGGGATTTTAAACAATTGAATATTGGCTATCGTATGGTGTTACAGTGTTTATATTTCAAGTGTACATAATTTTTTAAATATAGAATACATTTTTTTTTATTTGTATGTAAATGATGTCGTGTAAATTATTAATAATTTAAAGACAGTCAAAATACTTCCCTCCACCACTTTAAATGTTTAAAACAGTGGCAAAGAGTAGGTCCTAACATGATTTCGAAAACATAATGCGTAAAATCACGTTTCAGCGAGTCAATATATGAGCCAAGTGAAATGGCTGAACAAAACATTACTATTTATAAATTGTCTGACTTGCCAACCACAGATTCTGACGCTGTATCATTTTTCCAAAATAAAAATGTTTTACCAAATGAGAAGCGCTTGCGAGTGAGGGGAAAGAATGAAATTGTATGTTTCAAAAAATATATGGCAATTTCGATGTTCGTCATGTAATGTAAGATGTTCTATTCAAAAGAACACTTGGTCAGAAGGCTCCAAGATAACATTTTGCATATCGCTTCATCTCATATATTACTGGAGTTGCGATCAACTAACACAGGAAGCCATACATTCAGAGATGGGTATTAGCAAAAGTGCCGTTGTAGAATAGACCACTGGACTATGAAAGTCTCTCATCCCGACCTTACCGTCAAATTGGCGGGCCGGGTTTAATAGTTGAGGTGGACGAAACGATGTTCACCCGCAGAAAAAATCATCAGGGAAGGATACTTCCACAACAGTGGATATTTGGTGGGATGTGCAGGGAAAGTGGAGAATGCTTCGTGTCTCCCATTGCTTCCTGCTCTCCATCTATCCTTCTGGAGGCTGTCAAAGATAACATAAAGCCCGGAACGACCATCTTCTCCGACAGTTGGAGGGGTAACAAAAGTATGGACCTTGAAACTGCCGGTTTTTAACATCTTACTATCAATCACCGCTACAACTTTGTAGATCCTACAACAGGTGCTCATACCCAAAATGTGGAGCATCTTTGGGGCCTCTTGAAGTGGCGTAACAAGAAACAACGTGGAACTTCCAGAAAATTGCTTCCAAATTACCTGGCAGAGTTTGTGTGGCAACATCTGCACAAAAACGAAGACCTGTTCTTGTGCATTCTGTCCGAGATGGCTTTCAATACCCAACCTACGCCAATATAGTGTGTTCTTTTTGTATTATACCAAAACACAAGCAAAGTAAATGAAGCAGAAGCCGTGATCAACATTGTGTTTTAAAAAAAAAGCTGTTTGTTTTATTAACGTTACTGTAGTTTTGTTTGTCAAAATCAAAAAAAAAGAAGGCAATCAATGTCATATTTAAAAAAGACATTACTGTTTTTTCATGTTATTCTACAAAATTTGATTTTGGGGGAAAAAAATTGTTAGTGTTTTTATTAATTGCAAAAAAAAAAATCTTTTTCCAAAAAAAAGTATAGAAAACCTGATGGGATTGCTGTTAATTAATGTATATAAACAAAAACAAGCGATCAAAATTTCTTTAAAAAAAAGAAATTTTTCTTTTTGTTAAAATTAAATAAAAATTAAAAAAAGCGGCAATCAAAAGACTACCAAAATATTTGTTTTTCTTGTTTGTATTTGAACAAAATTTTATTTTTAAAAAAAGCATTTGTTATTGTTTTTATTAAAAATATATATTTTTAAAAAAATATATAAAAATATTTAATAACGTATTCTAAAAATAAAAGTCGTGAAATAAGTAAATGTGAGCTTGTATGTTATACTGAATAATAAATTGAAAACACTGTCTTCGTTCTGTTATAAAAAAAGAAAACATACTTTTTTAATTAAATTATATAATAATTTAACATATTTTTTTAAAAATAATTATAGCTAATTAAAAGAAGAATTATTTTAGTCAAATTATATTTAAAACATTGTGATTGCTTTTAATAATTTGCTTTTAATAAGTGTTGGCCCGGTTTCGTAATATTTTATCGTTTTTTCACATAATTAACGCTGTCAAACGGCCTCGACCAGCTATCACAAGACAACCAATTTTGTTTTAACAAAAATTGAATGCAATAATAATAAAATGTTTTAAAGACTACATGAAAACAAAGAAAACTCACTTCAAGTCGCAAAGTCTGATCTTTCCCCAATAAATCTCTCACTTCTTCATTATAGATTTCTAAATAAGAAACTCTCACAAGAAATCTGAGAAAGAAAATAAAAACAACAAGAAAAATTAAAACACTCACATTTATAAATATAAACAAATGCTGATCATTTGCAAATATTGTATTTGAAATTTAAAAAAGCTTAAAAGGTAATCAGTAATTGTATAAATGCTTTTGATTGCGAATGATATGTGTCACATTCTACCCCACACTTCTATCCATTCTCTTCTGGATTAATGAGATGGAAAAGATTTTGCAATAAAAGAAGATTCAGATTTGTAGAATGGATCCTTTAAAGACAATCAGTTCATGTAAAAAGTATACGATATATTATATTCTAGTCACATAACTAACAATTTGAAGAAAGAAAAAATTGTAAATATAAACCATACAATCATGTGAACTTATACTGAATAATATTAAAATTATTTTTTCTTTTGAAATGGCATGGGCACATTGTAATACGTAGGAATAATAAGTCCCAAGACAAATGATGATGCATGGCACTTCCAAATTCATAGATATGTTCTCAAAAATACAGCAAACTCTTTTTCCGGCTTTCTCTTTTTTATGACTTATCAAATAAATAATTTGCAAGACAGATATCATAATAAATTTGATTACTATTTTTCAAAAAATTTTCAAAACCAATATTATCATTCTAGCCAAAGTATTTACAGATATTATATAATATATATATATATAATATTCTATAATAAACACTTTTAAATAAATACTTTTATTTGCTATACACTAAAAAGTAAAAAATAATTGTTTTCTTCAATCACAATTGGGATTTAAATATAAAACAACAATTGTAGCTGAAGAAAACAAATATTTATGGCTAGGCACAGTAAATACAAGCATTTATTATAAAATATTTTTTAGATATATTATTTTTAATTTTTTAGTATTGGGATCTAATTAAGTCAAAGAATTAGAAAGAAAATCATGCAATAAAAATTGATTCCTACAACTATGTGGCTTGCTTGCCATTAGTTTT
Organism: Epiperipatus broadwayi; assembly: GCA_028023455.1. Classification (NCBI taxonomy): domain Eukaryota; kingdom Metazoa; phylum Onychophora; class Udeonychophora; order Euonychophora; family Peripatidae; genus Epiperipatus; species Epiperipatus broadwayi. The sequence continues at coordinate 277,079 of JAQFVV010000578.1, read as the reverse complement.
ATATGTACTTAAATACTCTTAAAGTCTTACCTACAAAAAATTGCAGAAAATATTATTTTCTTCAAATTCAAATCATTTATCATCTGCTTTGAAGCAATAATTGTTTTACCTGTGTTTTGAAAGATAGCATATCAAATGTTATGTAACTTAAATTTATTCTTTTATACATATGTTAATTCTTATAAATATTATATAATGAGCATGCCAATAGTTCTTAACAAGCTTTTCAGAATATCTCTATCCCCAGATTGTTTTCATGCTTTTGGCATTCCTCAGTGAGGTGCTAGGATATTCAAGCATTAGATTTAAAATACCAGGCCAAGCCCAGCACTTTACCTAATAGTTAACTATTAAGTAGAAAATCTGAAATTTTCAGACATCCATATGTCCTCAAATAATAATTTAAATATTCACATGGGACTGTACAGAAGTTCAGATACACCATATATTAATAGTTTTAGCAATATAAAATCGTCAGACTTAAGAGCAAAACAATAATTGCAAAGAAATCAAATCATATATCACGTGACTTAATTTAATAAGCTTGTATTACAAATGTTATATAATGAGCGTGCCAAAAGCTCTTAACATTGTTCAGTCCCATAAGACTATTTAAGTTAGATATCTGGATTTGAGAAGACATGGATGTCTGAAAATTTCAGATTTTCTACTTAATAGCGCTCACCTGAGGAGTGTCAAAAGCATGAAACCGATCTGGGAACAGGGATATTCTGAAAGGCTTGTTAAGAGCTATTGGCATGCTCATTATATAACATTTATAATACAAGTTTATTAATTAAGTCACTTGATATATGACTTGATTTCTTTGCAATTAATGTTAATTCTTGTATATAATTTGTTGTTAACAAAGTTTGCTTTATATATAACAAAAAAAAAAAAACTGATTCCAATATTATTTTGTTTCTTTTTAAAAAAAAAATTTATAATTAAGAGAAATTAAAATTTAAGACAACTTTTATAATCAAGAGAAAGTAAAATTTGTTTTTATTTCTATTTGAATTTATTGTAAATCTATTTTAATTTTAATTTTTTTTTTAAATATAGTACCCCCTCTCATGATCACTGAAAACATAAAGAAAACACACATAAGTATCCAGATTTAAATGTACACTGTAATGTTTATCAATTGTACTTACTTTTTATCATCTTCTGCTTTAGCAATATGTCCAAAAATATGAGCAAATGAATTGGGAATGATTCCTTTTAATTCTGGAACAGTGCGAATACCTTCCATAGTGAATGTTTTCCCTGTTCCTGTTTGACCATATGCAAAAATTGTTCCTTTAAAAAACAAAATGCAATCAAAACATAGCTATCACAAAATATTTTACTTGTAAAACCTACATATAAATAAGTGAAATGAATACCAACCGTTGTATCCTTCTAAAACATTGTCGATAATTGGTCTTGCTGCTTGGTTGTAAACATCCACCTGCTTACTATCCTGACCAAAAACAACATCAAAAGTGAAAGTTTTGGGAAGTTCTCCATGAGCAGCATTAGGATTCTGGACTGTAACAGTTCCTTGTACAGGGTCAAGCTTAAACATAACATGGGCATTCATTACAAATATTCTATAAAAAGGTAAAAATATATTCTAGATATCTACATTATTTCTTTTTCAGTGAGCAATCTTTAAATTGAAAATAAGTTGTGTTAATGTACATTAGTGATTAATTTTAATTTGATAAGTAAGTTTGCTACTTTATTAATAGCTTTTTGAAAATCAAATAATTGGCTAAACCTGTACAATATTAATATTATAAAATCAGTGGTAATTAATGTTTTTGAAATCATAGAGCACGTCTGATTATAAAAATTTTTGCAGAATATCTGAAATCTAATATTAAAAATAATTATTTATTATAGAAAATTTATTGTGGATTATGACATGTTCCCCCATTGTTTCACATAAACCCAAAACTTAAATACTTGTGCATTTATTATTTTTTCCATTTTACTACATATAATTTTGTACCCTATATGGACTATATTTTCAGGCATATCATTATTATTACTTCCACTTTTCTTAGTTCCATCTTTAATTTTGGTCCAAATCATGTTTTCATTTAATAAATTTATCCTCTGTGCACTATTAATGACTGCAAATAATTATTTTTAACATATAAAATATTATTAAAATAATTAATAAAAATTGAAAAGGAAAAATTATTAATATTATTTCGGTACTTGTTAAATAGCGGTGGCTGTTTCTGTGCAAAAACACAAAAATATGCTGTTTACGCAGCTGAACTTATGGCGTATAGAACATTTTTTGTTCGTATTAGCCGTTAGCAGGCCTAGATGGCATTGCACACAAGTATTATGGCCCGCTGATGTGCTTCGCAACACTATGCAAATATTGCACACTTCACGGATCACTACCGTATGATGTGAGGGTGTATGTAATTCAACTGGCCATAACTCTTTTAATGTACATTCGAAGTAATGATCTTAGATCCTAGCTGATGTACTATTACATACTAATAATTGTAAGCCCATCTCCGCACTTTATTACACACCTTGGAAAATGAAAGAATTGCAAAATAGTGCCAAATACCATTTCCCAGAACTCATGCTAATAGGCACGTTTTCATGAGAAGAGCTAAGAGACAAATCGTAAGCTTGTTGCATTTTTTGGACGATCCTTCAGATCGGCAAAACCATCGTTCTCTCCCCATGGACATTCCAGCAATATGCGCTGAAATTTAATTTAATGGCATTTAATTTAATTCGGGCTGCTTAATTTGTTAATCAAATGTTTGGGTTTTTTTTGTAATTTTGTTTAAATGTTTAATTTACTATTAGAAGAATAACGTACATTTTTAAATAAAAAGAAAAGTGTTTTGTTTTGTTTTTGACGTTTAATGTAGAATGCTAAGAATAACGAAAACTTATCTGAGGTTGCATGTTGTTTTGAAAATCATAAGCTTGGTTTGATCAGAGTAATGCATCTTTTGGACGATCCTTCGGATCAGCAAAACCATCGGTCCACCCCCCTGCACATTCCAGCACTATGCGCTGCAATTTAATTGAATGGAATTTCATTTAATTCGGATTGCTTAGTTTGTTAATCAAGTGCTTTTTTTTTTTTTTTAATTTTTGTTTAAATGTTTCACTTACTATTAGAAGAATAACATATATTTTTAAATAAGAAAAATATTTTGTTTTGTCCCAACCCGGAAACGTTATAGTAAAACATTTTTGCACAGAAACAGCACCACCAAGCGATGTACAGTGGTTAATTAACAAGTACTATTATTTCTTATTAAAAAATATTTATATATGTGTGAATTATTTGATTTAAGATGTAAGAGATCTAATTTTAAAATGTTAAAATTTAATTGCAATTAACAATAAATTCATACATATAATAATAATAATAAGCAATCATTTGTAAATGAGAATGGTAATTCTAATTCCAAAGAAAGAAAAAAATTACTCTAGAAATGTGTTTTGAAAATACATACAAATCAATCTGTGAACTACAAATATGTCCACATATAAAATATGCTGGTCCATTTTTCTGTTCACTTAATATTTTATAATGTTAACTTTTGATTTCTTCCATAAAACCTTTTTTTTTTTCTTAAATATTTCAACACAATGTCTAATTATATCTCTCGGATTATATTCCTAGTCTACATATTTCCAATGGAACAATTAAAATTGCACTTTTTTAAAATATCTTTTGAGATAATCCTTATAATGTAGGTTAAATCTATCTCTCCCATAAAGGCTATGATCGAGTTTACCATAAGAACACACTTTTAGGAAATCTTGGATTGCTCATTAGTTTTACATGCCTAACCCAATGAAGGTATGATATTACAATAGAGTACACTACAATATCATATTTAAGTTGAAAAACATATTTATTAGTTTTATGATTTATTGAGCATTCTTTAATGGAAATTTTTTAATGCTTTTACATAGTACCAAAAGAATATTCAGGGTTCATTTCCATATAATAAATATATATATACAAATATCTATAAACTCCAAAACATAATAAATGACTACGACAAACAAATAGACTTCGATACATGGCTAGAAAAGGTAAATTATAACTTGTTTTCCTAAGAAACTGCATTAGTCTCAGTCCATTCAAGCAATTTTAATAAGCTGCATTGAGATTAGCTTTCCATTTCTGATAACCTTTCATAATTTTGTGAAACATTTGCAATAAGTTCGTGAACCGCTAAAATTCCAAGGAACATGGATTGAAAACAACTATTTTACATTAGTATTAATTTTTAAAATAATAGTATTCTATCATTAAAAAAGGTGAAGAAATTTACATTACGGGTAATTTTTTTCATTACTTTTGGTAAAAGACTTTAACAATTTACAACAGGGAAAATCAGATCCAAAGATAAGTATTGATCATCTAAATCAACTCTGAAATATATATGATTTATCATTCTTTTCAAAAGCAATTAATTTTTATAATATGCTATCTTAACCAGGAGTTCATGATGATGTAGTCTGGTTTTATGCGGAGACATTAGTTTAATGTAGTAATGTATGTTACTTTAAGGGGTGGGGTGGGGGGAGTGTACAGTCTGTTATTTATCCACCTCAAAAAAAAACAGCAGCCAGAATTCCCAGGCAATCATCCATCCAAGTATTAACTGAACCTAATATTACTTAACTACGATGATCAGTATGTCTATAGACAAAAAGTAAAATTGACTGATTTTATTGCTGGGAAGTATGTATGAAGTTTGAACATATTGTCCTAAGGATCTTACATCCCATAATCTGACATTCGACCACTGCATTAAATCAATCAAGGCAAAAATACAATGAATGACCCTGAAGATAAATATTTCATTTTGAACCAACACTTATCAGTTGGGCCAGATCAGCATTTCCTATTAAGCAGCTAATGATTTACAATTAAATATTGCATAAATCAGCTTGAGAGGGAAAAAGCTATAGAATTAAATTGTTTTTTGTCAACAGAGAGTGTAAAAATAGACCATATAGAATTTTTAAAAAAGTGGATAATTATTATATTTGTTTAAGCTAAAAGACAGTTGAATAGGCAAAGGCGTTAAACATTGGGACAGGTGGGGTTGATTTTGATATTAATATTATTTGGTGTAGATTATCATATAATGATATTTCTCCAAAATAATCTTCCACCTTTTTGGTTTCCAGACTTCTCAATCAGATTAATTATTATTATTATTAAAGACATCTTCGATTCCATTACTGGTCAGCCTTTTTTTTTCTTTTACTTAAAAAATTTCCCCATAGAACCAAAATATGATCAAAAGTTGGCAAATTGAATATGTTTACCTTCAAGTAATATAAAACAACATAATAACAATAAAAGTAGTAAAAAATACTTTGTTAGGCTTTAAAAAAATACTCTGAGCAATTGAGCCCAGTGTTGTGAACAAGCTTAAAGACAAGCACTTATTTAATCAAACAAAATGTCACTGATCAAGTCAAGGATAAAAACATTATTCTCAAGCTGCCAGCCAATACGATGCTTAAATGTTATTTGATTCTCTGATTGAATGATAACATAATAAATAAAAGTTTTCATTCAAGTATTTATTCAGTATTTTACAAGAAGAGATCAAAAACTAAATACATGGGTGAGCAAACAAAGTGGTAATACCAACATCACTGAAAGAATTAAGACAGAAATGGGATTCGACTAGTCAGATTGCTAGAAGAGATAATATATGGAAAGTTGCATTTTAAACTAAATCTTAAGAGACTGTAAAAAATCTAAAAGGAGACTACATGTGAGATAGGTGAAGTTTGCTGTGTATTTTAAAGCAAAGAAGCTAGAGATTGAAAAAATTGTGTGAGAGAAATGATGTTATGTTTGTGGATGTGTGGGATTTTTTAAAAGTAAGAGGGAGTAATAGAATAAAGATGGATTACACTTAGCAAAACAAGGAAGTGAAGTTTTAGGGAGTTTGATTTATAAAGAATATAGTTCAGGAAAGTTATAAAGGGGAGGTGGGTTCTGAATTGCAGTGTTATCAGAAAGAAGAATGGACAGGATGTAAGAAATAAACAAAGGGTAGCTAATTTACATATAAATGTAAATGTGGAAAGGGAATGAGCTGTAAAATTAATGGCAATAAGTTATTCATAAATGTAATGGAAAAGAAAGAATCAAAAGAAATTATAAAAGAGTAGTTAGGAAAGAAGAAATTGTTAAAATTGGATATTTCAATATGCAAGTTGGTAGGAGATCAGAAAAATGGCTGGAATTAAACAAAGCAGTGAAAAATAAAGAGCTTGAGGAACTAGCAGTAGAGGAAACATATTTAAGAGAAAAAACCTATACTGGAAGACTTGGTATGGCAGACTATAAATAGAAAAAAAAAAAAAAAAAGGGGTGGTAGTAGAGGAGTTATGTCAAAAAAATATTTAAATACTGTAAAATGTCAAGAACATTTGTGGTGTGAGATAAAGTTAGGAAGACAAGAATGGATGGTGGCTATAGTGTATATAGCTACTGGAGATAATCAAATTATAATGGAGAAAAACAGTAGCATATATGAATGCCTAGGTAAGAATATACAGAGTTTCAAAAAAAAAGGGAAGAGAATAATGGTTATAGGGAAAATGAATGGGCATATTGAAGAAATTAATGATACAGATAACAAGAATAGACAGCTTTTGAAAAATTTTTGTCAGAAAGTAAATATGAGCATTGGAAATTTATCAAATATTTATGAGGACAATATACATGTTCTAGAAATAATCGATTTCATAAAAATAGATTATGTATTAGTAGAGAAAGAGGGAATGAATAAAGTATGAAAAATTAAAGTGTAAGAATTTTTGTCAGAGAGTGAATATGAGCATTGGAAATTTATCAAATATTTATGAGGACAATATACATGTTCTAGAAATAATCGATTTCAAGCAATAGATTATGTATTAGTAGAGAAAGAGGGAATGAATAAAGTACGGAAAATTTATGGTGTTTGATAATGAAGAGAATGTAATAGTGATCATAATTTCTTTTATAATAGAAATGGTTAATAATGTGATGGAAAATAATAATAAAAGTAGAAGGGATAGTGAAAGATATAGATGGAAAATGAATGATAAGAATAAATTAGAAGATAAAAGTTGAAGAAAGCATGGAAGAGTTGGCGGAGGATAAATATAAGGAATGGTATGGTGAAGTAGAAAAAATGGCAAATAGGGTTACAGGTGAGAATATTCTGAAGAATAAAAGTAATAGAAAATTGAGTTGGTCGTGTAAAAGAGAAGAAAAAAGCATGCAGAGAATATAAGCATGCTATTAAAAACAGAGAAAGTGAAAAAGATGTTAATATTAAATGGGAAAATTATTTTTAATAAAAGTTGGGTAAAATAGAAGGTGTAGGGAGAGATGTATGTTGGAGTAACAAGAAGAGATCGAAAACGCAGTGTATGGGTAAGACAACAAACAGGTGTTACTGACCTTATTGAAAAAATTAAAAGATTGAAATGGAGTTGGGCTGGACATATTGCTAGAAGAGATGATAATAGATGACAATTGAAATTTTAAACTGGATTCCAAGAGATTGTAAAAGACCCAGAAAGAGACCACATGTGAGATGGATGGATGAAATAAGAAAATGTGCAGGGGTGTTGTGGAGAAGAGAAGCTAAAGATCGGAGAAGATGGATTAAACTTGGAGAGACCTTCATCCTGCAGTGGATTGATAATGGTTGATGATGATGATGATGATGATGATAGAGAATAAAATTAAATAATAAATTATTGGAGGATATTAATAAAGGTGGAAGAGATGGGAGTAAAAAAATTTGAAAATACATTAAAAGAAATGTGGAGGAGAGAGAAACAGCATTACTAGATGACGAGGGAATAGAGTATAGCTCTAGAGAAGAATTACGCAATCATAAATAAGTATGTAATGGATATACAAAAAATGTTAGATATGAAGGACACAAACATAAAAGCATATAGTTATGGAAATATTAGATTAACAGAAAATGAATTGAATGAGGCAGGGAAGAAACTGAAAAGTGGAAAGGCAAGAGATTTAAAGGAATGGATAGCAGAAATGGTAATAGGGCAAAATTAAACCTATTATCATGTTTTAATAAAATGGCACAGAAGATTTTTCAGATAGTTGGAGTAATACAAGAGAAAAGCTACTATTTAAAGGAAAGGTTAAGGATCATACAAAGTTAAGCAATTACAGACCAATAGCAATGATGTCTGTGTTATATAAAGTTTTTGCATATATGATGGCTGGAAGGGTCACAAAATGGATGGAAGAAAATAATATAGTGGAAAAAATACAAGGAGGTTTTCGATTGGATAGGCATTTAGGAGATAGTTTATTTGTAGTTACACAACTTATAGATATGAGTAGGACTACAGGTAAAGTTATATTTGGTTTTTATAGATATGGAGAAAGCATATGATAAAGTAAACAAAAATAGATTATGGGTAAGTTTATTAAATTTGGGAATGGATAGAGCTTTAGTGGATCTTATTAAGAGATTGTATATAGAATCAGTTAAAGTTAAAAATTGGGTTGGACTAAAGCAGAAATGCCCTAGGCCATCTATTTTGTTTTTGTTGCAATTGAGAGAAATGGAGAGAGCCATAGAAAGACTAGGAAGAGAGATAGGGATACCATTAATAGGTGGGAAGGAAGTATATACATTATCATGTTTTATAGTTGCGGTTGTTTTCTTGTGCATAGAAATTAGGGAGGATAGGGAAGTTATGCTGAAGACATGGTGCAAGGGTGAGAAAAAAGATGTGGATTAAATTTAGTGAAGAAAAATCAAAAGCAATGATGATTAATAGTAGGGAAAGAGAAGACAAAGAATTTTATTAGGGGATATAAAGTTAAGTGTGAATAGGTATAACTATTTGGGAATCATCTTAAATAATCAGCGAAATTGCTTGGACGAATGGGAGAAAAAACTGATAAATGAAGCAAAGAAAAGAAAGGGACTGATAACATTTTCATATAATAAATGTGATGTAGCTAGAATTGTATGGAAGGGAATGGCAATATCAAGGTTACCATATGGTAATGATGCATTATGTGTTAGTAAAGAGGTATTATATTACTTAAAAAAGTACAAAGAGAAGTAGGAAGACATGCATTAGATATAGATGTGTGAAAGGCAAATGAAGCAATTCAAAGAAAAATAGAATGGTCAAGATTTTATATGAGAGATGCAAAAAGCAAAATGAAAATGTTCGGTAGACTGCAATTTATGGATAATAAGAGAATAGTCAAAATATAAGTAAAGAGTAGGCAAAAAGATGGGTGAGAAAGATAGTACGTTATGCAAAAGATTTAGATAACAAATTAACGTCAGTATACTTATACAAAAAGTGAGATTGCATAAGAAGAATTGTTGCATTATAGTTACAAGAAATGGGATAAATCAATTATTTTATATAGCACGATGTTTATAAACTGTAATATTTAAACAGTGTTTGAAGTGTTAGTATTCAATCATTTATAGTTAAAATCTGCAAAGCGCATGTGCAACAGCTTAAGAAATGGGATAGTAAGATGCATTAATAAAGAATAGGGAGTTGGAGAAATGAAGAACTAGTATGGAGAGTAAAAAGAGTTTAAATATATATAGAAATAAACAGAATATTGGGTGCGAGTTAATTTATATTAGCAAAAAAAGTAGTTTACTATTTAAGGCTCGAACAGGATCTTTAGCAACAAGAGAATATACACATAAATGGAAAAATGTAGGTGATTTAGTCTGCAAGTTGTGTAAGGAAGGCATAGAAAGTATTAGGCATCTGTTAATTGAATGTAAATGCCTGCAAGCAGAAAGGATGCAAATATTGAAGTTGAGGAAGAATAAATATAAACAAAGTGATTATGCAGAAAGTGAGTTCTTTGTTTTTATGCTGGGTTAGGGAAAAGATAAGGGGGAGTTAAATGAAACATCATGGAGTTGACAGAGATTATGTTGTAGAAATGGGATGGAGCAGGATAGAGAATATGAAAAAACTTAGGATGGGAAAGGGAAGGTTAAGCGGCTAACAGGTTTCTCTGAACATAGAGACAGAGATATTTCTGACTCCAAAAAAAGGTCACAGTGCATCACATCAGTGTAAAAGTTTGTGTAAGCATAAAAAACAGTGATCATCTGATGTTTAATGGTTCTAAAGTGCAATGTTGACTGCTTTCATATGGCAAAAATTAGAATTTGGCAACTACAATTTAAAGCACTGCAGAGAAAAGTTTGGGCAGAAGTTAAAAATAGCACCGAAAATTATCACAGAAGTGGACCATTGTGTTCTATAACATATACTTGTGTTTCAAAGATTAACCCACAAAACATCATATGACCACAATTTCTTATGCTTGCTCATAACTGTTATTAACAGGCAAAATTCTTCATACAAAACTCTCTATATATTCTGGCTTGCATTGAATGGCACTACTGTACGGAGAGTTTTGCCAGTTTCAAAGATTAATTCTGTATAATCATCACAAAAATTATTTCTAGTGTATTATCTTTTTACCTTTTTGTTTTAGAATTGGAATGAATATACTCTTTGCTAGTTGTTCATGTAATTAATATATACAAAAGTCGAAAAATCAAAAGTAAGAGTCAATCTGGAGAAATGTCATTCTCAAGCTCGCCACGAATCAGCAATTAATACTATTTAATGCATGTTTGGAGTAATTGAATTAAATGTGAAATACTTCTATTTTATTCTATGTATTATAGAGTTACATAAATTCTCTTGAATAATAAATATTCTTTGGCTACTTAAACATTTAACTTACCTTTACAACTTGACGATATCCGGTGGCCTCTTCTTTTTCATTAAGAGGACGACACCTAACAACAACACGAACGTTTTCGAAATCTCCGGACGTTTCAACCTAAATAAAATGAATTTACTATTTTCATTTAAAAAAACGAATAGACATAATTAATTTTAAAAAGTTAATGGTTATTACTATAATTTACGGACAAATCCTTAAATGAACGCTGAATGTTATTTACAAAAATATTAATTAAATGGCAGCCATAATTTTAGGAATAATTAAACGAAAAACTCAATCAGAAAAATACATTATCTATGGAGTGATTTTTAAAAAAGGAAAATATTTACAAACCGGCATTTTTTGATGAATTATTGTGAGAGGAAAAAATAATTAAGAATAGACATATTTATAATTAAGATTAACAATCCTTTTGATCTAACCATCACATCATCGACTGCTAAGCGCATGCTCAGAAAAGAAAAAGTATTTATAAACAAAATATTACTGCCCTCTATTAAAAATTTCTATAACTATTTCATTAGATTAAAAATCCGAAGCGCCTATCTTTTAAGAAATAGGTTCTTGTTAAAAGTAACACCAGAATGTGTATGCGCACTTTTATGCAAGAAGTTGTTTGTTTGTTGTTGTTTTTTTTTTTTTTGGGGGGGGTGCTATGTACCTACAGATAAATATCTTATTTATATTTGAGCACAGACTTTTAAGCTTCCTTCAGCTATCTTCTCCATCTTATAAAACCAATACACATGACCACACAATAAGATAAATGATCTCTAATATATGTATTTCGTGCTGAACTAGCACTCAGCAGTTGGTCCAGAATATCATCTCCCACACACATATATAATCAGTGTTGGGCAAACTTCAATCTTCTCCACCCTCCAACTCTTCAGCCATCCATAGCATTGAAAATCTGATGGTGGAATGCTCAAACCCTTGTTGGTGCCAATATTGTGGTCATACCAATGTTGACCTTAAGACCCCTCATATATATTACCTTAATATGTCCATTTAAATACAGAGGGATGAGGAGAATTCAGGCTGAACACATTATATGTATGTGTAGGAGATGATATTCTGGACCAACTGCTGAGTGCTGGTTCAACGTACTGGAGATCGTTTACCTTATTCACATGTGTGTATTGATTATATAAGATGGTGAGGATATCTGAAAAAAGCTTAAAAGTCTGTGTTCAAATTCCCTTTAATTACATCTTAAAGTTCAGTATTTACAATACACTAGTATTAATTTATTATATAAAATAAATAAAAGTGTAAACTGTTAGTATTAATATGTAAAGTACTCCAAAAATAAAACAGCTAATTAAGTTTGCAGAAAGAAATAAAACTTACTGGAAATAGTAACAGATTAATTTGCAACTTAATGAAAGTTACCTTTGTTACATTTATATACAAGTGTGATTAAAAAAGAAATGTTGTCAAGCGTTGTTAGCCGAGAGGTCATCGCATCCGCCTTGCAAGCAAGTAGTTGGTTGCAGACGGTTGTGGGTTCGCGTCCCGGCCGATGCTATGACATATGAGGAAAAAAAAAAGAAATGTTACAATATAATTTGAAGTACCGGAAACGAAAAAGTTGGAAATTTTAAAAGAAAAGCACTCCTTTAGAAAATATAAGAAATAAGAATTTGGAAAAAAAGAATGACTTAAGGAATTGAGAATAAATGTATGGTGGAGTTTGTATAAATACAAAGCATGTTTTGTTTTGTTTTGTTTCAAAATGATAAAGAGAAATTATGTATATGTTGTTGTTTGTTTTTTAATTGAGAAATTCTGTATATGTTGTTGTTGTTTTTTTTAATTAACGAAAAGAAAATGAGCTGATTAATTTTCATTACAAAAATAAGATGAACAAAAATAACTTTAATAAATAAGATAGAGAATGATTAGGCTGTCTGAATAAATTAAAATATACTAATTGAATCTGTAAATGCAGAATTTAATTAGTGAGAAGAAAAGAAGAAATTCGGATATAAAGAGTGGAAAAAAAGAAATCGCAGATTTTCTCCATTTTACAATTGTGTGCAACAAATTGTGTTTCCTTCATCATCAGCCAGTAAGCAGAAAAGATATATAGTGGAGAGTCAGCACTGCAAGACATCGTGGAGGTACCGGTCTCAGGCATCAGTTACCTGAAGGTTAATGAGCTGGTTAGAACTGTATATAGATCATCTTGATATTAACTATTTCATATACGCCTGACAAGGCTCTCCGAGGATTTACTACCAAATGGTAAAATATAAACTTATATTGTTTGATTATTATAAATTTAAGAGGCTTAGCAAACAGTAGCAGTCTTTAGTTAAGGATTGCTATATTTCATAACAAAGGCATTGGATATTTTAAAGTGCAGTTTAGAGTTTTGTATCATTGGGGGACATATTGTTTGTTTGTCATATTAATAACGACTTAATTGTAGCATATTGGATTTGTAATTAGCTAAAGTTGGTGCAGTCAAAAAATCTGAACCTAGCTGTAGATAACTAAGCCTAAAGTTATGAAATAAGATAGATAGTAGGAACTTTTCTTATTTTAGTTGTTATGTGGAGCTATTGCTATAGTCAGGATAAAAAATGTCTTTGGGTCAATCAAATATATTGGAGTTTGATATTGGTAATGCAGTGGAATGGCCGCTGTAGATTATGCAAATTGAAAATGTTTTGTGCTGAATGAATAATAACCAAAAAATAGCAGCAGCTCTGCTGTCTGACAGGCCAAAGATTATCATTATTATAAATAAATATTAGGAGTAACAAGTAGATGACTTAATCATTATATGATGCCATAGTGGAAAAAATTGAATCATCGTTTTAGCCCAAAACTATCTCGACATATAGCCAGATTAATGCTAAGAAACAGAAAGCAATACAATGGCAAGACTATTAAAGAATATAATATAGCATTGTGGAGAATTATCAAAAAATTGTAGTTGTGGCGATTTTGTAGACCAAATACTTCTGGATCAGTTATTATGGGGGGATCTCAGATTATAGGCTTTGTCAAAATGTACTTAAGGAGGCAGATTTAACTTTACAAAAGTCAAATGAGAAAGGAATAGCTTACAAGCTAGTAATTGAACCAGCTCTGGCATTCAGAAATAGAAATGCAAAAGAACAAGAAGAACACATGAGAACAAAGAATGGGGGGATTGACAATGTAGAAATTAAGAAAATTATGTATTTTTGCTTCGGAGCAAAGGGCCATTTCACATGGTTTTGCAAATGGAAAAACCAAGATGTATTACAAGTGTAAACTTAGAGGACCTCTAGCAAAAATATGTAAAAAGGCTGAAACTTTACAAAAAGTACCATGGATCCTAAAATAAAAATATGAAGAGAGGGAAATTAAGCAGCACTCATACAATAAAAAATATGCATGCAATAGTGGAAAACAAGTTCATGACAAAATTAGAGATATGGTGTACAGAAATAGATGAAAATAGTGGATTGGGGATCATATTAATATCAGACTCACTACAGAAAGAAAAATAAGCTCAGGGAAAAATAATGCAAAAATAAAGAACATGTTTATAAAGGCACAGGATATAACTGTAAATGAGGTAGACATTAAGAGAATAGTTGAAGTACCAATTAAATGTAGAAATAGAGAAGTAAAACTTCCTTTGTATATAGTGAAATGGGATATTAGTCCCATTATAGGGCACGAATGATTCAATACTGTCGAAATCAATGTTAGTATAATTTAAATATTACAATTGAATGAGAAATTACACAAACTTTTCCTAAATTATTTGAGAATGATTTAGGCTTGATGTGTACAAATCCAATGGATGTGAAATTATTGAAGAATACAACTCCCAATAATATGTAAGGCAAGAAAGATACCATTCACACCATGTGCCAAAATGGAAGAAAAACTTCAGGGTTTAGTTGCAAATAGAGTATTAATCCCTGTAGAAATTTCAGAATGGGTCATGTCTAATGTAATTATAACAAAACCCAAATGAATGGATGAGACTGTGATAATTATAGAATTACCGTAAATAGGTAGGCGGCCTACCCGGTGCCAAACATGAGAGAAATATTGGCAGCAATAGCAGATGCAAAAGTTGTTGTGAAGCTGGACTTAAATTCAGCATACCACCAAATAGCAGTGACAGAAAGAGTATCACAAATGCTAACATTAGCAATGTTTTTTGACCTGTTTAAATGTAACAGGTTACCGTTCTATGTAATTATAGCCTTCCAAGCAAAAATACAAGGTTTGGAGGAAGTGGTACTGTATAATGATGACATACTGATTTCTGCAGAGTAACTGGAAGTATTACACAAAAGAGTAAGGAAGTTGTGCAAAAGATTAAAAAGAACTGGGGTTAGATTAAATGCTGAAAAATCGGTGTGGCAAACGGATAAATTACTTTTTCTCAGACATATCATTTCGGAAAAAGACAAATGGCATTTCCGAAAAGTGAAGGCTGTTAAGAATGCTGATAAGCCAAAAAAGGTAAAACAATTACAGACTTCCTTGGCTTAATTTTTTTTTTTGAACCGTTTCTTAAAAATAAAGCAATTGTGACAAGGCCGTATATGACTTGTTAAAATGGAACCAAAAATGGGAATGGATTGATAAACAAAATATAGCTTTTGAAGACTAAGGAACTGTTGGTGTCTGATAAGTTGTTAGTGCATTTTAACAATAATCAACCAGTTCAAATTACAACTGATGTATCAGATTGGGATGTGGGTGCAATTTTATCGCCTATGATTGATATTGGGAGCATCCAATAGCGTATGCCTCAAATACATTATTGAAAGCTGAAAGGAACTATAGTTAAATTGACAAAGAGATGTTGGCTATGCTGTGTTCATTAAAATAGTTCCATCAATACATATTAGGAAGATTATTTAAAATAGTGACAGATCATAAGCTTTTGTTAGGTATTTTTGCCCACAATCAGATAGCTCCTGAACATTTAAGCCCAAGAATCACAAAATATTATTGCTGGGTATGATTTTAATAAAAGCATTGGAGATAAAAAATTTTAACTTGTGTATCATTGGAGGATATATTGTTTGTTTGTCATATCAATAAAGACTTAATTTTAGCATACTGGGTTTAATATTTAAACAGCATTAAACTGTTGCACATGCGCTTTGGATTTTTTAAATATAAAATGAATGAATAATAAACACTTCAACCACATGCTAAAGTCTTTGGAAAAGATAGAATGGCCATCTATCTTTTCGAACCCAAACACTTTTGTATGGGTGAATCTTAAGTGTTTGAAAGTGAAAGCATGAAGATCTTAAATAATCACTTTAAATTACTTTTACATGCTTGAATGAATGACGCTGGTGAAATTTATTAGAATTTACGATATGTCATTCTTATTTGAAATTAAATGTATGTAAATAAGTCAATTATTTTATATAGCGCAATGTTTTTTATAAACTATAATATTTAAACAGCATTAAACTGTTGCGCATGCGCTTTGGATTTTTTAAATATAAAATGAATGATACTAAACACTTCAACCACATGATAAAGTCTTTGGAAAAGATAGAATGGCCATCTATATTTTCGAACCCAAACGCTTTTGTATGGGCGAATCTTATAGTTTATAAAAAACATCGCGCTATATAAAATAATTGACATATTTACATACATTTAATTTCAAATAAGAATGCCGTATCGTAAATTCTAATAAATTTCGCCAGCGTCATTTATTCAAGCATGTAAAAGTAATTTAAAGTGATTATTTAAGATCTTCACGCTTTCACTTTCAAACACTTAAGATTCACCCATACAAAAGCGTTTGGGTTCGAAAAGATAGATGGCCATTCTATCTTTTCCAAAGACTTTATCATGTGGTTGAAGTGTTTAGTATTTATTCATTTTATATTTAAAAAATCCAAAGTGCATGTGCAACAGTTTAATGCTGTTTAAATATTATAGTTTATAAAAAACATCACGCTATATAAAATAATTGACTTATTTATATACTGTGTTTGTAAATTTATTGAATGTTATTTTAATCTATTTTGCTGTGATATTTTGTTTGTTTTGCAAACACATAGCAACTTTATGCAAATTAGTCTGTGATAAAAGAATCTGCAGAAGAATTAAGCAGGATTGTCAAGTGTGCAGTGCTTAATGGTTGAAAGATGACATTTAAAAATCATGTTTTCCTGCAATTGAGTTTACAAAAGAGAAGAGGTTTTCAAGTCTTACAACTTTGTTATAACAGTTATTTTAAATCACTTGTCAATGGGAATGTTTATTGTAATTATTTGTAATTAATGTTATTAAAATTATTGTTTTTGAAAGTTTACTTAAGTTCTAAATGTTGCATTTCTTTTCTGAGCTCATTGTCACCATATCACACAAACTCAAAATGTACAATTGAAATTAAAATGAGAAATCAATTCAGTTTAGAGCAATCTAACAGTTTAATAAGCACAAATCTCTTAATAGAGATTTTTACTAGCTACATGCTGCCTTGATCCCATAGGTCATTGATGACATTGCCAATTATTAAGGTGTATTTATTAATATGAAATTAAATGATATATTAGTTATTAGTGAAAGTATTAGTGTTAATTACGGGTATTAAATAACATAGATATAAAGCTTGATTATAGATTTAAATTATAAGCCTTTCTTAATTTGTGCACTACCCATGGAAATCCGTAAAATCCCTCTTGATATTCCATAGGTAGTATGAAGAATTAATAAATCAATGATTATCCTGAGATCTCCTTATTGTGAAGTTATTCTTATGATTATTGCCAATCTTAATTATCAAAAATAATAGGAATCAAAGTTTATCTGTAATTATCTAACAGATAAACTTAACAAGTGATTGAATTAAAACTTAATAGTATAGATATGATATAATATATTGGATGTTATTGTTAGCCATGAGAGTATGTAGATACTTAATAAGGAAGAGTATCTGGGTATTCTCATGCCATTGAATAAATATTTTGTATTTGTTTAATGTTAAGGGGATGTGATCTGTTTATAGATAAATGAGTCTCACATTGGTTATATTTAAAATGCATCTTAGTTTAGAAATGTTTAATCATATAAAAGTAAATTGGGATAAATAAGAGCCTTACCTAAATTCAATTATTATAGTTAAAGAAAATGGTCGGGAAACAGTAAGTCTGTTAATAGTACCTAGCCAGAGTCCAAGGAGAGCCTAATGTAGGGACTTGGCACCTCTGCTTAGGGTCGTACCACCTATAGACAGGCCACAATATATATGTATTATGTGTAGGTATGTATGCGAAGTAATTTTCCTTCCATAACACTGCTAATACATCTCACACATTTGGAACAGGGTAAGCTCCCTTATTTATGTTTTTATTTATCGTAATGTGATAATCTCCGCATAGCCATATACTACCATCTGGTTTCATTATCGTTATGATAGGGGTCGCCCATGATGTCTCTTCTATAGGTGTAAGAACTCCTTTATCTATAAGATCGTTCAGTTCTTTCTCTCCCTTTTCTCTTTATTGCAAATGGCATTTTCCGTGGTTCACATATAATTCCTTTTGCATCTTTCATTAATTCAATATCCATTGGTCTAGTTCTAAATTCTGACAGTCCGGGCATAAACAATTCCGGATATCGTTTTTTCATAGTGGTTTCTATATGGACCTTTTTAAATATTTCTATATGTATTCCCAAAGCCACGAACCAATTTCTGCCTAATAGCAGGCTAATATCATTATTAACTATGTATAATTCTAAGAACTTACATCTTTTGTTCAGTGACACTGGCACGGTAGCTTTCCCTCGAATATGCACTTTATTTCTGTTTATATCTGTGACTAACACATCTGCTTTCTGTAGCATCAACTTATAATCCCAGTCTTTTGTAATCTCCATCCAGTCTTTATTTGATATAAGTGACAAACCGGCACTGCTGTCAACTTCCATTGACATCCGTTTATTGCAAATTTGTAGTTCCACACTAATGTTATCCAATCTTTTTCTGTTACTCATGGTAGCATTGGTAGACACTTTACATTCCACCCCACTCCGTGAATTTATAATCTAATTTCTTTCTCGGAGATTCGCCTTCTTTGGAATGACAGATGGCAGCCTGTGCTCTCTCGTGTTACAAATCCTACACACTTTGTCTTTATATCTGCAAACATTTTTAATATGTCCTAATTTTCCACAGCAGTTACATTTTAGTTGCTTACTGTGGCGACTGGAGGTCGCAATATTATTTTTTTTTCTTTCACTACTAAATGCTATTTTTTCTGGAAATTTTGCTATATTATACTCTGATGCCATATTTAACATGGCCTCCTGTGCAACACATTTATCCATGGCAGTTTTGTAATTTAAATTTGGATCGCTTAAAAGCACTTTCCTAAATTTGTTATCTGTTATGCCATATAGGAATTGTTCTAATAAAGAATCATTTACTTCCAGCCCAAATTCACAATCCTTAGCTAATTTTCTTAATGCAAGGTCAAAATCTACGGATTTTTCCTGTGGTAATTGTGTTCTATTCCTTAGTCTAAGATGGGCTATCCATTTTGACATCTTCGGGACAAAATATACATTTACCCTTTCTATGATTTCCTGATAGAACATGTCTTCCGGACATTTTGGATCGGTATGCCTGTTTTCTAGTTGTATCATGTCTTGTCCCACAAAATATAAAAGTGTAGCAATTTTATAGCGGTCATCTTCGATTTTATTTATGAAGAAATGATATTCCACTTGTGTTAAATATGTTTTCCATGAGTCGCTGTTATTCATATCGAACTCGTGTATTGGAGCACCTGCCGCCATGTTTTTTTCAAACTTTTTTATGTGTCACTTCGCTTACGGTTCAATCCTGTCACAACTGCACCACTCTGCAATGTCTGAGGGTTTCACTCTTTTAGAAACCAGTCAGAAAGCATAAATAACGTAAGCGCAGAATTTAGTTTATATACAATTTTAATAAAGTATAAATATAACTAATCACTAAAATATTTACATATACGAATAAACCCTTATAATCCATCATGAATTAAGATTAGCAAAAGTTCATTAGTTATTTACAAGTTTATTATACAGAGTTCTCACTTATCATTTCCAATATGGCTTCTTTTTGGAGTCATACATTTTATCCAAGGCATTTGACAAAACTGCACGAGGGAACCAGGACACAAGAGAGAGAGAAAAGTTCTCCTCGCTATTTATCTTTGGACACTTATCGGTCACTTCTGTCCAGGCCAGATAAACAATAGTAGTGCTCTCTTTACATTTATTTTACAGAGTCACTCTATAAGCAGGTATGTATCTTTATGTTATACATTTGTACATAGCAGGTAAATATAGGTTATAAAAAATAGATAAGTTTTAGAAAATTGATAGCAGAGGGAGTTGGTTAAAAGGAATAAAATGTTAGAAAATTTGAAAAAACAGTTAATTTAAAACAGCAGAGAATAAAGGTGATATTATTAAAGAGGAAAATATAAATTGGAGGTAAAAAGGTAAAAGTTGTAAAAATTTTAAATTTTTTTTATAAAAATAAAATTATAGATGTTAAAGTAAGATATTATATATTAGATAATAAGTAAACGAGATAGGCAGTAAGAAAAAAGGAAAGGAATATTATAAAATAATATAAATAATAACAGGTTAATGTTTAAAGAATTTTAAGAAGAAAATTTTTAAAAAACTAAAAATAGAAATAAGGATGAAAATTGTTTGAAAGATAATATAAACAATGGTGTATTGGATGTGTTTGTATATTTAATATATATGAGATTTATATGTAAGTGGAGTATGGATGGATGGGTATTTATAGATGTATATGTGGATTGGTATATGTAGGTATATGGGTGTATATATATAGGTATATATATATGTGAGTTTAAAGGATATATGTGTATATATTTGGATATCAATATATATAGATGTAGGTATGGAGTTTTATTTGTAGTTGGTATTTTTGTTTTTGTATTTTTTTATTTTTTTATTTATATAAATATGTGTCTAGAGGTGATGTGAATATATATATATCTGTTTGTAAGGGATATATGTATATATGATGTTCATATGTATATTTAATCCATATATGTATATAGATGTAGGTATGGAGTTCTTCTATTATTATTTTTTAATTTGTTTTTTGTTTTTTATTATTTTTTATTAGTTTAATTTGTTTTTAATTTGTATTTTAGTTTATTTATATATGTCTAGAGGTGCTGTGAATATATATGTCTGTATGTAAGGGATATATGATATTCATAAGTATATTATATGTGAAATGATGGTTATGGATTTGTATTTATGTTATTGGAATATTGTTATAAGTTGTAATTATAAGTTTTATAAAATTGATAACAGAGGGAGTTGGTTTAAAGTAATAACAAGATAGGAAATTTTATTTAAAGAAAATGAAGTGTAAAGGTTAGTATTATAGTGATTAAAAAGATTTTTTAAGAAGGAAAAAAAATTTTTAAATTAAAATTAGAGATTTAAAGTAAAAAAGATAATATGTATTAGATAATAATTATTAAAGGTAGATAACAAAAAATAAGGAAAGGAAATTAATTAATTAATTAATGGAAAATAATATTTAAAAAGATTGTTAATAAAAAATTAAAAGAAGTAAAATTAAATAGTTTAAAAGTAGATTTTAAAAAAAAACGGTGATTTGGATATGTTTTGTATTTTTTATATATGTGTAATTTATATCTCAGTTGAGTATGCATAGGGATGTGTATTTATAAATGTATATGTGAGTTTGTATATATATGTGGGTGCGTGTGTGTCTGGGTTATATATGTATGTATGTTTAAAGGATGTATGTGTGTATATTTGAGTATGCATGTGTATATATATAGATGTAGGTATGGAATTTGTTATACACGTCTAGGGGTGATGTAGATCTATATGTATATATGTATGAAGGGAATATATGGGGAGATTTGGGTGCATATATATATGTATTATATATGTAAAATGATGGTTATGTATTATATATATATGTATTAAAATTTCTTTCCAATTCTTCTTATTTGCATTGCTGAATTATATATAATATAATACACCATATACACCTTCAATAACACTCTACAATGCAGTTTAACATATGATTTATTTTATTTCCTTCCTTACAGTTTCAACTGTCCAGCAGTCATCATCAGAGCTACAACATTTAAACATATACAATTAATATACAATTAATATCTATCCATACATATACCAATATATTGTACCAGGTGGATGATTTACCATTGTTTATAAGTCAATGACAAATATCAATCCCTGGTGGAGTAAACACAATATTTACTTTTACTCTTCAAATAAAATTATCTTATGAAAGCAAATTATAAGACTAAATATAACACTATACCTTGCAATTTATGTATTGCTCCACCATGGCACCTTAGGCAGAGAAGAACATACTCAGAGAGTATGTATGTCAAAACAATAGCTATAAGATATATAATTAGCATTACATTTCCAGGACATAACTTCTTCTCGACAGTTAAATCCAACACCATGTTCAAAGCACTTTTTTGTTTTGTATAAACACGGGCACCAGCTATTTATCCAGAAGATAAACAATGCACTTTGAACAATGGCCACTAATTCACCGCCCAATATACACCCATGACTAGCTCAGTCTATTTTTGTAATTCAATAACAAGATATTGTTTCACTTAAATAGTGGTAAAAAGAATTTACCGACAAATAAAGTTTGAAGTTTATAAAAACAATTTATTTTAATTAACATTGATTAAGTAATTTTAATATTTTATCAATCTAATATAACACACGCACATTTTAAATTAACACACTGTAATATATTAGGAGAAAGCATTAAATAATATTTGAAATACAAAATACAATGAAATCAATATATACGAACGCATGAACACGTAACATTTTAAACACACATATTAACAGTTCATTTATGTATGCTATAGAGTTCTTAAACTTGACTCTTGGAGCTTTATGAATGCATGGCTACTTTAGAAATAAGAAAAGTGTTATTACCTAGGATTTTGAACGTGGATACTTCTTGCTATTTGCTGCTTCTAATGAAATATTTCTAACCGGTTAGATTTGAAGTTTCCTTGTGGAGATTTGATGCCGATTATTCCAAGGCATTTCTTTAAGACAATTAGACATTGAGTGTTTTCAGGTTGTTACACAGTCATCACTTTTCCCTGGTAGTTGGCTGTTTCATTGGACTTCAGTAGGAGAAAATTGTATGTTTTCTGAGGTTTTAACACTGCATTGTTGATTCTGGATATACAATAAGCTGACTGATAAAACTCACTGATAGATTGTACTGAACTGTTATCTCAAACACAACTGAAGTCAACTTTAATGCCATTAACTCGACTAACTGTCCAATAAAAAATTGGCTATTTATAAGTACGACGTGTTGTCATTTGTTGTCGAAATATAATCTCATGTTTTTGAAGATCATTTAATTAGTAGCCATGCAAATGTGTTGTTTTTATATCTTTAATTAGTAGCCACCGCTGAGTGTTTTTTTTAATTTTTTTTAACTTTTATTTATTTTTCAATATAATTTTAACACACACATATACACGCATTTATTATATATTTTATTAACAAGCTTACATTTAAGCACATGTATAATTTATTCTAATAAACTTGAATGAAAAGAGATTTATATTTTTAAACTTTACGTTACATTTTACCTAATAATACTAAAAAAGAAACTCTTTAACTTCTTTTATGAAACTTTTAGTTTGTTACTACAGGAAACTCCCCTCCCCCCCTTTTAATTAATTAATTGTAACTTTTATTTCAAGAACTCTTAAACTTTTAACTATTTATTTTAACAAATAATAATAAGAAAAAACTCTTTACTTCTTTTATAAAACCTTTAGACTTTTAATTTTATGTTTCTTTTACGAAAGATTTTTATTTTAATAATTTTTTTAAACAAATTATTATGTGCCAACACAATATTGGTACATTACACCACCCTCTGTTTGAGAGTAAAATGCATCATTTTTGACCATTTTATCTCTGATAACTTTAATTCTTAATTCTAAATATTTATTAATTTTCTAAGTTTGCTTTTTACTATCTTTTACTTTACATGCTAAGGGCAATCTTCAATTATACTTTACTTCTTTCGATGCTGGCAACATTGCTTACAATGGTCTTAGTCCTGGATAGAGACCACAAGGACAAACTAAATTTGTGGCACAGGGATCTTTTGGAAATGAGGCGGATGCAGATTCGCTGGCTTATACCGACTTACACTATGAAAAACCAAGCATCTGGTGCCAATTCTCTTGCTTGGACTTTGACACAGAAAAGGTTGCTGTGAATGGCAGGATTCATCAACTGTCCATTGCATTCTTACACTTTGGAAACAAGGTACGAGATATGGGAATTCTCCCCTGAAGAAGTGACTTGCGGGTTATGCTGGTTTTTCCCAGTGCGCATTTCAAAAGAGGAATGATCCCTGATAAGTCCGTTATGAGTACTAAATTTTATCCAGCTGACAGCTTTCACTTATCCTTATCTAAAACTTATTTCACTACTACTCTCATTCCCTTTAATTTCAAACCCTTATACATTCCTAATATAACTTAGATTGACTTTATATTTTACTTATTATTTTATCACTAATCTTACAATATTATTTTCAAACCCTTATGAACATTATTCTAACGTATTTATTTATATTACAATATTACTTTTAAACCATTTGTTTACTTTATATATTAACGTGCATGTACTTAGAAAACTATTTTATTTTACTGCTCTTCATTATTATACAAAGATTTTATTGGGCTTGATTACTTTAAACCATTTATTTATTTCCTTTTATTAACTTGCGTATATTCAAAAACTATTTTATTTTATTATGACTATTTTACACTTATTTCCTTAACTTGATTTTATTCTATGTATTTCTGTTATTTTATTCATTTATTTAATCCTACAAACATTACTTTTAAATCATTAATTTGACCCATTTATTTATGAACATTTTTCTTAATTACTATGTGCGTGACAAAAAAAAAATATTTTATTTTACGAAGCCTCCATTATTATTATTTTATGTAAACAACTCCTCATTTTAACTTTACTTTTAATTTTAACTAGCGACATTCTGATTCAGATTTATTACCTATGTCAAACTAATTATTTTAACTCATAGTCCATTTCCAGTCCTTATTGTTTCCATTTACTTTAATATTCTGTCCCTTAACTAACTCTTAAACTATGTCAGGCAGTTCTTTCTTTCTTTCTACTAATTCACTAACATAAACTATACTCCATATCCTCACATCTATCCCTTGATTAAAATTTATTGCTTCATCTCTTTCCTGTTCTGTTCTATTTTCTGCTTTGTACACTTAGAAAACCTTTAAACTTCGCAGGCCTCTGTATTTTTCCTAACTGTGAATATATATTCCTCCGCTTTCTCTTTGTTTTAAATCTACATTTAAAACAAACACGAACTTTTACTTTAGCCTTTTCATTTTTACTTCCTTTTGAAAACTCTATTACATTATTTTCTATCTCTATTATTTTTATTTCCCTATCACTATACTTAATGCTATCTTCTACCTTTTGATCTACATAAGTTTCGACTTTATCTGTTTCAACGCTATCTGATTCTAATTCAATTTTTGTGTCTTTTATCACCTCAACTTCCTGACTTTCTTTAATTAACTCTAACTCTATAATTTTTTGGTTCTTCTCTACCTTTCCTATTATCTCACATCTTATTTCTCTTATTTCTACTTTGACCTGATTAATTTCTTCCTTCAGTTTAGCTTTGAGTCCTGACTCTGCTTGATTTCTCATATTTCTGCTTTGAATTCTTGCATTTCTTTCATCATATTCATCATCATCTGTGTCTCAGATATCTCTTCTTTCTCTTTCTCCACTAACTGGGGAATTTTAAAATATATTGGGCTTTCCTTCGGCTCCATTTTCGAAATGTCAATTTCAAAGTTGTTTTTCTTTCTATTAATTCTTCAACTGCCTCTTACAAGGCATCTCGTCGACATCTGACGTCACTCTAACTCTGCTAGTTCTTATGCTAAAATATTCGTTTGACAGGTATTGATTAGGTTTTTAAAAGTTCTGTAAGATGGTGCCCTCTTCCGAATTATTTTACAAGTAAAAAATCAAAAAAAACACATTTTAAACTAAACAAAGAAAGAACCTTGTCAGTGATTCACTGTCAGCCAGCTCTCAGCCTAAAAAGACATTCTGATTGGCTGGAAAGAACAAAGAAACCGCCTGATCAAAGAAAATAAAGAAAAACGCTGAGATTTTCATTTCGAATGCAATTTAAGTATTAAAAAAATATAATTTGAGAAATTAAACTAGTTTTTTAAAAAATATACCAAAAAAAAAAAATTATTTTCGAAAAATATTGAAGATTTTAGTAAAAATATTTAAGATTTAGCAAAAAGAAATCTTTACTTTTCGATAACGTAAAATTGAAAAAAAGCGTTTGTGTCAGCACTTTTTTGTTTAAACATTCGCTTTATATTTGCCGAAATTGAATATATTTTGTAATAAATAAATAGCAATTTATTTTTGAAAGAACTTTCGTTCTCTTTCATAACCTGAAAAATTAGTAATATACTTTTTATAAATGTATCTGAGTTGAATTTAATATTATAGGCGAATATGTTTTAACAATAGGCTTTGTCTTCAGTTTGTGAGTTGGCCAATTAAAAGATTTGATTTTTACCTCATACAACCAATAATATAATTAGCGGTTTAAGGGTTAAACTAGCACTTATGTTAAACTAAATTTAAAAATTATTGTTTATTTGTTTCTTTTTAAAATGGAACACATGACTAACTCCACCCCATTGTCCTTTTCTCTACCCATTCTTAATGCTTTAGGTCCACCCAAAATATCTAACTGTCTTTAATTTAAAAGAATAATTTATTTTAAATAACGTCCCTGTCAAAATCTCTTTTCATTTTAAAGAAAAAAAATTCAGTCAATTCTTTTTTTAAAAAATATTAAACCACTTTACAATACGTAATTTAGCTTTTCTATAAAAATTTTATTTTCAAAAAAGAAACAAAGTATTTAATTACTATTGTTTCTTAGGTTTGACACCCCAGTTGGGTGCGAATTGGACCAGGTGGATGGTTTACCATTATTTATAAGTCAATGACAAATATCAATCCCTGATGGAGTAAACACAATATTTATTTTTACTCTTCAAATAAAATTATCTTATGAAAGCAAATTATAAGACTAAATGTAACACCATACCTTGCAATTTATGTCTTGCTCCACCACGGCACCTTAGGCAGAGAAGAACATACTCGGAGAGTATGTATGTCCAAACAATAGCTATAAGATATATAACTAGCATTACATTTCCAGGACATAACTCCTTCTCGAATGTTGAATCCAACACCATGTTCAAAGCACTTTTATGTTTTGTATAAACATGGGCGCCAGCTATTTATCCGGAAGATAAACAACGCACTTTCAACAACGGCCACTAATTCAACGTCCAAAATACCCCCATGACTAGATCAGTCTATTTTTTTAATTCAATAACAAGATATTGTTTCACTTAAATAATGGTAAAAAGAATTGACCAACAAATAAAGTTTGAAGTTTATAAATACAATTTATTTTAATTAACATTGATTAACTAATTTTAATATTTTATCAATCTAATATAACACACGCACATTTTAAATTAACACACTATAAGATATTAGGAGAAAGCATTAAATAATATTTGAAATACAAAATACAATGAAATCAATATATACAAACGCATGGCCACACAACATTTTAAACACACATATTAACAGTTCATTTATGTATGCTATAGAGTTCTTAAACTTGACTCTTGAAGCTTTACGAATGCATGGCTACTTTAGAAATAAGAAAAATGTTATTACCTAGGATTTAGAACGTAGATACTTCTTGCTATTGGCTGCTTCTAATGAAGTATTTCTAACCGGTTAGATTTGAAGTTTCCTTGTGGAAATTTGATGCTGATTATTCCGAGGCATTTCTTTAAGACAATTAGACATTGAGTGGTTTCAGGTTGTTACACAGTCATCACTTTTATCTGGTAGTTGGCTGTTTCATCAGACTTCAGGCTGAAGAAAATCATGTTTTCAGAGGTTTTAACACTGCATTGTTGATTCTGGATATACAATAAGCTGACTGATAAAACTCACTTATAGATTGTACTGAACTGTTATCTCAAATGCAACTGAAGTCATCTTTAACGCAATTAACTTGACTAACTGTCCGATAAAAAATTGGCTATTTATACGTACGTTTTCATTTTTGATATCCTCCGGCAATATCTGTTGTCGAAATTCCTTTGATAATCTCATGTTTTTGAAGATCATTTAATTAGTAGCCATGCAAATGTGTTGTTTTTATATCTTTAATTAGTAGCCATTGCTGAGCGGTTTTTTTAATTTTTTTTAACTTTCATTTATTTTTCAATATAATTTTAACATGCACATATACACGCATTTATTATATATTTTATTAACAAGCTTACATTTATGCACATGTATAATTTATTCTAATAAACTCGAATAAAAAGAGATTTATATTTTTAAACTTTACATTACATTTTACCTAATAATACCAAAAAAGAAACTCTTTAACTTCTTTTATGAAACTTTTAGTTTGTTTCTACAGGAAACTCCCCCTCCCCCTTTTAATTAATTAATTGTAACTTTTATTTCAAGAACTCTTAAACTTTTAGCTATTTATTTTAACGAATAATAATAAGAAAAAACTCTTTACTTATTTTATAAAACCTTTAGACTTTTAATTTTATGTTTCTTTTATGAAAGATTTTTATTTTAATAATTTTTTTTAACAAAATTATTATGTGCCAACACAATATTGGTACAATATATACAAACATATACAAATATACATATAAATATAAAAATAAAAACAACATTCCAAATACTCCAACTATTAACTTAAATATGGATCTTTACTTCTTTACCCACCCTTATATTCAATTAATTTCTTTTATTTAAAATTTTTATATTTATTTTTAATGTTTATTTTTCCATATTCTAATCATTTAAAATTTAAATTGACTTTTTAATTTAATTTATTTCTTCTATTCTAATTATTTATATATTACACATTAATCAATAATATTAACATAATATCCTTATAATTTTCTCTTAGTTTTTACTTTTAACTATTCATACCTCAGTACTCTTTCTCCTATAACTGAAATAATTTCAAAAAATTTAAAAATTTCCCTATTTCTTTATTCTCTTCACCACTACACCTTCTATGAATACATTCTGAAACTATATCTTATATTAATTTTTCAAATCTACACATACCTATTCATTAATAAAAATTCCTACAAAACCAACATTTTCAAACCATGATCCTTATTAAGACCTGGCCTAATGCTTCTAATCAATATAGCTTCCTTTATTTTTCTATCCCTCCTCTCTTTAGTATGATTTATCATTCTAATACTTCCTTTCTCAAACTTATGCCCTGTCTCCAATGAATGTAAATAAACAGGTGATCTCTTATCATATCTATGCTGATTCAACCTTGTATAAATAGAATTCTTTGTTTCACCCATGTACTGTTCTTAACATTTCTTTCTCTACAACATTTACACTCTATTCTATACACTCCATTTATGTAATTTTCTATATTTCCTATATATTTATTATCCAAAATATTAAGCATACTCTTTCTTTCTTTTATTTATTACTTTAAATTTTATTACATTATTAACATTTCTATTAATTTTCCTAATTATTTTATTTATATTCTTCACAATATTATTATTAAATGTTTAATACCTATATATTGTGCCAGTCAAAACATGCTTATCCATCTAACACGAGCTGGAACTCACAAAATGTACTTCTAACCCAGTCAAGCCCGAGATTTAGGTCAGGGACCAGCCTGGATTCGAACCCACTCTCCAGGCACCAGATCTAACACCCATTGGATAACATAACAATGGTAGCACACGAGATTTAATTCTTCATCCGGCCCACTAGCAAATCAGAGAAAACAATAAGACTCATGGACTTAAACATATATATAAACAACGTAAATACTAGACATTCCACAGATAAAATCTAACATATTTAAATAATAGGGGCTTTACTAATGAATACTTATGGGCAATTAGTGAATTGGATCGATTTAATAATGAGACAGAAACTGATATATGATGAATTAAAATATATTTATTGACAATTGCTGTTGGCAAATGCACACAGGCATTTTATTTATAAAGTAACATTACTAGACTAGTTGAACAATAATTGATACGTTGGCTATTATTTAATTGATCCAATATTATTTAATGAAAACAAATAGCCCTACTATATAACTAATCACTACATTAACTTTTATTAGTTATGCCCTTTCATCATCAGTTGGTGTGGCTATTGTATGTGAAATCAAACCAAGTCTGGAGTGAAGCTTAATAATACATCTTAATTATAATAAATTTATTTTAACTATGGGCTTTTAAAGCGTCCCAGATAGCTTAAGATCGAACGGGTTTTCAAGAATGCTTCGGTTCAATGCCAAAGATTGCATATTAGGGAGGAAAGAGTTGGCTATAACGATTTTACTAATACGCTAGGCACAAGTAAAATATAATAATAAAGTGGCTCTGCGGATGGAAGAATAGTTTTAGGGTTTTTGTGACAAACAACGGTTTACCCAAGAACCGGTCGTCATGCTGCTAATGGGGAACCTTTATTTGGTTCAGAGGTGGGGGACTTACGTGCTAATCTGGCCCGTAGCTCAGACTTCGCTACTGCACTACCCTATAAGAGAAGATGTGCTGGCAATGCCGTGGCTCCATCTTATATATGAAACAGCACAACGAAAGAAATATTAATAAGTTCCACATCCGCCAAGCCGAAGGATATTATAAATGAAATATCACATATTAAACGAACACAAGTTTATCAGCTTGATCAAAAGAGCCAACTCTTCTGTAGCATGAGAAATACGATATGCTACTGACAGGAATGTATATACAAACTTTACTTTATCCCGTTCAATCTCTTTAGTTATCTATAACTAATAAACTCTTAAAAGGTGGAAAAGTATATTTAATAAGGGACTTACGAATACTTAACTAAAAAAATATACTTATAATTACACTCCAGGCTAGTTTAATCTTTAGTAACATAAGAAATAAAGGTTGAAAAGCCACATTTTATATTTATATTAATTAATTTACTAAATGACAAAAATATGAATTTGGGTTTCGAAACAGCGCACGAAATGACGCTATATAAATAATTTAAATTTATATGTTTAAAAACATATTCTATAATTAAATGCACGCCATTTCGAAACATAGGCATAACTAACAATAATTAAAATAAGCAAAAGAAAAGCAAAATATAACTGCAGTGATTAAATTATATAGCAAAATATTAATTAACACAGAAATTTACAAAAGTATTTCATATTATAGAATTTAATATTTTAGGAAACAATTTAGACAGTTTACACTATTGTATTAGCAAAAAGTATTTCATTTAAATATTATTTCGAAAACAATTTAGATAGAAATTTCAATAATATGGTTAGCTAACCTGTTTTTGAAGAAATAATGAATGTTTTTGAAATGCACACAGAGCTCTGCGATTTTAAATAATACTAAAATAGTTCTGTAGCTAAGGAGAGATTCGAGCTGGAAATGAAGGTGACTTCTTTGGCGGCTTATGGCATCTTCAATTTAGTTGGGGTAAGCTTGGTTGTTCCTTTGGCATTTGATGGATTGAACTAGGCATTCCATCACGGGAAAGCAGCAAAATTTTGCCTGACTTTAGCCAGACATGTTAAGGTTGAACAATTTAAAACTTCCCATGTTAACTCTCTTCAAAAGTAAGATGGATTCTCTCTTCCCGCTTAAAATAAGGCCTATTTATATCCTTCTACTAAACTTTAACACCTTTCTGGAATTTCGTAAACCTCAGGACCAATTGACTTTTAATTAAAGCAAAATAATATAATTCAATTTCTACAACAAATAACGTCTCTGAGGTGTTATATTTAATTTACTTTAAAAAATTATTAAAACATATAAATTATATAATTTGATTCAGTTTCATTAATTAAATTCCTTTTTAGGTGTTAAAGAATGTTAAAGCTTAGCAGAAGGAACGGTATTCTGATTTAATGATAAAGTCTTTTGTTGCAAACAAAAATCAATCAGTAAACTAGATTTTACTTTTTACCCGGGGTGCAGTCACTAATTGATATCTTGTT
Source organism: Epiperipatus broadwayi (assembly GCA_028023455.1). Taxonomy (NCBI): domain Eukaryota; kingdom Metazoa; phylum Onychophora; class Udeonychophora; order Euonychophora; family Peripatidae; genus Epiperipatus; species Epiperipatus broadwayi. The sequence goes on along the minus strand of JAQFVV010000578.1, from coordinate 245,004 downwards.
TACACAAAATTCTCATTTTTAATTACGAACAGATAATTCTTATTTTATAAAACTAAATAACTTTTAACATATTTGTTTATTAAAAAAAAAGCAAATTTAAAGAAAATACTTGTTTCAACTATATATGTAAAACATGAAATCAGAAAACCGTTAAATAAATTAAAAAAACATTTACATTACTTTTATTTAAACTTAAATACATATGAATCATTTTGCCGTTATTCCAAGGTATAAATTATCCATCCACATACGAATATAATAGCGAAATATAATTTAGAATTGACCGAAAATTAATAAAACATTTTATAATAATTTATGAGCATTTCTCCGCTATAATTTTATCAAACCTGTCTAATTATAGCATGTTTTCGTATGTAAATGGATGATGCCATTCAAGCGGCCATTGTAGCAAAGTTTTCCCGCTCAACTTATATATTACATTTTTACATTTAAGATAGGTTCGAAACTAGTTCAGACGAGTAGGTCATTAGGTTGATGGTGAAACGGAAAGGGATTGGAGGTTTCCGTTTCATATCAGTAAACTTAGTAAAAAAAAAACAAATAAAAAAAAATGACTTTACTTATATAACACGGAGCTAAATTATGGATTCTTTCAAAATATAAACTCATGACCTAATCCTACGCTAAACTTATGATAATACATTATATTGGATTACACTATATAATAAATTTAATGCTTCCAACAATTATCAATACACATAATGAAATTATCGGTTATTAGTAAATATTTTAAACTTAAACAGATATATACCCAAACGAGTATACACCTTTGTCAAAATAATGGATATGTTTTTATATATAGATAAAATATAATGCGTGTAATATATAAAGTGTATATAGATAAAATATAGAGTGTAAAATATATATGTAAGGTATATAAATAAAGTATAAAACGTATAATATATAATGTATAATAAAATAAAAAGTGTTAATATATCTGTATAAAATATAAAGTGTACAATATATAAAGTGGGTGCACCTATAAAGTGTATATAGATAAAATATAGAGTGTATAATATATAAATATAAAAGGGTATGTGTATATATAAAGTGCATAATATATATAAAAGGTATATAAATAAAATATAGAGTGTATAATATATATAAAAGAGTATATAAAAAGATCAATCACACACGCAAAAAAAACTAACAATTTAAATAGGATCTGGGGGTTGTTTAAGGAGTAACTCCACGCCGGGGTCGAAACAACATCCCAATAGATCATCATCAGATGTCCAACCGTCTTCATCATCATCGGTTATCCATTCATAGCTTTCATTTTTGTCTTTCAACCTCACAGGAGATCGCTTAGGGTGCATTGTCAAACTTAGTGCGAATTCGCTGCCTTCATACGGTATCTCGTTATGCAGCTCGACATTCTTTTCTACCGTCAGTGCTTTTCCCCATTCCTTGCTTTGATTTTGCATCTCTTGGGATTCATCCTTTTCCAACCCAACTTGTTCTTCATACCGGGACAACGTGCTATTTTCATAATTAAGCTGGCACTTATGCTCGCTTAAAAAGTCGTTTCCTTTGATTTTGACTTTGCTGATCGACTTTGGCTTCCCCCTCTCTAAAATCATTTTCAGTATCATCTTCAGTCTGGCCAATAACTTGCACTATCTCATGTCTATTAAGTCTTTTATCTTGGTAATCACTAGCAAAGTTGCTTTCCTTACTTTCCTTTTCTGTCTCTTCTTTCATTTCTGCTACATCTCTCAATTCTGGAATACATGCTGTGATAATGTTTTCTTCTTTGTTGGCTATTTGACTTCTTTGTAGCAGGTTTTCTTTTATTTCATATATTTCCTCTCTGACCTCCCTTTGGGCTTCTTCACACTCTTGGAATTTGCTGCCTAATTCTACACCAACTTCATCAACCTTATCTATCACATTCTTTTCTTGACATTCTACCTTCTCTACTAAAGTCTTAACTTCTTTCATTATAACCCTATCTTGATTATTTTCCACTTGACTTGTCTGTAAAGTTTCCTTGAATTCTCCCGTAACTTTATATTTATGCTGGCCGCTGACTGATGGCCTAATTTCTTTAATTTGGGCCTCAAATCTTTGGTCAATTTTCTGATACCTTTCCTCCATTTTCTGTCTGTATCTTTTATCCCATTCTTCATTTCTGATCCCTTGCCTCCATTTTCTGATCCATTTTCTGATCCATTTCTTTCGCATCCTGTCTAAGCTGTCTCAGCAACCAATTAAAATCCTGGCCTTCCTGCTTAATCTCCTCTACCGGTATCTGTTCAGATATTTTGGTAACTGAATTCTCTGGCATATCAAGAGTTTTCTGTGCACACTCATCTCTATCCTGGCTCATACCATTTTCCCTTTCTATTTCTTCTGTACTGCTGTTGTACTCATTAATCTCTCTTCCTGATCTCAACACGATACCTCCACCTTTCATCTCCATTCCTACTTCTATCTCTTCCCCACTGCTCATTACTTCTGTTTCTTTGTTCATTCTGTATACTATATAATCCTTTCAAAATTTATTTATTTATTTTTCGCACCTAATAAATATTTGATTTTTAAAACTTCTATACTTTTAATACGGCTGTTTGCTGCTCTCCCCCTTCAAGAACGACTCGCTCACTTCCATCCCAACTCTATGCCTAACTCACTAATATATCTATAAGCTTACTCCATCTCGATGCCCATCCAACATATAATGAATTTCAAAAAAAAATTTTCGTCTCCCTACTTTTTATTTTATAAAACATATGAAATTCTTTTTTTTTTAAAAAAAAAAAAATCCCTTCTTTTTTTCTAGCTTTAATAAAATATACGAAAAATTTAAAAAAAAATCTTTTTTTTTTTTCGTCTATATATCTAAAGTATAACACATATTTTAATATTAAAGATGACTTAATAAAAATTTAACTCACCCCCGCTCTCTTCTTCCAGCTGTTTTTTTATATATATATACACATATATACTTAAATAGTTTTATGACCTAATTCCGTTTGACCCGTCTGCACCAATTTCAAACCTTTTAACTTTTGGTTAATTTGACGTTACTTATATATATATTTCTTACTCATTTTAAACCACTCCAATTCATAAAAATACTTTGATAAAACAATGAGACCCCCCTTTTCTTTTAATCTAAATTTCTTTTCTCTGCTCCCTAATGACAAATTTATAAGAGGATGACTTATAACTTGATCAATCATCCTCGGGCGCCAGTCACTAGTGAACAGTAAAGACACAAAATAAATTTAATAAATTTTTTTGCTATATACACACAAAAGTCCATAACTCAGAGTATGTAGGTGTTTACATCGAAGCCTCACTTGGTCGTCCAAACGCGGAAAAAAAAATCTTACATATATACATTATTCAAAAAAAAATTTGACTCAAAATCATTAATTTTGACCAAAAGAATTATATATATACTCCATAATCTCTTCAGGGGTGGAAATGAGTTACAAGCCCCACCTTGGGCGCCAAACGTGGAAAAAAAACCCCTATGTGCCAGTCAAAACATGCTTATCCATCTAACACGAGCTGGAACTCACAAAATGTACTTCAAACCCAATCAAGCCTGAGATTTAGGTCAGGGACCAGCCTGGATTCGAACCCACTCTCCAGGCACCAGATCTAACACCCAATGGATAACATAACAATGGTAGCACACGAGATTTAATTCTTCATCCGGCCCACTAGCAAATCGGAGAAAACAATAAGACTCATGGACTTAAACATATATATATAAACAACGTAAATACTAGACATTCCACAGATAAAATCTAACATATTTAAATAATAGGGGCTTTACTAATGAATACTTATGGGCAATTAGTGAATTGGATTGATTTAATAATGAGACAGAAATGGATATATGATGAATTAAAATATATTTATTGACAATTGTTGTTGGCAAATGCACGCAGGCATTTTATTTATAAAGTAACATTACTAGACTAGTTGAACAATAATTGATACATTGGCTATTATTTAATTGATCCAATATTATTTAATGAAAACAAATAACCCTACTATATAACTAATCACTACATTAACTTTTATTAGTTATGCCCTTTCATCATCAGTTGGTGTGGCTATTGTATGTGAAATCAAACCAAGTCTGGAGTGAAGCTTAATAATACGTCTTAATTATAATAAATTTATTTTAACTATGGGCTTTTAAAGCGTCCCAGATAGCTTAAGATCGAATGGGTTTTCAAGAATGCTTCGGTTCAATGCCGAAGATTGCATATTAGGGAGGAAAGAGTTGGCTATAACGATTTTACTAATATGCTAGACACAAGTAAAATATAATAATAAAGTGGCTCTGCGGATGGAAGAATAGTTTTAGGGTTTTTGTGACAAACAACGGTTTACCCAAGAACCGGTCGTCATGCTGCTAATGGGGAACTTTTATTTGGTTCAGAGGCAGGGGACTTACGTGCTAATCTGGCCCGTAGCTCAGACTTCGCTACTGCACTACCCTATAAGAGAAGATGTGCTGGCAACGCCGTGGTTCCATCTTATATATGAAACAGCACAATGAAAGAAATATTAATAAGTTCCACATCCGCCAAGCCGAAGGATATTATAAATGAAATATCACATATTAAACGAACACAAGTTTATCAGCTTGATCAAAAGAGCCAACTCTTCTGTAGCATGAGAAATACAATATGCTACTGACAGGAATGTATATACAAACTTTACTTTATCCTGTTCAATCTCTTTAGTTATCTATAACTAATAAACTCTTAAAAGGTGGAAAAGTATATTTAATAAGGGACTTACGAATACTTAACTAAAAAAATATACTTATAATTACACTCCAGGCTAGTTTAATCTTTAGTAACGTAAGAAATAAAGGTTGAAAAGCCACATTTTATATTTATATTAATTAATTTACTAAATGACAAAAATATGAATTTGGGTTTCGAAACAGCGCACGAAATGACGCTATATAAATAATTTAAATTTATATGTTTAAAAACATATTCTATAATTAAATGCACGCCGTTTCGAAACATAGGCATAACTAACAATAATTAAAATAAGCAAAAGAAAAGCAAAATATAACTGCAGTGATTAAATTATATAGCAAAATATTAATTAACACAGAAATTTACAAAAGTATTTCATATTATAGAATTTAATATTTTAGGAAACAATTTAGACAGTTTACACTATTGTATTAGCAAAAAGTATTTCATTTAAATATTATTTCGAAAACAATTTAGATAGAAATTTCAATAATATGGTTAGCTAACCTGTTTTTGAAGAAATAATGAATGTTTTTGAAATGCACACAGAGCTCTGCGATTTTAAATAATACTAAAATAGTTCTGTAGCTAAGGAGAGATTCGAGCTGGAAACGAAGTTGATTTCTTTGGCGGCTTATGACATCTTCAATTTAGTTGGTGTAAGCTTGGTTGTTCCTTTGGCATTTGATGGATTGAACTAGGCGTTCCATCACGGGAAAGCAGCAAAATTTTGCCTGACTTTAGCCAGACATGTTAAGGTTGAACAATTTAAAACTTCCCATGTTAACTCTCTTCAAAAGTAAGATGGATTCTCTCTTCCCGCTTAAAATAAGGCCTATTTATATCCTTCTACTAAACTTTAACACCTTTCTGGAATTTCGTAAACCTCAGGACCAATTGACTTTTAATTAAAGCAAAATAATATAATTCAATTTCTACAACAAATAATGTCTCCGAGGTGTTATATTTAATTTACTTTAAAAAATTATTAAAACATATAAATTATATAATTTGATTCAGTTTCATTAATTAAATTCCTTTTTAGGTGTTAAAGAATGTTAAAGCTTAGCAGAAGGAACGGTATTCTGATTTAATGATAAAGTCTTTTGTTGCAAACAAAAATCAATCAGTAAACTAGATTTTACTTTTTACCTGGGGTGCAGTCACTAATTGATATCTTGTTTACACAAAATTCTCATTTTTAATTACGAACAGATAATTCTTATTTTATAAAACTAAATAACTTTTAACATATTTGTTTATTAAAAAAAAAGCAAATTTAAAGAAAATACTTGTTTCAACTATATATGTAAAACATTAAATCACAAAACCGTTAAATAAATTAAAAAAACATTTACATTACTTTTATTTAAACTTAAATACATATGAATCATTTTGCCGTTATTCCAAGGTATAAATTATCCATCCACATACGAATATAATAGCGAAATATAATTTAGAATTGACCGAAAATTAATAAAACATTTTATAATAATTTATGAGCATTTCTCCGCTATAATTTTATTAAACCTGTCTAATTATAGCGTGTTTTCATATGTAAATGGATGATGCCATTCAAGCGGCCATTGTAGCAAAGTTTTCCCGCTCGACTTATATATTACATTTTTACATTTAAGATAGGTTCGAAACTAGTTCAGACGAGTAGGTCATTAGGTTGATGGTGAAACGGAAAGGGATTGGAGGTTTCCGTTTCAATATTTATCTTTATTATCTTAAATTCTTCTTTGTATTATTCTTTTCTATTATTCTCCTCATTATTATTAACAACAAATCTTTCTTGACATTTTTATAGTATCCTCTATAATCTTTACTGGGTAATCATTACTTTTAAATTTTTAACTATCAACTCTATTTGCCTATTATAATCCTCTTTACTTGAGCAATAATTTATAGCTCTATACATTCTTGATGTAATACTATTCACCTTATATTTCTTATCTATATTTCAATCCCAATGAACTATGTTATTATCTATATTCATCTTTTTATATATTGATGTCTCTATTTTACACCTACCATTAGAATGACTTCATTAATAGAATATCCAAATATGATAGCTTATCTTCCTTTTCTTTTTCTATTGTAAATTTTATGTTTACATCTAATCTATTAACTTCTTCAAGGAAAAAATCTATTTGCCTCTGACTTTTATTAAAAATCAATAGATAATCATTCACATATCTTTTCATAAATATTGGAACATTCTTATTACCCATCATTAAATCTTCTATCCTTTCCATATACATATCACTCAGCACTGCATTTAATGCCCCTCCTATTAATAACCCTTTTTGTTGTTTATAATACTCTCCATTAAACTCAAATGTGATTTCTTGGCAACAAATTGCCATAATCTCTATCAATCTTCCTATTGGTATTTCTATTTCACTACTCTTGTCATTTTTATATCTATTAATTGCCACTTCTATAGCTTTCTTCACATTAATATTAGTATACATTGCTACCACATCCATTTCTACCATTGTTAAATTATACCGATCCACTTTTCCCCTAATTTCCTTTATCAATTTTTATTATTCTAACATAATGATTATCATTTCTATTCATATATTTTTTAAAACATTATTCATTATACACTTTGACATCTTATCAAAGTAGGAATTTGTACCATTAATTATAAATTGTTGCTCAAGTAAAGAGGATTATAATAGGCAAATAGAGTTGATAATTAAAGAATTTAAAAGTAATGATTACCCAGTAAAGATTATAGAGGATACTATAAGAATGTCATAAGAGAGATTTGTTGTTAATAATAATGAGGAGAATAATAGAAAGTAAGAACAGTTACATGGGTGAAACAAAGAATTCTATTTATACAAGGTTGAATCAGCATAGATATGATAAGAGATCACCTGTTTATTTACATTCATTGGAGACAGGGCATAAGTTTGAGAAGGGAAGTATTAGAATGATAAATTATACTAAAGATAGGAGGGATAAAAAATAAAGGAAGCTATATTGATTAGAAGCATTAGGCTATCTCTTAATAAGGATCATGGTTTGAAAATATTGGTTTTGTAGGAATTTTTATTAATGAATAGGTGTGTGTAGATTTGAAAAAACTGGAATAAGATATAGTTTCAGAATGGGTTCATAGAAGGCGTAGGGGTGAAGAGAATTAAGGAAATAGGGAAATTTTTAAATTTTTTCAAATTATGTCAGTTATAGGAGAAAGAGTAATGAGGTTTAAAGGTAGGATTAGTTAAAAGTAAAAACTAAGAGAAAATTATAAGGATATTATGTTAATATTATTGTTATTGATTAACATGTAATATACAAATAATTAGAATAGAAGAAATAAATTAAATTAAAAGGTAAATTTAAATTTTAAATGATTAGAATATGGAAAAATAAATGTTAAAAATAAATATAAAAATTTTAAATAAAAGAAATTAATTGAGTATAAGGGTGGGTAAAGAAGTTTAGATTGTAGAGATATTAAAGATCCATATTTAAGTTAATAGTTGGAGTATTTGGAATGTTGTTTTTATTTTATATTTATATGTATATTTGAATATATATATATATTGGTATATGTATGGATAGATATTAATTGTATATTAATTGTATATGTTTAAATGTTGTAGCTCTGATGATGACTGCTGGACAGTTGAAACCGTAAGGAAATAAAATAAATCATATGTTAAACTGCATTGTAGAGTATTATTGAAGGTGTATATGGTGTATTATATATATATGTGTGTGTGTGAAATGATGGTTATGTATTGGTATTATTCAAATATTGTAGCTCTGATGAAGACTGCTGGTCAGTTGAAACTGTAAGGAGAATAAAGAAGGTTTAAAAAAATAAGTTGCATTAAAGTGTATATGAAAGAACTGTTATAACAACTAATAAAATAACATACTTTGTACACAATATAATATTGAATTTCAAACATCTTACACCGTTTCACTTTTCAGCAAAAAAACTTTTATTATTGATTACAGTTTCGACTGTACCATGCAGTCTTCATCAGATCTACAAAATTTGAACACATATAAAAATACAACCATTAAAATACATTATTTTATATAAAATTATTAAATTCCTATCAAACTTAAATTTTTTTAAAAATATTTCCTAACCTTTTCAATTCATATAATATCTTTAACATATTTACCATCCTATTTTATATTATTTTAAAATCTTTTCCATCCTTTCTCTATAACATAGCATGAAATGGTGATCATGTGATGTTTAGTGGTTTAACATATACCTATAGATATAACTTTAATACATATAATATTTACATTATAAAGTAACTTTAATTACACTACAAAAAAAAATCACTATCAATATAATCTTCCTTTATCTTTTATTCTAGCTAAATACTTATTTCCATTCATTTTACCTTCTTAATTATTCCATATAAAATCTTCTTGCCTTATTCTATTCTTTTAACTTTCTCTATTCTCCATCTTACTCTAGTAATTCAACTTCCTTTTTAATCTCTCTTTCATATTCTATCATACAGCTCCCTCTATTAATTATTTTATAACTATTAATATTTCTTTTCTGTTCTTTTTCGTACACGTGATAATCTGAAATAGCTAATTCCAATTTTTTTATTGTTTAGTGAAAAATGACTGATGTGATGTGATGTATTGTGGTTTCTTTTTAAATGAAGTCAAGAATATCTCAGCAATTATGCCCAGATAAACCTGTTAGCCACCTTATTTTCCATTCCCCACTCTAAATTTTTCCATAATCTGCTCTATCCCATCTCCACAACATAATCTTTGTTAACTCTATAAAATGTATATCTAAATCTCCCTTATCTTTTCCCAAACCCAACATAAAAAACAATAATTCACTTTCTGTATAATCACTTTTTTCATATTTATTCTTCCATAACTTCATTATATGTACCCTTTCTCTTTTCAAGCATTTACATTCAGAGCAAAACTCTCCCTACAGTATTGCCACCTGTGCTAAACAGAGTAATCAATGGATGCCAGAAGGCTTGTGCATAAAATCCCTATCTAATGCCTACTCATCCAATATCCCCAGACTAGTTTCTGGCTTGTGGCCTTCGTCAGTGAGGAGCTTTGGATCTGAGAGCACTGCATCTAGATCTTAGGATGCAGTGCTCTCAGATCCAAAGCTCCTCACTGATGAAGGCCACAAGCCAGAAACTAGTCTGGGGGTATTGGATGAGTAGGCATTAGATAGGAATTTTATGCACAAGCCTTCTGGCATCCATTGATTACTCTGTTTAGCACAGGTGGCAATACTGTATGGAGAGTTTTGCTCTGTTTATCAACAATTAATGTGCTAGTATAGGAAATGTGATCATGTAATCATTTACATTCAATTAACAAATGCCTAATATTTTCTATTCTTTCCTTACATAATTTACAAAATAAATCACCCATATTTTTCTATTTACATGTATATTCTCTTGTAGCTAAAGATCCCATTCAAGCCTTAAACAATAAACTACTTTCCTTACTATTATCATATATTAACTCACACCTAATATTCTGTTTATTTCTATATATATATTTAAACTCTTTTTACTCTCCATGCTATTTCTCCATCTCTCTAACTCCCTATTCTTTATTAATAAATCTATTCTTTTATCCCATTCCTTACTACTATAACACTCAACAATCCTCTTAACACAATCATCCCATCTTTTGTTCAAATATACTGATATAAAATCTTTATCCAAATCTTTTGCATACTGCATTACCTTTCTTACCCATCTTGTTACCTGCCCTTTACTCATAATCCAATTAAATACTATTTTAACTATTCTTTCCTTATCCATAAACTGCAATCTACCAAAATTTTCATTTTACTTTTTGCATCTCTCATATGAAAACTTGACTATCCCATTTATACTTGAATTGCCTCCCTTGCTGTCCATACTTCTGCATCCAATGCATGTCTTCCTACTTCCCTTTGAACTTTTTCTAAGTAATTTAATATCTCTTTACTAACATATAATGCATCATTACCATATGCTAACCCTGCTATTGCAACTTCTTTCCATATAATTCTAGCTACATCATATTTATTATATGAAAACACTGTTAATTTCTTTATCAATCCCTTTCTTTTCTTTGCTTCATTTATCGGTTTTTTCTCCCATTGATCCAAAAAATTTTTCTGATTACTTAAAATAATTCCCAAATAACTATATCTATTCACCACACTACTTAATATCTCCCAATAAAAATTCTACATCTTCTTTTTCCCCAGTATTAACCATCATTATATTTGATTTTTCTTCACTAAATTTAATCCCCATCTCTTTACCCATCCTTGCACATGTCCTCAGCATAACTTCCATATCTTCTCTTTTTTCTGCACACAAAAATATATCATCCGCAAAAAAAAGACCTCACAAAATATATACTCATTTACTACCTATTAACAGTATCTCTATCCCTCTTCCTAATCTTTCTATTGCTTTTTCCATTTCACTCAAATACAACACAAACAAAATAGGTGACATAGGGCAGCGGTGACGAACCTTTTTATATGCTTGAGCCAAATATTACAATTATTTTTTTGTCCAACCTCTGGTGTGCTGGGAAATTCTTAGTAGGAAATAAACAGTAAAAATTTTATTGTTATAAAATTTTATTAACTTAAATTAAGGAGTTGACATAAAAATTCACAAAATAATTGTATACATTTTCCCATATAAAAGTCAATACTAATTATAACTTTTATTAATGAGATTTAGTACTTTGGATGCCAAATGTTGTATATCGGGTTCATAAGTCGTAACTTTAAGCAATGCATATACTGTGCTGGATTCATCAGTCAGCTTATTTCTGTAACTATCTTTTATAAAATTTATTTAGGAAAATAGCGAATCGCAAGCATAAGTTGAGAAGAAAATAAACAGTACAGCAATTTCTAGTTTTTTTAAACAGTTATAGGTTTCGGGAATGGCATTCCAAGTTTTTCTCATTTCATATTCTGTGTTCTTTTTAATTATGTCCAATAACCAATAATTTTCAATTGTTTCCAAGTTGAACCACTCAGAAATCTCTATATTGAGTTTATCTAATCCATGGTATTAGGATATAAAATAAATTTCGATGTTTCTGCAAATCTTGAAAAACAGTCATTGCTTATCGCCTTAATTACTGCAGAAAATTCTTGTGTTATTTTAACTCAATCTGATTTTTCATGAGTTTTTAAATCTAAGAATAATTTTTTTTTGTATTCTCACAAAAAAATTCTAAGAATTTTTTTTTTGTATTTGAGAAATACCTGAATGTGTTAGAAATAACATCACAGTTGAAAACTTTCAATTTAACTGCAAATGCTTCAATTAAATCGAACATAACAATAACTGTCTTGTTAATACCTTGCAACTTAACATTTAATTCGCTCAAATGTGAGCATAAGTCAATAAAAAACATTAATTTGCAAAGCCCATTCGGCATCCAGTAACAAGTAATCGACTATATTTTTCCATAATTTTTTCATTATGAAAAAAAAGTCTAATTCCACCTAAACAGTCCACGAATCTTTGGAGAACTTTTCTGTAACTTAACCTTCAAACATTGTTGTACATAAGTAAAGCATTATAGACCGAGTTTACCTCGTACAGTAATTCCAAAAAAAATTTTTTATTTAAAGCGTGTGCAGATATAAAATTCACCACTTTTGTAATAACACTCATAA
>JAQFVV010000578.1:81441-232048 GCA_028023455.1 Epiperipatus broadwayi | reverse complement strand
TAACGTCTTCCAAAGACCTGAAACTAGACCTTGGCTCATAAAACCTGCTGGTGCATAATACAGTGAAAACCAAGAACTGAATGACCAATTTGTTTGGTGAATAAATTGAGGAAACCATTTCCCTTTCCAATCATATTACAAGCACCATCAGTAGTAATTGACACAATTTTGTTCAAATCAATTTCTTTTTCTTATTGCCTAAGTGCATTTACAACTGTGTTGCAAATATCCACCCCTTTTGTTGTTGTTGCTAACGATGTTATATTCATAAATTCCTCTTTAATATGATTTTCAACACAATAATGAATGATGCTAAACGAACTGATCCAGTTATAACTGTACTTTTATTAAGACAGAGAGACACAAAGTCAGAAGAATTTATATTCGTTTTTTGCTGATAAGTTGTATTTTTAGCCATGTCCAGAATTCTGTCATTCACCGTGTTCCTAGCCAAAGGCAAATCCTTTATTCTCTGAATAATCTTTTCCTTGTTTTCAGTCTTCAAAAAGAACAGGTGCGTATTTTAACGATGTTTTCTTCACATATTCTCTACCACTAAAAGGTTTTCCACATTTAGCATTGGGGGCTGTAAGATGGTCATTAATTTTCGATAACAAGAAATATAATTGGATTAAAAAATTAGTAGATGATTGGGATAAATACTATTATCAATGTATAAAATATCTGCCAAAAAAAACAAATAAAAAGAATATGGGGTGGATTTTTCCCTACTGTATGTAAAATATGGAATAATGTTTATTATTAAAAGAATGTTTGTTAGGTTATTTTGTAAGAAAGAAAAAAATTGTTTTTTTTATTTATTATGTAAGTATTTGTTGTTGTTTTTTATTTTTCTGTTAATAAAGTTATTTTACTTTAAAAAAAACAACTAAAAGTTGTTATGTTTTCCTGAAGGTTTGTGATGATGGTGTTCTAGTTGCATTTTTATATTGGACTATTCCCATAATCTAATTTGCATATTGACTGTCTTTAGAAAAATTTAACTTTATTTAATGTAATTCAGCTAAGTTTTTATTTATATGTAAATTGTTAATTTTAATAATATATATAAAAAAGGTAAAAACAATGATTTGTATATGATGGCATTATTTTACTAATTGCTAACAACTAGTAAGTAAACAAGACTAACCTGTTTGATGTGCTATTATTAACAGTTAAAGGTATTTGTAAGACATTCAATACGCATATAAGATGATGGAAATAGTCCAATATAAAAATACAACAAGAAGCGGTTGTATTTAAAAAACTGCTGATAAATTTTATTAGAGATGCTGACTGAATATTCTTGTTTTTAACTGCTTAAACAATAATTTCCTTTTGTTCTTCCTTGCATTTCTCAAGGAGCAGTGTATGATTTCTCATAATGTCATTTTTACTGAGAATGTCCTGCATACAACTGTCCCGAAACATAAAATGCACACCCTTTTGGAATTCTCTGCTGCTTGTTTTTAATAGTAGTTTTTGTTTTTTATTTTTACTAGCCATATTGGGTAAAAACAGTAGAGATGTCTGTCCATCCCTTGTATATGTATTAAATGGATTATGTCCTTACATGAGGGGTCAGATTGACCTTAGGTCAACATGGGTGTGACAAGAAACTCGGCCTAAGGGTGGCCTTTGAGCATTCCATCATCAGATTTTCAATTGGATGGATGGTTGAAGAGTTGGAGTGTGGAGTAGATTGAAGCCTGTCCATTAAAGTATGAGGATTGGCTATCTTAATATATATCTGAGCACTTAAGGCATATATGTGTAGAGATGGTAATCTGGACCAACTGATGATTGCTGGTTTAGCATGAAATATATTGGTGATTATTTATCTTTTCAACATATATGTGTTCAAGTGTATCAGTGCTATGAAATAGTGTGGAGAGTGGTGGGTCATGTGAAAGTCTGTGCTCATATACTCTATATATGAAAATTGATAACGAAAATATTTCTTTAAATATTTCAAAAATCTTCACTTTAATGTATGTTTAAATTAATTACCTTTAAAATTCAGCTACATAGCAATAGTATTATGCACTGCACAAGCGCAATATTATTATTCTTGCTACAACCAAATTTCAAACTCAACTGAGTACTCTGCATGCACTTTGTCTGTATCGACACATCTCAACTCATGTCATATTGCAAAATATGGTCAGGACAAGAAATAAACAAATTTGGAAGACGTTCAATTAATAACCACAAAGCTGAGAGATTATTATACATATGAATTTTGTGAAAGAATAATCCGATGCATGTGAATTAAACAACAAAAATTGGAGCAACTTGTTAAATTACAGACCAAATACCAATTAAAAAAACTTCTGTCACATAACGTAATTTATGTACTTGCTGCGCGAATCTTCAGTCTCACTTTCTGCGAATGTTTTCTGCGTGCATTCTCCCCCTTTGAATATAAAGTTCCTATCATATCACAACTACATCATTACTATTCAGAAATTTTTGAAATCTTGCATTTTTCGTTGTAAAATGAAGATACAATTTGAAAATCAATAACGTGCCAGAAAAATTTTCATATGTGCCACCTGTGACACGCATGCCATAGGTTCGCCACCACTGACATCGGGCATCCTTGCCTTAGTCCCACCCCATTTTTAACTTTAACTGATTCTATATTCCCTAATTGATATATATAATAATTATTTTCATATAATTTCTTAATAATATCTATTAAAGCTTCTTCCATTCCCAAATTTGCTAAACTTATCCATAATCTATTTCTATTTACTCTATCATATGCCTTCTCTATATCTATAAAATTCATATATAACTGTTTACTTAAATTCCTACTCTATTTTTAAAAAACTGAACTAAATTTTTTTTGTATTAAGTGTATCTAACTTTAATCAGTGTATCTAACTAGAAATAAGCTATATCTAAGTATAAAAGTTAATAAAAAAGACTATTAAAAAATTACATTTTTATGCGTAGTTTTGACTTGTAAAGTATATATAACGGTCACAACTGTATATATAACTATAAATAAATAAACTATATTAACTATAAATGTTTTTACATAAAGATTAATTGCAAAGTATATCTAACTATAAATGTATTTTTACATGAAGAAATAAAATGTAATAAAACTTACATTTTTATGCTCTATTTAGAGCTATGCACTGGTAAATATTCGGCCAGCATAGACAGTGTTAGATGGCAATGCAAAATGTGTCATGCGTACATCAATAAGTGGCTCTTTTTTTCCCAAAGTCATCTGTCTTTGAATACCATTGTTCATATAGCATTTTGCTGGTCGAATAATTCACCAATTCACTTTATTGCTCATGAGACTGAGGTTAGCGAATGAGTGGTCATAGACTGGTGTCATTTTTGATGGGAAGAATGTGCTACCTATTTTCACAGAAATCCAGGACTTCTCGGCTTTGTTCTCATCCTACCTGCATGAATTTTCATTTAGAAATATGCATGAACGTGACACCATTTTCTTGAATTTCTTCATGTGTACCACTTTTCCTTAATTTTTAGTTATTTTTTAATACAAACCCCAGTGGTTTGCTTATTATTTTCAAGCTCAAGTATGAAAGAAATAGGACAAAATATGAAATCCATTATGAAATCAAAGATTAGAACTTCCCCAAAGAAGAAAAATAGTAAGAAATCTTTTTCTCTCTCTTCCTCAATTGAAAACATGATTGATAACAAAGATCTACCTTTATTAAATGAATCCCAAAAGTTTGAACAATTTTGCTCAAATAATAACAAGGTCACAGAGATAGTTTCAAATTTTAAAAATAATCAAGTTAAAAATAGTCAAATTTAAAAAGTTAGCAATATCAATGCTGAAGTTATAACAATGCTTTTAAGGAATTCAAAGAAGAAGAAAAAAGTTCTGTTTTTACAAAATCATTAAGTGAACATGTTGCTAAAATGAATAAATTTACTTCTAAGAAAGATATTTTTTATTACAAAATAACTCTGATGATTTTGTGCAAAATGATGACATTATGGAAGGAGAAGATTTCCCACAACTTGATAAAAATAATATTACAAATGCTAAAAATGATTCATTTGTTTATAACAAATGTAATACTATTAAATCTAGTTTTAATTTTGATATATCCAATAAGAAATCAAGTAATGAGATAAATCATTCACTGCTTCAATCACCTTCAGTTATAAGCAACTCTGTAAAAGAATCATATGCTAATATCCTCCTAAATCCATGTAATAAATCAGGAATTAAGCATGATAACAATTCTTTATCTAATAATGATATATTCAATATTTGTGATGAAGATGCATCTACCTCATTGCAAAATATTTTTAATAATGATTCAGCATCGGTGGCTAACTTAGATCATGATGAAATCAATAGTATTATTACTCAGTTTAATGAATCTATCCCTGATCAACTTCTAAGATCTTTCATCAACTACACCAATGAAAAATCAATTGTTCTGGCAGTTACCAACATAAACAATTTATCTTTTTAGATTTCCTGTTGATCAATTTTGCCAAGAAATTACTGAAAAAAAATTATGGTTCTAAATCACCCAAACAATAGGTATCTTATAATTCAATGTCATAATATTCTACAGAAAAGCATTTTACTAAATACTCTTAAAATTATTAATAACAAAATACTGGTTAATGTAAACATGAACAGGCCAGTAATCTTATCAGGCCATATAAGAAACTGTTATTTGAATTTCGGGCAACATGATCTCCAAAAATTATTAAAACCTTATGGTTCAATTTCAGAGTTCAGATATACATTGGAGAAAAGGGAAAATACTCTATTTAAATTATCATTGATTAAAGGTGTGTCTCCTACTTCAATTCCTATAATTCATTGTGCAGAGTCAGCTCCTCTTATTTTTTTGGGGGGTATTCCACCACAGTGCTTCCTAAACCATCTAAGAACACATCTCATCAAAGACTGCCCTGCTAGAATTTGCATTAAATGCAAGGGAAGAAACAGCAAATTCCATATCTGTGATAGGTCTTCAAATCAAAACATACTTGCTACATTACAATTACTTCAGAATCATTCATACAGCCTCAAGCTCATGAAGTTCTGATGCCTGTACTTCCTGTAAAGAACCGTATTGTAGAAGAGAAAACTGACATGCAGATGATTATAGATAACAAATCACACTTAATGGACTTCAATTCAGATGGAACTATGACAACAAATTATTCTTATACTCACCAAAAATCCAAACAAAAGGCAGGAAGAGGTGATAGGAATTTTATTGACAAAACACATTCCATGACTTCTGAGGATTTGTCAGACTCAAATAAAAGTTCTTCTGGAAATGAATTGTGAAAAACAAATGTCAAGGGCAAAAAACTTAAAGCTGACAATCTGAAATTAACATTAATTCAGTCTCAGATGTCTGACCTCACTTCTAAAGGGACTTCGAACATGGACAAGATTTCTACAAAAAAAGTCACTCCTCAAAAACTTATGGATATTTAACATAATATAACCTTGATAAAAAACATGAGAAGATTGAAGAATTGACATTCATTCTCTAAATGATTTTTTTTATATACAAAATATCTAGACTCAAGCTAATTCTTTAAATCTATTTTTTTTATATATTGAATGAAATTAAAAATATATGGCTTAAATGTCTGTGAGCTTAATTCTGATAAAAGAGTTGATGCTCTTGCTCACTGGACAAAACAGTTTTTGCCTCATTTAGTTTGTTTGGGAGAGACAAAATTACATATATTAATTCAAATCCAAAAATAATTGACAAAATTGCACAGATTAGGCTACTTTCATTATTCTACATCTAACAGCCCATCAGCTGGGGTTGCTATTCTTATTCCTTTCCAATCTTTGATTCAAAATTTCAGAATTAGCTTTTTAAACTCTAATTTAATCTTTATAACCATTTTGAGGTTGCTAAATTGCACAGATTAGGCTACTTTCATTATTCTACATCTAACAGCCCATCAGCTGGGGTTGCTATTCTTATTCCTTTCCAATCTTTGATTCAAAATTTCAGAATTAGCTTTTTAAACTCTAATTTAATCTTTATAACCATTTTGAGGTTGCTATTCTTATTCCTTTCCAATCTCTGATTCAAAATTTCAGAATTAGCTTTTTAAACTCTAATTTAATCTTTATAACCATTTCTTTCAAATTCAATGTCGCTTTTTTCTACTTAAGCAAAGATATCAAGCTCATTCATAATCAAATACACCTCATTAATTTAGGACTTATCTCTAATCTTTTTCCTACAATTCTTCTTGGAGACTTCAACTCAACTTATAACTGTTTCAATTCAAAATTTTTACACCTTCTAAATTCTCATTTCATGTGTGTACAGGGTTTTTTCCCATATGATGCGTGTTCATTTTATACAAAGAAATTTTCTTCTCTTATTGACCTATTATATTACTCTCCAGAACTGCACTTCTTCATCAATCCATCTTTACAACCATTACCTTTCTCTGATCATCATGCTATTATGCTTGATCTGACATTAGACTTACCCCCCTCAAACCTATGTACATCTAAAATCTACAATAAGAATTTTGCTAAAATCTGCTACACCAGAGGCCATCATCTCTGAAGCTTATATTTTTTTCAAGAAAATTGACATCCTAGCTCTTCCACCAGCTGAATCTTCATTTGCATTTATAAATATTCTTAGTTCTTTGATTTCTCATTACACCAGAAAGAAAAAAGGGCCGATTGGGTTACTCAAGAAAGCAGATAGTTTAATTATAACATTGAAAGATATCCCCCCAACACCAGCATCTGTACAGGTTATTACTGACCTGAAGCAACAATAAGTAGAGACACACCAAATCCTAATAGACTACCTGGCTACTAAAAAAGCTAGGCTTTACCTATCTAAACAACTTTTCAAGGGGATATATAAGGTGGGCTATGGGTTTCCAAAGTAAGTCTAAAATTCCATCAGCAATCACAGTGAATAATATAATCTTCTCGGGTAATGGCATGATTTTACAAATTTTAAATCATTATAAATGCAAGCTAGTAGATGTTTCACAGAATTTGGTGCCTGACACGTCTATTTATTCTATTAATGGTATATGTAATGATGATATTAGAGCTAAACTCTCATCCATGCCTGATAGAATACACCCTGTTATCCATGGAATACCAAAATTCCTGTTCAAACATCTTGAAGCCTTCACTGTACCAATAGTGAATAGAATGATTGATCTTCTTGCCTCAGGCCCTCTTACAATTGATCAACTCTATCGCATTGTAATGGTCCCATTTCTTAAGAGTGCTATTATCCCATCACCTCTGGAGAACCTTAGACCAATCTTGATGACTCCGTTGATTATTAAACTGATTGAAGCAATCATCAAAGATAAAATTCCAAAATCTCTTTCTGCCATTTATCTCTAGTTTTCAATTTGCAAAGAAAGGTAGTTCAACAGCTGAGGCACTCTGCCTATTCAGGTTAATTGTGGATTATACAAGAAAAAATAAAAAGTCAAAGCCAATAGTTGCCCAACTTGATATTTCAGCTGCGTTCGATTTAGTCAGAATTCCTCACCTAATGCATCTCCTAAGTGGTCTGAACATTCCCACAGGTATAATGAACATCATTACTAACCTTCTATTCAACAGACATATAGCCATTTCACTAAATGGCAAAATTTCAAACTCATTCACACCTACCAAGTTGATTGCATAGGGCTCTCCTCTTAGTCCCCTGCTCTTCATTCTATATATAAATCAATTCCTTGAATCATTAGAGATGAATCTTCCTGGATTGTACATTCCTGGTATCAATAAATCCATTCAGCACATATCCTACATGGATAATGTGGCAGTGTTCTTACCATTATGGACAATTTCACAATAGAGTCAGGTCTTGCGTTTAACCTTAGAAAATCTGCTGTATGGAGGCTTTCATCTGGAAAATCCATTCCATCAATTTTCACAGCTATGCCACAAAAATTTTTGGGCTTACCAATGAGTCTCTCTCATACAGCAATGAGGAAATTAATACAAGACACCATCATGAATTCTGCAAGAAAAATAATTGATTCACTAAAAGTTTATACATCATTTGCAAAAGCAGCCCTTCTCAACATGTTACTGTTCCCCAGAATTTCTTACTACATGCCGCTTGTTAAATTTTCTATAAACTCTCTTTGCTCTAGACTAATGTGGAAGAGTAAAACTGTTGCTATTAGCTTAAGAAGATTGCAGAGACCAACAACTTAATGGCTCGTCACTGCACTCACTTCAGGTTCTTTGTCTACAGAAATCAAATAACCTCATTACAAGACTTCACATGATTTTTCCTGATGACTCACCTTTTCTATCTATTCATCCTACAGATACTCCACCTCCAATTAATGATGGTTGGCTGACACAAGTCTTAAATGCCCGGTCATTTCCGAAAATACCCAGCAATGGCTTATGATCAGTTATTATCTCGAATTTTCGGCCAAAAATAAATTGGTGGAATTTCTTCACCGCAAATATAATTGCCAGCACCTCTTCATCTATCTGGCTGTAATTTCTTTCTGCCTTCGACAAAGTTCTGGATGCATATGCCACAGGTTGCTCACATCTCTCTATCGGATGAGCTAGGACTGCACCTACTCCCCATTCTGATGCATCTGTAACAATTCTAACATCTTGATCACTATCAAAATGCACTAATAATTTATCCGATACTAATAGATCTTTTGTTTTTCGAAAGCTTTTTCGTGTTTCAGTCCAGCTCCACGTTTGCCCTTTATGTAATAATTCATATAACGGAGTTGCGACCATTGCCTTAATTTTCAGGAAAGGTTTGAAAAAATTTACGAGACCTAGAAATGCTTGCAACTGTTTTACATTTTTAGGTCTTACTGCGTTTTTTACTGCCCAAACTTTGGCATTCAGAGGGCGCTTTCCTTTATCTGAAATCGTATGACCTAGAAAATTTAACTCTGTTGCTTCCCGTACACATTTTTCTAATTTTAGTTTTACACCTGCCGCATTCAACCTATCACATGTCACCGTTAATATATCATCATAATATGGCGTCACCCCTTCAATTCCTTGCAATATCATATTTAACTTTGCCTGAAAAATATTCGGCGCTGTAGTAATTCCAAATGGCAACCGATTGCATTTACATAACCCAAAAGGCTTGGTTAATGTTAATATTTTTGCTGTTTCTCTGTAACTTTAACCTGATGGTATGCAGAGTTTAGGTCTAATTTAGCAAAATATTTTGCCTTCGACAAATTTGCTAGTATTTCGCGTACATTAGGTACCCGGTATGCACCTTTATTCAAATATTTATTAACTATAACATGGTAATCGCACCACAATCTAACTTCCCCATCTGGTTTTGTTATTACCACAATCGGTGTGGCCTATTCTGCTCCTCTACTCGGGTTAATATGCCACTTTCTACTAAATATTTTAACTTGTCTTCTACCTTTTGCCTTTGTGCAAAGTTCTTACATTATCCGCTAGATGTATTTCTACCAGGTTTGTTTTAATTAAGCCCAGATCTTGCGTAAATAAGTTTGGGTATAATTTTACCATTTCTTTTTGTCGAAATCATTTTTACAATGGAAAATTGTACTCCCAAGTGTGTAAACAATTCTCTTCTTATTAACGGGCTTATTTTTTTCTCAACTATATAGATTGGCAGTGTAAATTTTTTCTCTCGAAACACTACTGGAGCATCTACTTTTTTTTTCTCTCGAAACACTACTGGAGCATCTACTTTTCCCATTATTTTAATAGGATTCCCATTAACATCTTTTACTTTAATGTCCACATTCTGTATTTTTACTTTTGTGTTGGCTTTTGATATTTCTTTCCAATCATTTATACATAGCAGCGATATACCCGACCTACTATCAACTTCCATATTTAGTTCACTATTACATATTTTTACTTTTACCATAAATTGGTCTTGCTTAGGCATCATTATATTTTTCTTAATATTAGTTTCTTCATATCTATATCCCTTTTTCTTATGCATATCTTTTTTACAAGGCTTTTTACACACTGCTGCTAAATGACCTTTCGCCCCGCAATTGTAGCAGCTTTCTTTCTTCCACTTGCACTTCTTTGGTATATGCCCTGCTTTTCCACAGCAGAAACATTTTATTAATATCTTTTCTTCAGTCCTTTCCTGGTAATTTTTTTCAATTTTATATATTGCCATTTTAGTGGGCTCTTCAGCTGTTTCTAAAAGTGCAAGCTTGCTCTATTATTGCCTTGTAAGCCATTCCCTTTTTAATAGCCTGTTCATACAACAAATCAGCTTCAGTTAATGTTTGGTGTAACCTTTCATCTGCCATTCTCCATAATAACTGGTCTAGTAAAGCCTGTTTTACGAAATCTTCATAGTCACAATCTTTAGCTAACTGCCATAAAGCTATATTATAATCTTTTATTTTTTCTTCTTTGGCCTGCCTAAGATTTCTGAGAGCTAATCTGGCAATGTGTTTAGAGGGCCTCAGACTAAAATAGTCCGTTAATTTTTTAATTAGTTCTTCAAAATGTATTTCATCTGTTACTGACCCGTCACACAATTTATTCAATAAGTTTTCGTCCAGCTAAACACAATAGTGCTGCCACTTTTTTGTCATTTTCCATTATGCTGTTCAGTTTAAAAAAAATTTCTAACTGCATGACGTATAAAATCCATTCATGCGGGTTTTCTATCCCAAACTCCGTAATACTGCTTTGCCCTAACGACATTTTACAATTTTAGTATTCTCGGCTGAATTTGCGAAAATTCTCTATATATCTCTTCTCACTCCGCATGTAGTTTGCATGCAGCTGTCAACTGTGCCAACTTTGTAATGTATCCACCCCATGAGAGAAACGACAGGGACAAACAACATACAATAAATTACTAAAATGATTTAAATTAGTTTCACAAATAAATAACCAGCACGAGATTTAAATTAGTTTCACAAATAAATAACCAGCACGAGAATTACTAATTACTAAGATTTATTTAGTTAATGGTATTAAAGTTTACATCAGTTTAACTTAACCCTACATAGAGCCCTGAAGGCATACAAAATAATAAAAGATCGGGAGGATGTTATATTTACCCCTAGTCGGATTTTTGAACCTTCAGATCTGATAATCTGGATTTTTCTCCCTCGAAAGTTCTGATCAGCAAAATATAATTATTAGCTTCGATATCAATCAGGCAAAACAGCAAAAAGACCCATGATCCTCTCCTACACAGTTTATATAGACCCACCTGATGTCTTATCAGTTCCCTCCAATCTCTGCTTATCTTTTCCAATTGTCTAATTATTACCATTCTATATATTAAAGTTTGAAATTTCAAATATTTTATTTACACAAAGTATGACTTTCTAAATATTTTTATTTATACAAGTTTAACATATATACCTACTTCTGCAGTAATATAATTGAAATTTGCAAACAAAAGAATGTACCTTGTTTAAATTTAAAATGTCCTTAGTAAAGTAGATTTATTTTAAAAGATCCTACATTAATGGAAAATATATCTCAATACTCTTGAACTTATCTCGTTGACATCTTTGAAATATAACCATTAACAAAGGATAAGTGCAGTCAAGTCAGTTAATGTACATCTGGGCCTCATCAGCGGCAAGGCAAATATAGTTATAGATTTTGGTGGTGTATAAATACAGCCCAAAATTCTGTACTACTCACTGTGCTTTATTTTCAGGTGTTGTAGAACGAAACTGCATCACTCAAATTTTTAAATGACTTCCGAGTAGTGGAAATTTGCTTTCCTGATCTTTCCAAGATCAGCTCCATACCACTATGCTGCTATGACATTGCCACTTAAAAACTGTCTTAATAAACTGTTAAGCTAACTCTTAAAAGATGCCGTTATTTCTCCAAAATCTGCTCTGCTGACCTTCTCCCCAAATTATTTTCCAATATGCATATCAACCCGTATGGCCATCAAGTCTTCGAATAACAGAAGGTAACCCTGTCTCTGCTGCAATATGAACCCTCCATCTATGTATTTTTAATTTAAAGTAAAATGTAACGCTATTTCATAATCTGTGATGTAGTGCTGATTATTACAAATCTCATAAAGTAATGACTTTTTCTTTGTAAAACCTAATGCACGAATATATAATTTTATTTTCTAAACATATTTGCTGGGTTTCACTCTTGCTATCTTATTTTAAATGCAGCAAACTTTTGACTTTATTTTATGTTTGATTATATTTTATTTAATATGCTATTAATTCAATCTAGCGAACCGATATTAATTTTCTATTCCACCATTATGGAATCTTAAATAATTAAATATAAGCTTTCTTACCTAACTCAATATTCACTTAACCAAATAATGTTACTGAATTGTTCTGTGTTTAATGGCATACTATCTGTCACCATATTTAAAGATATCAATTTATTATTATCTTAACGCTATTGATTTAGTGAATTTTAATATTATGTAAAGTAAAGCTTAGTGACCTTACCTTTGCTAATAATCAATCATTTGCTTGTCATGCCATCCAGCATGATTTTATTATGTAATTTTTCTATTCGATAAGAGTATTAATATTTGTTTAATGAAGGGAACTATATATTCCCTCTTTTTATGTTTGACTTTCTAACAAATATTGGTTGTTATAAAGTATTCACTGTACAGCCTGTGGCGGCGCTGTTTCTGTGTAAAAACACAGAATAATACCGCTTTCGCGGCCAAACCTTATGGCTAATACACGACTAGTGATTGTATTAGCCGCTTAACAAGAACAATACATGTAGTGGTTAGAATCCACGGCCAATTCTTCCACGCTCCTAACCCTATGTCTAAACTAACAACACTAGATGATCGTCTAGTTTGCCCTTTTTCATCGCGGCGTTATTTCCTATGCATAGGGAGCAAATTTGTATTCTCGCTCGAATTTAATATGAGTGTGTGTGCAGTGGAATGTTTTCCAACTGTTTGTTTGTTGATGTTTATGATTTTCTGTATTTCCCAACTGAGATCTTTTGGCGTACTAGTAATTATCAGCGTATTCTTAAGATTTGTCCGAGCTTGTTTTTTGGGGGGTTTGTTATTTGGAACCCAAAAAAAGGTATGTCAACGTCTCTGTCAGACGATTGTAATTGTTGGCAAAAAAGTACTGTTTCTGTCGCGACTCGGACGAGAGTAACAAAAGAAGAACAAAATGGCTACCACGTTATTGCAATTGGGGGATTCCCAAAAAACCGAGAAAAAGATGAAGCAGTTGATTTGGTTTAGTCATACGTGGTGAATAAAATTTATTTGATTTAAAAGAATGTTTTGTTTGTGATTCTTTTGATCTGTAAGTCAATTAATTAACATCCAGAATGTCAGTATTCAAAGGGTAGGGCTTTACAGCCGAGTGTGGCGGAGATGGTTGGACAGCTTCGTATTCTTCTCAAATCAATCAACAACACGCTTCTTTTGGTTGGAAGAGAATCGACTCTGCAAATATGGACATCTGAGGCGAAACTTGTTGGACAGCTTTGATTTTTTTTGCTAAATCAATAAACAGCAACCCGCATTTTTAACAAATTAAAAAAGTGTCGATTCTAATTTTAAATAACAAAAAAAAAAGACATCTGTTTAAAAAAAAAACAGTATATTAAAAGCCAAGAAAAAAAAAAGTTGTATGTAAAAATTGTGTATATTTGAGATATTCCAAAAAAAAGTTAAAACTGTCGCTAAAAAAAGATATCTGTAAAAAAAAACCAGTAGATTTAGAATGGAAATGCAAAAAAAAAAAAAAAAGGTGTATGTAAAAAATTATTTACTTTTGAGATCCAAAAAAAAGTAAAAGTGTCCATTATAGTTTTAAATTTATCAAATGAAAACAAAAAACAACAACAATATATTAAAAAGAAAAAACTACAGCCATATATCAAAATATGATAGAGAAAAAAAATATCACTGTTTTTAACTAGAAACAGCGCCGCCACTGGCTGTGTAGTGAATAGTTTACAAATATCCAAATATTTACGGTCAATTGCATACCTTTAAGGATGAGTTTAATTGTGTCATGCCATTATGCTAGATTTTGTTTAATTGCGAGGGCCTTAGTTAATATATCAGCATCATTACGGATCTGATTTCTATTAGCATTGCTTACCCTTGATAACGTTATAAAATTCATATATTGCTTTGTCAAACTAATACCTGGAGGTCCTGGATCATTTCGTAAGGCATATTTCATAATGCAGTTTGGAAGCGTCAACTCCAGGATTGTGTCAGGTTGTGGTTAGGCTCTGCATGGGTTAACATCGGAAAATCTGGACCATGTAATCCCTACCAACCATTTCTTCAGATGCCATCTGTCAAAAGTGCAGGAAAGTCTCTCGTTTGTTTAACTTGATGAAGCCTCTCATCCTAAAATTGGACTTCACCTTTCTGGTATTATCATGTAGGTCAGCACCACAATTATTTTATATTGCCCACTAGTAATCTATAATTCGTAATGCTGTGATTTTGTAAACCATCCTATTCTTTCCTTTTATATATTTTATAAGTTAGAAAGGTCATGTTTAAAGTTTAAGCTATCCACCCTCTCATTAAACGATCGTTAGATGTGCTGAGAAATAACTTTCAGTAAATTCTGTCAAAACAGAATTATGTAACAAAATATGCAAATAAATGTTTTCTTTTTAAATCATTGATGAAATCTCATTAATGACTGAATAAACTTTGCAATTTATAATGTTTTAATTTACAGTTATAATAAACCGTAATAAAATCAAATTCCATTTATTTGTATTCAGTTAGGTCATTTATTTTCTATTGAATAGGTCTTGGCGTTCAGAATAAAATCATTGTAAATTGATATCTTCAGTTAGCATATTAAGTCACATCGTCTTGGTTATTTATTGATTTTTCATATATGTGCCGTGTATTTGCATATTCGTTATTCATTAATCTATGTTCCAATATGTAATCTTTGGAATACACAAATCACTAATGATAATTATGTGAAACCAAGATGTTATTAATTATGTGTAAATAGATTCGCTAGTGTATTTATTTAAAGCATATTATCCATATTTGTTTACTCAAGTTCTAACCAATTATTATTATAAATAAATTATTAATACTTTAATAAGTTATTCTTTGGCTATTCTTTGTTTCCTTCCATGCATGCACATCGTTAATGAGATTGCATTATATATGATAGAATCCATTGATTTTAAGCCAGTCTATTAAATTCATTAATGATTCTTAGCGAAATAGTAATATAGTTAGAAGATAGCACACCTATTAGGGGTTTGAAGTTATGTGGCATCAATATTTCCCTGTAGAGCTTGTTTCTCCGCTGTGTCTCCAGGACTGGAATTAATAAATTTCATCTTTATTATCAGAAATATTGTTCATAATGTTATAGTTTTAGAGAAGGGTAAATAGGGCAGAATCCACGATGGCTCTTGACCAACGTATCTTGGGCATGAGTTGATTCAAGATACTTTTGCCTAGATTCTGGTTCTTGTTATATGAACATACAATTCTGACCAGTACACTATAGCATCATATCCAGCAATTTGATGAATATATGGACTGATATTGAACTTGAAGCAAAATGTTTCTTAAAGTTTTTATGTTGCTGTGATATTGATCTCCGAGTGTCAAATCCATATGATAAAAATTAGGAAAATAATAACTTTCTGTAGTTCAGTAGCAATAATTATTTCACTATGTGGCATTAGCATACTAGACATCCTGCCTTCCATCATATTAACCATACTTTATTTAAACAAATTCTCAGTTGCATTCATTTTAAAATATATATTGATGATATGGTCCAAAATTTTTTACCACAACACATGAACATTAGAACTGTTAATCACACGCACAAATTTCATATAAGTTAAAAGTATGCATGAAGTAGATAATATTTTATTACCCATATTTAAAATATATCTAAGTTTCCTTTGTAAGAGCAGCACTGTCAAGCGGGCGGGTGCCGCAAATATACTAATACTACCGTCACTTATTTTAATATCTATTTAATTTCCTTTGTATTGGGTTAATAAAGTAATTAAAATTTAATTATTTAATATAATTATAATTTATTCATTAATTTATTCAAATCCCTTATATTTAGATATCTAAAAGAAAATTCTGATGGATATTTGGAAATTTAATTAATTCATAGGCCACTAAAAGTGAATGCTTCAATCGAAGCATGTCGTGAGAACAGGATTACATTTTTTTCAGTTGCTCTTTACTAAAATAGCTGCAATTTTGAGTTAATGGTACGAGATATTGCTATGTTTATATCTAATATGGTTGGAATAATGTTCTGTTTATTTAATAACAATACACAATTCATTAGCTAAATATTAAATTTTTTAGTAAAAGTATTTACAATAGCATAATATATATTATATTAATAAGTTTCACTTCCATTATGGTTGGCAAATTTTGAATGCATATTTGTTAGCAACTAGTATTTGGGAAATG
Organism: Epiperipatus broadwayi; assembly: GCA_028023455.1. Lineage (NCBI taxonomy): Eukaryota > Metazoa > Onychophora > Udeonychophora > Euonychophora > Peripatidae > Epiperipatus > Epiperipatus broadwayi. Next base: position 215,603 of record JAQFVV010000578.1, on the reverse strand, counting down.
TTGAGATTCCCCTTTTGAAGCCTGACATTTCCAGCTTAGTTGTTCAGGTACAATGATATCAATAGCTACCCACTTCCAGTTTCAAACTTGATTATGCCAGAGTTCTACCCAATTGTGAACATGGTTACTGTTATCTAATCTCTAACAATTCTGATGTCTGAATTACCCTTTCAAATGGACTTCAATATATAGAGATCCATGCCCTTATTGGAATCAAATGGATTCATTTAATTTTCCAATTGATCTCTTTACGGTATTGGTTAATCATTTACTTTTATTGTTATTTCATTGGCCAACTTCTATTGTTTGTTCGATCTGATGTCAACATTTGTAATCTGAATCAGTCCAATATTTGAGAGTAAGCTTCTATCGAGTAAGAATGAATTCACCATAGATATAAGGTCCACATCTTATAAAAATTTACAACAGTTGCCAAGAAAAAAAATATCTTGTGTAATTGTTATCGATGAAAAGAGATAGAAACATAGATTACTTGAAATCTAAAAATGGATCAAAAGAATAAATCTATTTTAAAAATAGCTTTACATTTTGCTAACCAACTTAAAAGAGTGAAATCTTCCTTCAACTTGCATTTGTCTTTTTTAAAAAGTTTGAGGTAAAGATGTGAATGTACTTCTTAACAAAGTAAATTAGGTTTGTCCTAAAATTGTTAAAATAAATTAATATATTCACAACGAATAGAAAGATCCCTTTGTCTGGAGAATAAAGTCAAATTAATATCCATGCAATCTAATGAGAACCAAATATTATAGGAAATATTTCATAAAGAAATGTAATTCCTTGAAGTGACCAAATCATCACCCATAGACCATTTTCTCAAGAAATTCTATATGTACAATGGATATAAATGTCAATGCACTATCTATATCTTATATCTATTATATTAGAACCAAATTGATCTTGACCACACCTATGCAGTTGAGTTTTCACATCATCAGAAAGTATTTGCCAACTTAACAAGTGTTTAGTACTTTAAATATCAGGTAAAGAAAAGTTAAATAAGGAATTCTGACATATTTTTAAAAGTAGTTGTACTGATGCAAGAACACAAGCATTTAGATCCACTATACTAAATTCATTTTAATGTTTTCTAAGTCAACAATATATAATGCAAAAAGTAGAATTAAACATTTGTGTTAATAGTCTGTTAAAGTTACTATAAATAATAACATACATCATGGTATACAGGTAACAAATCCCACAGATTGATGATTACATTGAATAATTTGAATACGTCATTACATAGTAAATAGTGAATATTATCAAAGCTCTTTGGAGAGAAATCAGGAATGAGATAAGGTTACCATTTTTATTATTTATAATAATCTTGTATCAGATAATGGGAAAATATTATGAAATGCTCAAAAGGTATAGAGTAGTTGACCAATAAGTGTTTTAAAGATCTTAATTAGTGGTTAACCAAAATTTATTCATTATTTCCGATATAATTTATCTAGTTGAAGGGGCATTGCAAACTGGCTTTAAAATAAACTTCAAAATGACAACAAATGTGCTTTACAACAATGCTTTGTGATTTAAAACAGAACATCACATCAAAAAAATAAACCTAAAATAAATTGTAGAATATTCTGAAAACAGAATTAAATCAATATTATGGTTATCTGCATCACATAATCAACAAAACATCACATGATCTTTGTTAATTAATAGTAATTTTTTTCAATCTCACTCCATTTACGCCATCTAGTGTAAGCTTTGGTAGCTAATAGATGCCAGATAACAATGTTTAATAGATCCCTAACCAGTACTGATAATATAACAACAAAAAATAAAAAGTGGTTGCAAGAGAAAAATTGCATTAGATCCAAAAGATCCAAATGCATTGTTCCAAAACCACAAAATACCTCACTAATAAAAGCCATAAGCTAGAAACTAGTCTGGGGATATTTGAATGGGATATAAGGATTTATTAAGCACTACCATCTGGAAGCTATTGATTACTTAAGTGTACACTAAATGTCCATGAATGTAATGAGATTAGAAGCTGTTATAATCTGCTTGCAGTTGGCAATATAACAAGACACATTTAGTTAACTGAATTCACCTCAAGATTGCAAATAAAATGTTATCGATAAATAAGCTAATTATCACACAAGTATTATCAATACCTTAAGATCACTTATTGATTTTTTTAATTTATGCTAAATGAATAATTTTTCTCTTGCAAATAATATCTAATAGTAATAAAAGCATTATAACCTTATCTTTTTTATTGCAATGCCAAATCCATATAATATTAATACCATCTACATTCTTTATTTGGAAATACAAGTACGAAGTTCTGAAGACGATTGCTTGCTGGGCAATCGAAACTGTCATAGTGGTTTGTAAAACAGCTTTGTTAAAAGTAGTAAAGAATATAGAAGGTATTAATATTATAAAGATAAAAGCATTTTGTTTTCCCTCTATAGTTCTCCAACTATCAATTTCTTGTATTATGCCACCAAAAGTGTTGCTTAGCAACAGTAATTTAATTGATTTGAATTATGTGATTTTTATAAAACAATTTTTTTTATATAAACTTATAGGAAGATAGATATGTTTCACACAAGATTATGCTGGTCTTCTGAGGCAGTGAATTTACAATGTAAGATGTAAATTTAAAAAAAAAAATCTATATCAATTGTATAATGCATTAAGAACTATCAAGCATATATATAAGCAGATGGTACATTTTCTTCCGCGGGAATTTTCATATATTCACTTTCGTCTTTCCCCACCTATTATTAATAATGTCTAATGCTTTCAAAATATTATTTTATTTAATAACAATATAAAAAAAATGATAATGAATTTAAATAATGATGGATGTGCCAGTATGAAATTGATAAACCAAAAACAGCTCTCTCGTCTAGAGACATATATAGAAAACTTGGATATTCAATGATTACCAGATAATAGAGCAATTATATTCCCATCTCCAGAGTGATTTCTGGCTTTTTCTTTTATTAATGAGGCTTGAGTTTCAAAATAACTAGAGATCTGAACCCAAATCAATTTGAACAATTATAATAAAATGATATTAAAGGTAGTTACTAGGCGCATTAATTACATATATATAAATATTAACTTGAATAATTTTAAACCCTAGTTCTCAATGGTAAAATCCGGAAACCAGCCTGGGAATATTAAAGCAATATATCATCTAATGGCCAATGATTACTCAAACTTACAATAGATGACTCTACTATAGAATAAAAATAACTGCTTTTGGAATTATATGAGCAAATAATATTGCTATTATTCTTCCCTGCAAAAATCTATCAAAATTTGACCTAAAGTTAAATTTATATAAAAAAATGTGTTATCTTGGGTTCAAATCTTAGGGTTTTTCTGAATTTCAGCTACTAATTCAAACATTATAAAGGAGTAAAAATTATTATTAAATACATGAATTCATCAGTTCCAGTTTACAACTCTAATTTGGCAGACTAAAACTAAAAATTGGTCTCTGGATATTATAACACTATATCATCTAGTATTCATTGATTACTCGAGCTTGCAGTAGATAATTATAGAGTTAGAATGAAAAAAACAGTTCTTGGGAGCATGAGTAGGCATAGAGAAGAAAGTTATGTGATATTATTGTTAGTATTCAAATGTTATATAATAAATAGCCAAAGTCCTGTAAGCCTTATTACAGATCACAATTCATAATTTGATTATTATATAACATCTATTCTAGTTAAATAATGAGTTAATAGAAGACTTAAATGTTATTTATATTATAATATATAGTTCAGCAATAGATTGTTATAATTAATTAAAATAATATATATATTTTAAAAAATCCACTTTTAAGGTGTTTATATATCCAGTTTAAAATGTCTTTTAAGCAAATATGATGTTAATTATTATTGTTTATGGAATCATAAAGTGAAAAAGATTGGAAAATGCTGGTATAGAGAATTTATTTAGAATAAAATGGTTTGAAATGGAAATAAAAATTAAAAAAAAGGAAAACCGAGTTAAAAGAGTAAGAGCCAATAGTAAGAAGGCAGAGTTACAATGAAGAAAATTTATTAGTTAAAAATAACAAATGTCATTTTTGTATTTTTTTATTCATTACTATTAAATAAAATATGTTTCTCTGAAATAAAAATTCCTTATGTATAATCTCAAATGTATCATACCATTTACAGCTTAGCTCTGATGATGACTGCAGGACAGTCAAAGCTGTTAGTTTGATATAAATAGAAGTATTGATAAAGTGTTTAAGAAAGGTGTAAATGATATATGTTAAAGTAGAAATCAATACATAGGAAAAGAAGTAGAAAATTATAATCTCAAATGCTTGAATTATTCTGAATTTATAATATAGATTCTTTTGTATTTTTAATAATAATCTACAGTCATTCGTTTTTTAAAATAAATAATATAAATTACTTTATTCAACAAAGATTAAAATGTCTACTTCAAATTTTAAATAAGTTACATGCTGATAAATTGTACAACAGTAAATATAGCATAGTTGGAAGACTGCAATTGTTAGAAATTTCACAAAACATTACTCATTTCTGCCAAATATTTAAAAAAAATTCTCACAATGTAAAAATTCCTTAATATTTACAACAAAAGAGAAATTTTTTTCTTTTTTTTTTAACTATTCAAAACAAAAAGAAAACAAAGTAAAGCATACTCTACCCTATAAAGCATTAAAATTGTATATATTTTTTCATATATTTGCATAAATTAAATAAGCATAAAAGTAATATTTTCTTCTTTTTTTTTTAAAAAAAAAAAAAGCAAATCTAATTTTAAACGAAATTCATCTGCATTAAACACTTGTAAGGCTATCGATTCAATTTGTATAATGTTTTTGCAATCTAATAATGATAAAGTCTTAATTTTTTTTATTAAAAATTCACTTAATATTATTATTTTTTAAGCTATACGTTAAATTATTTTATCATTTGAAAGAGAAAAAAAGAATTTGAGGCAATATGTTCGGAAATCAGCCCTTGTAGTGAGTTCATACAAGTTTCCGCCAGCAGAGACTTGCAATTCTGTAATAAGTAAAGTAAACTTGAATATTTTTTTTAAAAAATATATAATCTTTCATATTACCATAGTCCGCAAGTTGATCAGTATGTGCTAGAAAGCTTTAGCAGGAAGACAGGTATGGATTTGATAAGCTAATTTTTTTTTCCAATCACTGTTTTAAGTTCAACAAAATAAAGAAAAATTTCCATTGAGCTTTTTATTTTCATTTTATTGTTTTTAGCATTACTGTTCACTCTTTTCCATCACTATGTCTGGAAAGACATCGTAAAGATTATAAGCTGGAGGAAAACTATCCCTGATGTTAGAATTAGTAATCATCTCTTGATCAAAGACACAATCGTCAGGATCATTTAAATTCCAATTTTTCTTTGCCGTAGCAAAATATGAAATGTTAGGAGATGAACGAACAGGAGTTGAAATAAATTTAGGAGTAAGACTGTTACTTGTGGACATACTTTTACGAAATTTGGCACATGTAGGACTTGGCCAGCTACAAGAATTAAAAAAAAAAGTGTTATAATGATGCAGATAATATATATATTATTTATTACAAATTCTTATATAATCTATGAACAACAAAACACATTAATATACGAAAATTTTTTTTGATGCAGTATATCAGATTCGCAACAATCAATTATTAAATTGGGGAGGGGGGGGAGGGAACATTATTTACTGTTTAAAATTCCAGAGCATGCTCAGTTTCAGATATTAAAGCTGTAATTCAAAATGTTATTAGAAGGCAATTTACCAGGTTTCCTCAATTTTCCTTTTTTATCATTTGATTCAGCACATACAATGCTAATTTTCTGAGAATAACAATCATATCCAGAATTTTTCTCCAGATGAAAACAATTAAGTTGAGAATTAAATTTGGATTTTATACATTGACAAATATGCTGCCTACATTGTGTTTACTATGGTAAAACTAAGACTAGATTGTTTATGCAACTTAGTCAGTTTATTTGTCAATATTCCCAATTTCTGTTTTCTTTTGCCATGAGAAAGTTTTTAGGCATGATGATTATTGTCATCAGAAAATTAGCATTCTAAATAATGAATCAAATGGTAAGAAAAAGAAAAAAAAAAGGAAGTCTGTTACATTGCTGATTCTAACGATGTTTTAAATCAGATTTAGTAGTATGTCACTAAGCATGCGTTGAAAATGTAATTATTAAATAATGGATTTTTCATTTTAATAGTTGAATAGCATGTATTTGGTGTTCTGCACCAAATTTGTTTAGTTATTAACATTTTAAAGTAGATTTACTCTGTTTCACATCTTGATGTGCATGTGTTTTGTTATACTATTTATTGTATATTCAGCAGAATATAATTATTGACAATATAAATTACAATTCATTAAGAGTTATAAACTTTGTTTTCAAATTTTTTAGTATAAAAAAATCAAATGATTAGTTAATTTACATGTCCATGTACGTTCAAACATTATAACAGATCGAGTATCACTTTTTATTTCTCAAGTTCATCATTTATCACACAGAATATCTACAGACAAATGAAGTATAAAACAGATAAATTAGATGGTACAATATGAGAGTGTGCCATCTAAAGAAGTTAAAAACATTTGCTGATTCTAAAATCTTTGAAAAAAATGGCAGCATGATGATTTCATGTAGTGGGATTCATCAACATTGTTAAATTCTAATTGTGTAAAAGGATTTAAAATGCATGAGATATTGGCACCATTTACCCTAACCTAAGGATAGTCTCCGAAGTGCCAGATGGCACATCAGTTATTTTAAAGCCTTTAATAGAAGACAATGTAATTTAAAATAAAGCAGTTTGGGGGGGGCTAAATACTGCCATACAAAAATATACTCATGCTACAACCATTTGGAATTTATTCTCAAAAAGTGGCAGGAATAATGATTTGTATATAATGTAAAGAAAATGAAGTGGAGCAGAATTGGACATACTGCTAAAAAAAATAATAATAATAAATAGGCAATTAAAAAATTAAACCGGATCCAAAAAGATTGTAAAAGACCTAGAAGAAGACCACATGTGAGATAGTTGGTTGAAATAATTAAGTTTTCTACTTTGTTGTAGACAGAAGCTATAGACCAGAGAAACTGAATTAAACTTGGAGAGATCTTCATCCTGCAGTAAACTGATATAATTAAAAATGATGATGTAATGTAAAATTAAAACAGCTTTTAAATAACTCATTCCAGAACAAAGACCTATCCAACAGTCTTTGATAAAGAAATTGAAAAAATAGATATTAATCATAAATCTTGTCAATACCAAATGATAAGAAATTTTTAGCTGATTTCTATTTCTTTATCATCTAGTTTAGAGTAACTACTTAATAAATAACTAATGGATAGTGGAAGTTGACAAAGTTGGGGGGGGGGGGGTGACCAGCTATCTGAGTTTAATTCAATCTGGATTCAAATCTAAACCAAAGGCATGGAAATAAATGTTGATCATTGTGCCATAAAGTCTTTATCCCCTTGTATATATATGATTGAGCTAAGGTGAAAGACGCACTAAGAATATAACTGTCATCCCATATATCTGAAATAAATGAAGTATATTATTTGTAAGATGATCTCCTGCCTCTACTACATCACTACAATTACTTTGAATTATATCTCAGTAATACTCCAATTGATTTGTATTTCCTTAACAATAACTATCTTAAATGTACATGACTTTTTTAATTTACAACCCACTTCATCCCTTTCTAACAATCTTCAAAATTTGCAGAAAATAAATTTACAACCATTAATAGAATGTTTCAAACATGAACATAAGGATTTGTTTTAAATTATGCAGTTCCTTGTTCTTCTAAACACCAGTATCCACAAGAAAGAGAATCAAATGACAACTGGTTTCCCTCTAAAAAAAAAATCAAAAGAAAGGACAACTGAGGAAACCTGCGAAAATACATTAATTCACCTGCTACTTTCATTGGTTATTTCTTTATATATATATATATTATTCAATGATAGTCACTTCCTGTTCATTGAATCCAAGTGACAAGTTCATTTTCTTTAAGATGAACAGGAATAACTCATAATATTCTTTCTTTCTGTGAAATATTTTTTGATTTAATATCTTCAAATAAAACTAAATACACAAGATTCCACATTAGATGGTAACAACTTCTATAATGTAATCAGTGAAGTGATGTAAAATGGTTTCTCAAATGAAGACTGAAAATAAGACTAGAAACTCTGTTAACGAAGGATAAACATTCTCTTCACCTAAAAAGTTTTTAAACCTGCTGTAAGTCCATATATTTATTCTCATTGGTTATCCCTTTTCAGTCTACACTTACTAACTTATTCTGTCAGCACTTGCATCTTCTCCTTTCTATATTAATAAAAACTGTTCTGTCGGTCTTTTCATCATATTGCCCACATTAGTCATAAAAGTTTAAACAAAAAAATTTTTAAATAATTTCTACCCCTATTATCCTGCTCACCTTTATCTCTGCTATTTGTATACGGTTTATTCGGTCTCTCTCAACATTTTTACACTCCAAAACATTTAAAATGTTCTATATCCCTCCTGTGATCTCCACATACATCTACAATTGAAATACTTATTCCTATTTTACTTCTTTTCCTTGGAATTCAAAGCTACTGCTCTATGAGATGTGATGTAAAATGGCTTCTTAAACAAGTTCAAAGTTTCTGTACATACAAGATCATTTTACTAGAAACTCCGTGTATTCCCTCTCTCTGAAATCTTTCTATATTACTGCGAATCACCTACTTTTTATCTTTCACTACTCCTTTCGAATATATTATCACCAAAAATCAAACAGCAATGATCTACGGTTATTCTATTAGTTGGTACTTGGTATCCACTAATTAGTAGATGTGAATGAAGGCTTTTTCAAAACATGAAAACAAATTATCACTTTTCTTTAGAATTCCAATGAAAGTCTTTATAATATAAATAAGGTCCATCTTTCCCATAAAAATCAAGTTCAAGTTCACTATAAAATGCTTTTCTAAAACACCCGTCACCATTTATGTTTCATCTGTTCAATCAGCAGTAGATTCAATAATATTTGCATTCAGGGAACTGGAAAAAAAATTAAATGGTCTTAAGATCTTGACATATCTTTAGAATCTTACAGAGCACTGATAAATGAATTTTCCTAGTACTTTTACATCACTAAATTGAACTAAAATAATTCTTATGTACGGCTAATTTAACTATGGTAGATATATCACATGACAAATTTTTTTGTTAAAAAACATTGCTACAGTAGAATAGAATGTGCGCTGCTCCTCAATAACCAAGTCTACTTTTCTACCTCCCAAGCTACCAAAACATTAAGTCTATTCACATTTTCAATTTAATAATCATTCAAGCTAAAAATTACTAAAGTTTTTTTCCATCAATAAAGAATTTGAGTTTTTTTGAATATTAATTACTAAGTTCTACTGTATTCTAAATATTCAAAACATTCTGTTAATTATCTTTTGTTTAAATATACAGATATATAAATAAAATTTATTATAAATTATCTTTTTAATATTTATTTACAGTATAACCTAGATCCAAAATGGCCAATCTATGGTTCACATATAAATAGACTAAATTTTGTAAAATAATACTAGCCAAAAAACAATTTTTATTAATAATCATAAAAAAAAAAAAATTGGAACAAAAATTCAAAAACAATAAATCAAACTAAACAAAAAATTGTTTTATGTTCATTCCATACATATATATTTTTTCATATTCTAATTTTGACGACTAATCCAGAGTTAGTCCATAACTGTTTTTAGCTTTCATTTTATAAAGATTTGTTCTTTGTATGTCTTGTACTTTTGTTCTTTAAAAAACAAAACATATTTTATTGATTTAAATTTGAAAAAAATATTCTGCTTAACTTGAAACAAATAGACTAGTGAAAACAAGACAAATTCAGAAATTTCACTAATACAAGAAGTATTTAACTTTAATTTTTTTTTCAATAGTACATTATTATATAACAAAAGAAGGTAAAATATTATTTATTTATATCTTACTGTATTTTATATAAAAAATATACAACAATATAGATGAAAAAATTGGTGTATGAATTGTAAAATATTAGAGATCCTTAACCTAGATGTGAAAGTTTAAATTACAGATTATACGAGCTCATAATTAGTTATGAAGTAAGCAATCGGCTATTTACCAATAAAATCTCTAAGTGATAGAATATTTTTCCATATAAATAAAACAAATTAATTTCACATACCTTTTCTTTTCAAATCTTGTTTTATTTTATGAATCATTTTTCATTTCAATTTTCTTCCAATGTTTAAATTAAATTATTCTTCATGTTATTTATTTCCAATGTTTAACTATATTATAAAGTCATTTTCAAAAATTATTCCTATAATTATACAAATACATGTTTACAAAAATAATATAATAAAAATATTTTACATAAATTATATATATATTTACATCTTGATTATTTTTATATTTGTCTTCATTCTTTTAATTTTTTATAAAAAAATTTCAATTATTTATTATATTTACTATTTGAACCAAGCTTGAAAGTCTGGGTTCAAATCCCCTCTAATAGCTTAAGTATATATACAATACTTGTATTTAAATAACCATTAGAAACAATCCCAATATAGATAACAATCAAGAATTTCAAACTATTCTCAAGGCAACCTTCTTTAATAATAGAGATGGAATCTCACCTCTATTAATAGTCCCATATATTTGTATTGAAACAGTATTATTTGTTTATCATCATGTTTCACCTACTATGTACCACAGTAGTCTTTTCCTAATTCAAACCCATCCCAGTCCATGTATATAATCTTATAATAATTTATTTTGATATGTAATAGCATATATTTACGTCTATGTGTAGATATGATCGCACGGGCATATTTGCAAATGTTGAAAGTCTTTTATTTTTTAAATGTTGATGAAATTTAGTATATTTTTGAAAAGTACTTATTTTTGATTGTGTGTGTGTGTGGGGGGGGGGGTTTATATAGTGGACCAAAGTCTGTTTTTGTAATTTATAGCTTTTATTTTTTTAAGTTGCATTCCCACCACCCGCCATTAATGAAGCTTCATTAAGTTTTTTGAGATTTAGTATTATAGTTTTTCTGTTTTTGTAATTTGAATTTTTCATGGGGGAGAGTGGGTGTTGCATTTGATGTGTTTTTACCGATATGTTTTTGTAATTTGAATTTTATACTTATTTTTGATAGAATTGTTCATTCGGGGTTGGGGGGGGAGTTGCATTTGACGTATTTTCACTGATTTGTTTTTGTAATTTGAATTTTATACCGTTTTCTTCTATTATTTTTATTTTTTTTATTTTATTTGTATTTTAGAAGAATTTGTTCGATTTACTTTGCCTTAGGGATTTTAATTTTTCGATTTTGGTAATTTTTGGATAGAAATTTATTACTTGCAGGCTTTTTGAGTTCTTGATGGTATTGCAGTGTCGTCTAGCGACCACAATACATCTAACCAACAACTACCTAATATTATTAGAAAACTAATAAAAAATTTAAAAATGATATTAAATATAAAGTAGTGAATAAAAGGAAGAAAAATGTAATGGATATTTTAGATAATAGGTATATAAGTGGAGAAAAGAAATATATAAATAGGATTTATGATATAGAATATAGAAAATGTAAGGATAAAGAGATTACAAATAAATATGTAGGTGAGACAAAAAATTCAATATATACTAGGTTAAAACAAAATAAATATGATAGAGGATCACTGGTATATATGCATTTTATGGAAACTGGTCATAATTAGAAAAATAGAATATTAGAATGATAGGTTATGCAAATAGGAGAAGAGATAAAAAAAATAAGGGAGGCAATTTTAATAAAGAAAATAAAACCAAATATTAATAGAGAAGGAGGTTTAAAAACAATCTTGGTGTAAAAAATGAATATAAAAAAGAGTAAAAAATAAAAAGTGAAAACTAATAAAAAAATAAAATAAATAAGTAGTTTATATAATAGATAATAGAGGGAGCTGTATATAAATATAAAAAAAGGAAATGGGATAAAGAAAATGGTGGAGGAAATGTAGAGAATAAGGTAAGAAATAAAAAATAAAAATACATATAAAAATAATTTTATAAAAATTAAATAAATGAAAGAAGCAAGAATAAAATATGGATCAAAAAGGAATTAAGGAATGGAATAAGATAATATGTAGAAATAAGTGAAATCAAAAATAAGGATAAATATATGAAAAAAGTAATATAAAAAAGATTTCATAAATATTACATTGAATTTCTAAAATTATGGCAAAGGCAAAAGGTGAATAAATATAAATATGATAATAATTAAGAATAAAAATAAAGAAAAAAAATAAAGGATAAAATAGAATTTAAAAGGTAAAAGTTATACAATAGTAAATTTAATGAATAAAGTGATGCTAATAATTAAGTTGATAAAATTGTAAGATTAAAATAGATATATATATATATGAAATATGGTTGTATTGATATAATGTTTAAATTTTGTAGATCTGATGAAGACTGCTAGGAACAGTCAAAACTGTAAAGAATAAATATATTTTGCTTTTAAAGTGTAAGAAGAATTAAATGTTGTTATTATATGTTATATAAAAAAAGCAAAAAGAAAAGATGAAGAGAAAGATTTAAAATGTTTCATGTAAAGAAACAATAAAAAATAAATTGAAAACAAGATTAAAATAGCATTTAAAAGTCAGAAATTCTAATATACATATTGTAACAATAAAAAAAATTCCAAAGTATGGTATTTTGATTTATATTTGGATGAAAGATGGGTTTGAACCTGGATATTAACTATATCTACATAAGATATTTTACAGTAATATACTTAATATGTACCATTGTATTGTAAATTTTGGTTCCAATAAATATGAAAGAGAAATGGTTAATAAATAAAATTCAAATAAATAATAATATTAATCAATATGATGATAATGATTTATAATTTAAAAATTCAAGTACTCTCAAAAATATTTTGTTTTTCAGTTTCATTAAAAAAAACTCAAAAGCACCAAACCTCCTAAAAATAAATTTTTGAAAGGAATAGTCATCGTCAATTATTATTGCCATTCCAGAATTTCCCTAATGGATTGCATGATTTTTCAAGGCTGCAGATATTAACTAGTATAATGGTGTAAAAAGCATATATTTGGATTCAGTTACAAGCACAAATGAAATGGATTAATAAAAAAATATTAGCAATTTATTAATAATGAATAAATAAAACAGTTGCATATATACTCACAACTATCAACACATACACAATTATTTTATAGTAACAAAAGATATTTTAAGTTTAAGCTATAGTTCAAGTTTAAGGCCTTATAATATTTATAATAAGATCTTCCCAACAGTCACCAACCATGTTTTTTTTTCAATTGTCTTCTTTAATTTTTCCAATGATATTCTTGACTTTGTTTAAGGAGAAGCCACAATATATCACATCACATAATATCTGTAGGACTTTATACAGCACTATCCATTTCTTCTTTCGCAGCATTATAGAGGTGCTGCATAAGGTGGTTTTTCAAAATGAAGCGCTAATTTCTGAATCCGACTGCATTTTACAGGCATTTTAATGTGTGTTTTTTGCTTATCTGACCACACATGATAGATGGATTTCTTCCAACTAAAATAATATTGGCTGTTATAACTGGAGTATTTAAAGATACTTTAAAAACATTCAAAAAAACATGGCTATCCAAATTGCAGCTGAAAACACTTTCAAACAACGATTGTTTCTTTCCTTAGCATGGATTACTAAAACAGTTTCAAAAGTAGATTGTGCTGGCATGTAAAGTAATATAGAATCGGATGGCTACACTTCTGGAGTTGCACTACTACTAATAATAATGCCTAGTTGCTTTTCAGACCTACTTATATCTCTTTGATGTTCAAGCAACATGTTTTCTTGTAACATCACCTGCTAAGGGAAATATGACCGTTACATCATTATAACAACATGCTTTTTGAAAAACACATCTTTATACTCTAAAACATATTGTGGATACAAATTTTATATAAATTATATCATGTTTTTAAACAAAAATAAATGAAATAAACAATTTTCTTTTTCTTTATTTATATTTCGCTAACATGAAGAAGGAAAATTAATTGCTGATTTTTATATTTTAATTATAACTTCTAAACTATTATCAATTTTAATGTTTTTTTAAAATCCACCATTCAATTTTCTATAAAAATGGACAAGTTGTTTAGTTAAAACTTCTATTTAAACAACAGATTAAATAAAGTTTGAAATGCACTAAAAACTTTTTTTAAAAAAAATTACACAATTCAAAATTCTTTTGCATAAAGCTTTTTTCCTTTACAATGCACTTTATCATTATTCCTTCACATATTACAAAGTAAATTTATAATATCAATAATTATGCGCTTATAACGCTCTTAAAGAAGTTATATATATTACTAAATTTATTTAAAGCTTAACGCTTTCAAAGCTCTATGGCTTCATAAACAAATCCTTCTTTCAATTTTTTAGGCAGTTTAGTAATGACAGTTTGTATATTTTTTTAGTCAGTTCCACGTGTTTTTATTAAACACTTTCCCCCCCACCATTATAACATAATCATTGTTATAGCTACAATATTTACATATAAAAGAATCTAAGTATTTAAGTTTTGAAATAAAGATATTAAAAAATATTAGAAATTACAAAAAAAATTAATTAAAGAAAGTTTATATATAAGAATGAGAAAATCATTTAAATAGGAAGTTAGGAATTTAGTGCAAAATAGACAATTATAAATATTTAAAAGATTTTTTTTTAATAAAAAAGTAAAAGGATTAAGACAAATATAAAAGTAAGCAAGAAATAAGTAAAAAAATATATATAATTTATATAAAAATATTTTTATTTTGTTGTTTTTGTAATTTCGGAACATAATACATGTCCTTTGCTGAAAGATTGTCTGGCATTTTTTGGTTAATTATCCATTTTCAGAGGTGTCCAAGTATTTTTTTCCCAAAATTATTTTATTGAACATATGTTACTTATTAGCTTTAAAAAATATTAAGAAATCGAATACAAATTCATGTTAAGTTTAAAAAATAATAATCATTTTTTTATAAATGCTATTCACATTTAATGAATTATATTTTTACGCATATTATAACGTACAAAGCATTAGCACACTGAAGGCATTGTCATAATTTTTTTGTTTACAGTAGTGTTTTCTTTCAAGCTGTTCATTAATTATTTTTCCTAATTTTTGGCAAAAATGATTAAAATTTGGAATCTACCAGTGACAGAAGATGTGCTATTGGGCATAATATGAAACTTTATATACAAATGAAGATACAATGGTGGTGTTTCTTTCATCATGCTTTTAATTTTGTTTATTTCAGTTATATTAAATTTTATTTAATTACAATCGTTTGGAGTTGTATGTAATTTCTTGTGTTTTTATAATCACCTTAAAAAAATAAATTCAACAAAATATTTAATATAATAATCACCTTAAAAAAAAAACCTGCCATATAGTTTAAAACGTGACACCCCTGTAAATGGATTATTAATATATAAAAAAAAAGCCTGGTAAGCTTCCTATGAAGAGATTATATCGTAATTTTTTGTAAACATATATTTGGACTTCCAATGTAATTTCTATTTTAAAAAATTTGTACACATTTGTATGAATATATATATTTTGACAAAATAATCTTTGACAATGATCATACAATATGGATGAAACATTGTAATAAAAGTAAAATGAAAAATGGTTCATAAAATAACAGATTTGAAAAGAAAGTGTGTGAAATTAAATTGTTTTATATATAAGAAAAATAATGACTACATTTGGTAAGTAAAATGGAGTATTTAATGAAATATTAATTTTATTAAATAGAATTATTTTGTGTTTACTATTACTTTTTAAATTGGTAATAATTGAAAGTTTGCTAATCTTTCACATGTGCCTAAATGATATATAATAATAGAACAAAGTTTTATTAACTGCTTCAGAAAAAGGGATTGAATAAGCCATCTAAAGATTAATAAAATAGTATTCTGGCAACAATTAAACTTTTCAGAATTGTGCACATCACTGCAATTTAAAACAAATTAGTTGGAAAAGACTTGAGATTAAAATGTAATATAAGAACTGACATGAAAAGGTTAGAACTAGAAAAAAAACTCAGAAACCATGAAGAATCTGCTATTAGAAATGAATTTAAAAACTTAGTTATTGTAGAAATTTGCATGATGCAAGACAAAAAAAAAAAGAATATGAAAATTTATTGTTCTTGTTGCAAAAACAAATATACAAATATGACAAAATTATAAAAGAGATGGGAAGAAGATACATGTAATCTTATTTACTAAAGCTTAATGTGCTCTTAAAGCTTAACAGAAATTGAATCCGGCCTATCAGCAATTTTCTTTCCAGTATTCAGATAAATAATGTGAATTGGCCAAAGAGCATAAAATATATAACAAGTACTCAGAGGGCCAACAAAAGCAGTTTAGCCAAAAAGAGTATGAATAGAAGAATGGATTTTATCTTAGCAAGAATATATTCACTCAACCTGGGAAACTCATGCCTCAAGAAAACTCAACCAATAATTCAAATGATATAATCAATAAGCAGCACTTTAGAATGGGCAATAAATCTAGAACATTTAAAGTGTAACATGCAATTTTTTTTTCCTACCACTGTAAAAAAAAAGATAATAAAAAGCATCTTTAATTTATTGCCCTAAATTGCTTCCACATGCAAATAGAGAAAGAATGATTATATGATTAAAAAAAAAATTTAATGTACAAGCATATATTAATTGAACCATAAGCTATGAACCAAAAAGAAGATATTACACATTTCCAATTTGATCTATTAATTTCTTTCTTCTTCAACCCCTCGTCCTTGACAGAACTTTTTAATATATCACTTATTATGCCTTATCCAATTTCATTTCATAAATTTTTCACTTAGTCTCTTCAACACTTAAACATTACAAATTCTAGTCTTCCAATTTATCTTTCTTCTTCAGATCCATAATTAAAAATTATGCAATCTTTTTATCTTTCTCTCCTAATCATACAAGTCTCTACATATATAAAACAACACCCAAGTGAAAAATACTTAACAAACCTTTTCCTTAATTTTAGTATTACCTGATCCAATTTTTTTATTTTTTTTATATTGTCTATTTATAACATAAATAATAACATACTGTCATTTTTAATGTGAAAGCATCCAAGTTCCTTTAATTTCCCTGTTGAAATAAAATATTCATTGACATCCATCTATATGTTGAACAAAAATTCAGTATAACATAACATTTGGTTTGCAAAAACAATATCTTTACTTTCGATAATTTTGAACAGTAATCTATTTTTTCTATAAGCATTGAATATTTAAGTCTCCAAAACAATAAATAAATTGGTCTTTTAGTTCCAACAACTTAATTATTAATAAATATCATAAACCAAGATTCCAACCAGGAGATAAGTTCACCAGTCACAATTCTTTCACCATAATCACAGAATTGCCAGATATTAATTATGTAATTAATAGTTTGTGTTTGTCCACATTTACATGGATCAATTAGTGATGAATTCCATTTATGAAGTAGATGAGCTCAATCACCATAGATTGTCATGAATTTGCTGATGGAACTCAATCCCATTGGTTTTATTGTTAATGGTCCAATAACAATATCTATCAAAGAATAAAAACTTTCACTAAACTTTCCGAAAATAATATTAGAGAATAAAACTCTGATAAAATTTTTAATATCACTACCTTTATATTGATATATCTAGAAATCCCCCCCCCCCAAAAAAATATCAAATTAAAACCTCACATCATGTCCACTTAGTGATACCTTTTCCAAAAAAGCCTACTCAACTAACTGTTGATGACAAAGTTTCAATAACAGCAAGTATATCAATTTTAAAACTTGACAATTCTATAGCTACAAGTAATTTAATTTGAAGAATCTACATCCATATTGAGAAAATTTTGCACATTATTTATACTTGTATTTAAAAAGGCAAAAAAAAATTAAAAAACATTTACTAACATTCTCTACTTTATACTTTTTGAGACTGACATTGATTTCATAACTACTTCACACATATAAATGAGGAATCTTCTAGATTCAATAACATGTACAGTTTCTGTGAGGCCAGCTTAGAGAGAAAAAAATCTTTTTCTAGATTTTTTGTTGAAGGCAGCAGAAATCATAAACTGGATTTGGCCGAACATACTGACATTTTCCGGATGAGACCCGTTCTTAAATCTAATTTCAAATTGGCTTATTGCTGATTTCATTACATATAGCAAAGGTTACAACAAAGGATTCTAGACCAATAAGATTGAAGCCCTTATAGTCTTAAATACAAAAAAAAAAAAGATCAGAACTGATGTGCAAACAATTAAAAGTGTTGCAAACACATAATCCCAATGTCACAGTTAATGTGGGAAAACAAATGATAGCAACAAGGATCATGAGGGCTAGACACCTATACCAGACTAAGTCCCTATGATGATGATTGTAGTGATCGTGATAAAAATAAATAAGAATGAGAGGGGAAATCCAATATCATATCCTACATTGTGCAGGGGATAAATACTTTTGATCAAATAATGAGTTTTGGTTATTCATAATTAATGTTCAAACATTTGAAAGCCATTCCATTATCTGCTGACTGTAGTCTCTACTGATAAAAAATAAAATGGCATTTTACTGACCAGTAATAAAATGATAAGTTGATTGGCTTTGCACTACATGAAAAAAAAAAAACAATTCTGAACTTATTTGGAAATGCTAACTATTTAAAAAAAATCTCCATTTTATCAAGATTTAAAATCAATTTGTACGATTACTACTGTATATTCTTAGAACTCGCATTTTGCAATAATATGTAAAATTGATATATATCAAAGTTAAGATTCTTTAAAAAATGTCGGTCTAGTATTCGTGATAATAAAGACACTCTCACTTTAAAATGAAACCGACTTGAAATAGATTCTACTACAACCAAAGCACAATACATCTTTGACACTGAATATTGTTAACATCAACCAATTTTACAGTATTATAACAAAAACAATTAAAAGTTTATCCTTTTATTTTAATTCATTTTGAATTTTGGATAGTTTTAACTAATTTTATTATCTTCATTTTTTCTTTTATTTCTTTTGCCAGATTCAGGCAAAGTAAATATTCTAATTAATTTTAAAAGTGGTCCCAATATATTCAGAAAATATCTTAAAAAATGATAGATATCAAATATTATCCCTGCTTCTCAAGTTTATTGTCAGTTATAATTTTCTATATATACTTTACTCTGACTACTGACTGGCACTCTCTTTAATCATTAAGATGTATTGGTTAAAAAATTAATATTTTGGTTTTATTGTTTGCGATATGTCTCCGTTATTATAAAATTTCAATCAGTTAGAATAAAATTTATTAAAAAATTTGCCTTAAAAGATGTCCGCCAAGCAGCCTTCACATTGAAACATTTTAAATTAAAAGGCATTTATTATTTAAAACATTATATTTTTAATACTATTTAAAATATTGGCTTTCTTGTAACTAACAATTTTATAATTAATAAAGTTTGTACCTTTTTTTCTCATAAAGAAAAAAATGAAATTTCTTTTTTAATTAAAAAGGAAAAATATACCTTCTTTTTATTTTTTTGCTATGTTAAATTATTCTTCCAGTTTGAATAATATGACCAAAAATCAATATATTTTTCTGCTAAAGAATGGTAAAATAATACCTCCTGATCTTTGCTTTTGTTTACACTCACAGAATTAAAAAAGCGGTTGACTTCGGCTAATAGAACAGTACCCTGAATTATTATTCAATTATGAATGGATTGATATATTTAAACTATTTTGGGCAGTTTCTGTAAATATTAAACAAATATTCTAATTATTTTAATAATTCCATAATAAAGTATAATATTAAATCTGTAATATTTAGAATATATAATTTATTTTAAATATTTCATATTTAATACTATGATTTATTTACAAATTTATTAAAATTAATAGAATTTCATAAGCTTGGTTATTTAAAACTGGTGGCATAATGAAGTTATAAAAAACTGCCATTAATACAAAAGATTCACACTTTAATAATATTGATGCTTAATTTATTTGTCATTAAGAACATGGAAGTCAGATAAAAGTTGTCATTTTTTTATCTGACCAACAAATTGATAAGTGATGTTAGAATATGTTATCTGCAAGTTTGTTGAAATGATTTTTTAGAAATGTGATTTGCGAATGAAGTAACATATTTGGAGTTACATACTCCATAAAAATATATTTTTTATAGATACATTTATTCAAGCACAAGTGCGTGTGCGGCGCAACTGCTCCCAAAAGCTGTTAATACAAATACAAATAGCTAACTAAAAATATTAAAACAGCTGAGCGCTTTCAAAGGATCTTGCCTTCATAATCATAGCTTGCTTACGTTTAAATTTATGCAAATATGCTAATTCCATCTTTTTGATAGAGAAAAACATGTGTCCTTCCTGTTTATGGCATCGCTGTCGTGAGAGATAAATAAAGCCTCTTTGATCTTTCTTTTGAGGTCATGTCTCTCTCTACATACGATGGTAGGATTGTCCGGAATGCACTCATGGTGACTTGTGCACTGGTGCTGATAAAAAACTGAATAAGTAGAAGGATCGTTGTGAGCTCTATTGTACGAATACCTGTGTTGTGCCAATCGTGTGGCCAAAGATGCTCTGCAAAAACAAATGTAGCAGAATATAGAAATGATCTACTGAATTTAGGCTTCAGACAATCCATCATCGACAAAAAAATCTCACACATTCAGAATAAACCTCTCAACTCTCACGCCACACAGGATAAACCCAGGTTATTACTTCCATACATACCCAATTTACACAAGAAACTACATTCCATCTTTAACAACAAATATCAGCTCTGTTTTCGAACCCCTCCAAATTCTAACAATCTAATTAACAATACCAAAGATCAAACTCCACTGTTACAGACCCCCCATACAGTATATAACATTGCTTGTCCAAATAACTATTGCAAAGGCACATATTATGGGGAAAGCAGAGCATCTTTGGCCACACGATTGGCACAACACAGGTATTCGTACAATAGAGCTCGCAACGATCCTTCTACTTATTCAGTTTTTTATCAGCACCAGTGCACAAGTCACCATGAGTGCACTCCGGACAATCCTACCATCATATGTAGAGAGAGACATGACCTCAAAAGAAAGATCAAAGAAGCTTTATTTATCTCTCGCGACAGCAATGCCATAAACAGGAAGGACACGTGTTTTTCTCTATCAAAAAGATGGAATTAGCATATTTGCATAAATTTAAACGTAAGCAAGCTATGATTATGAAGGCAAGATCCTTTGAAAGCGCTCAGCTGTTTTAATATTTTTAGTTAGCTATTTGTATTTGTATTAACAGCTTTTGGAGCAGTTGCGCCGCACACGTACTTGTGCTTGAATACATACATTTCCCAAAAGTAAAATTATTTAACTTAATCAGATACATTTATTACATTATAAAGATACAATACGTTTTTAATTAATCCATGCTATAATTTATATATAAATCAGACATTTTTTATATTAATATATTTTTATATGTAACAGGAATATCCCAATAGAGAATTGTCTAAACATAAAATGAGGACAAAGCGGTCGTATCTAAAGGATACACATGTAATACTTACACTAACCGCTCCTCCTCTTGATAGCTGCCAATTAATTTCTTCCAGAAGTAAATATATGGATATAATAATGGATTAATATCAACATTTTCCAAAACACGCCAGACATCTAAATCTACTTTAGAAGGACATAACCTAAAACATTAAAAAAGAATTTTAAAAAATGATTAGCAGATTAACATATTGAGAATAAATAAATATTTATTAAACTAGAATTAGGTACTTTTTGAATAGAATATATTACAAATTGGGTAAAATGTAACTGACATAAACAAACTGAATATTTATTTAAATTAAAGATTAACTACGTCATTTATGAATAACAAGCATAAATAAAGAATATCTATCTCTTTTTCTATTCTCTGTTTTTTTCATCAAAACTTAAATAGAAATTCAAATAAATCATACTACACAACCATTCTTGCAAAAACTTATAACATTAATAATCTTTAAATACAAGTCATCCACTCCACCTTACACAACTGATACATCAAAGTTTGAGGATTTGCTATCTTAATATAAACCGTGCACTGATTATATACATGTGGGAGATAATGATCCAGATCAACTGATGAATGCGGTTTTATCAGGAAATATTGGAGATCATTTATCTTTTTCACATGTATGTGGTCACGTGTATCAGTTGTATAAGATGGAGTGGATGGCTGACGGAGCTTGAAAGTCTGGGTTCAAATCCCCTCTAACATTAATAATGTAAAAATAATTTATCTCCTAATGATTTTAAGGAGTCATAAATAGATGTTTAACAGATTAGAAAATATCAATAATAAAACTTTAGCTATTCATTCTTGAACTAACGAGTATAGTTCAAAATGATATTTATTACAAAACTGCATCATCAATTATTATATTTGTGCACATACATTTCACATATGCATGTAATATAAATTAGAAAAAAAATAGTAAAAAAGATATACAATTACTACTATAAAAAAAAGTTAGTTTATCTATTAATCCTTTTAATCGTAGAAATCTAAAACTTCATTATTTGCATTCGTATCAATACCATCTTTCACATCTGATTCATCACTACTTTCTTCAAAATTGCCAGATTTTTTGTATTATTAAAATTTCCAGACTTCTTGAAAGATTTTATAATGATTTCTTTCTTGATACTAACCCATGACCTTTTCACTCTATTTTTTGCTTTATTCTTTAAATATATATAGTTGTTGCTCTTCTTATGATAATAAATCTACTTCTTTCTCTTCCTTTTCTGCATAAGTTCAATAACTTCTTATACTGCATCTTCCATAATTTCCCCATAACTGGAAAAAAAGAATCACTTAATTCCTCTTACCTTTAAAAATTTTCTCAATAAATAAAATTTTTTCCGCTTATTCTTTTTAATGCTTCTATACTGTAAATCTCTTTCCGACTTATTTTTTTCTATTCTCCAAATTCATTTTTATACAATCTCCAATCTTTTATTCTGATCTTTATTGAAGCAACCATATTTCTGCTCCAAACATAAAAATTTTCTTTATACTGCAAATAAATAAAATAAAAAGCATACTCCAAATGAAAAATTTAATTTATAATCCAAATAAAACACTAAACAAGACCCTATTTTGATTAAATTTTTACATATTATTATTTAGTGTATGAATTTTTATGACAATTTTATTATTAATGAATTGTCATAAAGGAACTTGCAGAAATTCATTAATGACTCTATTAAATCTTTCAAATCTACTGCTGTTGCTATGGATTTGATAGTTACTAACTACATTTATAGTTTGTGTGTACTCACATTTACATAGACAAGTAGCTGTTATATCCAGTTATTAAGCAGATAGGTACAGTAACAATGAATTCTCCTAAGGAAATATCAAATATAAATATTGATCAGATTATTAATATATATTGTAACGGATCTGACCTTACCATTTAGAACCCCAAAGTTGATAGCCATAAATATATAATGGTCCTTACCTACCGAAATGAGGGATTCGTATCTTACTACCGTTGGACCTAGAGTCTTTGGGTAGAATACTAAGAATGACGCAATGAAGTAATTAACTAATGATCATGCCTACTTTCAATGGGCTGGCTCTTTATTAGACATTAAATTTAGACACAATTTAGGATAATTCATTTAAATTTATTCCCTCTTTCAGATTCCACATATGCCTCAGAATTCGAACTCAGGCAGAATATTGCAATAAACTCTCTTCAGTGATGAATTTACATTAGATATATATAATCATATATTTACGTGAATTGTAAATAAATTACAAGGTCCATTTTATTATCTCACTATGTTATTATATACTAACAGAAATGTGTGGTTATGTATATATGATAATCAATTGATGAGTGGAAAAGATATGATTCTAGTAAACCATTGACTATTTGACAATGATTAAATTAACAAAATTTATTTACAAACGACGTAAAACATCAATAATAATAATAATAAAAATATTTGGAATTAGAAAGACTCTTTAACAATAAAAAAAATATTTATATATAAATGAAAGTATCAACTATGTATCCCTATCACATACATATATAAATATATCCCTTTATTAACCCTTCCCCATGATAGGCATACATGAATAGATAATTATTATGTAAAAATGTAATATATAATACAAAAAGAAATCATTAATCCAATGTTGCATCTATTATGAACCAACTAACGATTTAAATATATAAAGAAAATGTATTAAGTAGATTCCTAGTTTATTCCCAGTATTAGCAATTTCCTATCCTTGGGAGACACCCTTTTCTATGTATTAATAAAATAAAAAATGAACATACAATCAAGAGTGTTATTCATCCAAATTGAATAAACACTTATACTTAATGTCAGGTCATTATGTAAGGAGGATTATCTACATTTTATTAAAAAAGAAATTTTTTTAAACTAATAATCTTCTTCCCAGTGTTTTCTAAAATTTACATACAATGGACTCTCCCATTATTCTAAAAAATTTTGGTTTCCAAATATAGTGACGAATAAAGCTAGTAATAAAAAATATATATAACAAATTCTACCAACGTATACATAAAAAATAAAAAAAAATTTTTTTATCACACAACACATTGATATTTCTTTATGATGAATGACGTGAAGCAGTGAGTTGGTTCAACTACAATTTTCTAATTTGCATCATTTGTTAATGTATCAGTTAAAATGTTATGGTAATTTAGGTGATCCTCACAAAGAATCCTCAATGAAGTATTTCCTATTGTTATTCTTTTTTCGATATCCATGAATACATTTAGACATGACATCTAAAATTCTTGGACAGGCATCACACAGTTGAAAAACAAATATTGCGCATTTTCTGATAGGGGCTGATTAAAACACTTAGTCCTACAATATTATTAAATTAGCCGGCAAACATTATTTTTTTTTTTTATTAAAAAAATTATAAATAAAATTTTGTGTAGTTATTTAGGTATTTGTTATTAATTAATTTTCTTATACGAGCATAATTATTCCTTGGTAAATTGTAAATGTATATAATCTATTTATATTCTATTCCGTTGCTTGATTTGTATTCAAAGAATAGCTTAGTCTTTTTTATATCAAGTGTATATTTATATCATTGAAACTATTTCTTACAAATGCTTAAGTTTATCATGAAGGTTCTTGATTTAAACATTAATAATTGCTTCTAGCAATATGCTTCGTAACCATTCAGTAACTAATTTAAAATGTTCAGATAAGTTATATATTTTCCTTGAGATTTGAACATTTAAATTTTTGATGTTATCTTCTACAACTTATATATATATCTTATTATTCTCTATATCAGTGGTCTTCAACCACCGGGCCGCAGAAGTTTTTTGCTGGTAGACGGTCAAAAAAGTTAGTAATAACAAAATAATAAGATTTTAAACTTTTAATTAATATAAACAATTTTTATTTATTTTTTCATCGCACTTTTATTTACCTGATTAAAAAAAAAGAAACAGAACAAAAACAAAATCTAATCAATCATATATAAATTAATTTGTTTTTCTAGTTATCACGATGTTTATGGGGGGGGGGGGATAGAATTAAATTTTTTATTACTTTTCTAAAAAAGTTCAAAATTTTAAAAAAAAAGTTTTTTATTATACAAACTCCATATACATATAACTTCATCTAAGGCTAAGCTGTTTACATCTTTAAGAAAATTTATCTATAGACTTCTGCTGGTCTGCAAAACCTTATCCTTATTTTTACCGGTCCACAGGTGTGAAAAGGTTGAAGACCACTGCTCTATACAATAGCAAGAAGAAAACGAAAATGAACTAATTTTATTATTATATTGTCCTCAGCTTCTTCTATTGTTTATTATTATAGTGTTTTATTTCCTTTTTCATGACTGTATATCTATTGTTGGGTGCATTATTTTTATGATAATCAAAAGAAAATCACTTAGTAGAATTTTGTTTTTCATCTTCCGCATTTGGAAATCAAGTGACAAGTTTGACCTTGGGTTGTTACCATGCTTACTTAGTCAAAGTCTGATCAAAATAATATAAAACATATTTATTATTTATTATTGATAAACAGATATATTATTACGACTACTATTATAGTTTTCTTTTAATTGGGATCTTCTATCTTTTTAGTAGACATTCAAATCTATTTGATTTTAATTCTTTCTTAATATAGTTAACAATATATGCGTTTGTTGTATCTGTACATATGTATGTATGTATAGTTAGTTTATATGTGACAATATAGGTTAATTTGGTTACCAATTAGAGTTATATTAATTAAAATGAGTTGGATTTGATGGTGGGAGTGACAAAGTTAGATTGCAAGCTACCCTTACAATAATACAGAAACATAATGGATGAAATTAATCATAGAATTAAATTTGGATAGCATGCTTTTGCTGCAAAAAATTAAAAGGAAATATGCCTATGAGTGTGAAAAGGAAAGGTTTTTAATAAATGTTTTTGTTCTTACTTATGGATCTAAGACTTGGAAACTTTATAGAAGAGCAATAGAGATTCTGGTCCCCTCCATAAAGTATGGAGAGATATATGCTAGGAGTTACAAGAAGGGATTGAAAACAAAAATATAGAAATGAATGAACGGGTACCACTGAAAAATTAAGAGATTAAAATGGAGCTGGTCTGGACATATTGCTAGAAGTGATGATAACAGATGGACAGATGACATTTTAAATTGGATCCCAAGAGATTACAAAAGACTTAGAAAGAGACCACATAGGATGGATGGATGAAATATGGAAGTTTATTAAGTATGTTGTAAAAAAGATGGCTAGGGATGGATTAAATATGATGAGATCCTCATCCTGCATTGTATTCATAATAGTTGAAAATGATATCAACAAACTAAAGTGTTCAGTTTGACTTTAGAAATATGTCTATTCAAGACCTCAAAAATGCCATAGCCATATGAAAATAAAGTAACTAATTTAAAATTCTCTTATTCACAGAAGTATGCAATTTTCTAATAGTATAACAATTGTTGAAAGAAAAGCAATTGGCAACTCTCCTGAGTCATAACATTTATTACGGTAGTATAACTGTAATATATTGAGCTGCTATGTGTGAGTGGCCGAGAGGTTACACCAGCAATCAAATAATAAAAATAAAATAATACTAAGGTTCTTATGATCTTTAAAATTTCTGAGACTCCCTTTGGATCATCAGAGGATCACTGCGCTGGGATTTTGACTCTTTTACGGGAAGTATCCTCTTGCCTTCTTTCTTGGCTCTTGTACTCTCGTTAGGCCACTTTAGCTCTTCTGCTGAATGTATTCTGTTGACGTCTTTCTTGATTCTTAAACTTAAGTCTGACTAAACTGATTTAGTTTTGGGGGATTTATAGTATGAGTTGCTATTGTTATGTCCTAGTGAAAAGACAACTGGTGTTTTCTGCTATCTGCAGTTCTAAATCATAAGAAATTGTTAAGTACTAGCATGGTTTAGCTATCCATCATAAAAATTTTAAAGTGCTAGCATATCTGAATTATGAAGTAAGGTATGAAATGTGTGTTTTATATCTTTATAAATCATTTTCAATGCAATCCATGCCATCACAAAATCTTGCAAATCACTTATGATTCCCAGTTTCTCTGCCATAGTTTAAATCATTTCAGGTTATAACTAGCAATCCAGATAACCTATAGTGTATTAAAATTTTTGTGGTCAATAACTATTGTTACACAAATGGGCTATAGGCAATAGGAAGAGTGAATGAGTCATCTTGTCACTGGAACACACTTTGTATATTCTTCAAATTACTTAATTCTAAGAAATAAACTCCTTTATGTTGTTTATATTATTATAACAACAACTTATAAATACATCCCACAATAATTATATATATAAAAGTCTTTTTCGGTAATACTAAATTTTTTACCCGTTTCAATATCTCTTACTAATACCAACACATATGGTACGTATATTACGGTAGATGTTGCTATGTATGTAATATACATGTTGGTATTAGTAAGAGATATTGAAAAGGATAAAAAATTTAGTATTACCGAAAAAGGCTTTTATATATATAATTATTATGTGATGTATTTATAAGTTGTTGTTATAATACAATAAAGATTTATATCATATTTTATTGATTTGCATATTCTTATATGGCATTTATCCTGTTACTACTATTCTAGCACTATCTACCGTAAACATGAATTATCAGAGTTTATCAAATATTAGTGCAATTTAATTAATCCTTAAACCACTTTCTGGTGCTTTTCTTTGTCAATAAAGATTTGGAGTCAAAGTTAGAACTAATGCAGTTATGTATCTAGTAGCCATTTTTACGTTGAAAATACTCTAACTTTTGAGTTCAAATCAACTTACTTGTTATATATCTGGCATCTTGTTAGTACCATACAATTTAATAGCCTGTCCTATTCTACTAATAGACTTTTTTTTTTCTTTGTTAGGAATATTAATAACATATTGCTTGACATAAAACCTCACTATATAAGCAAGATTTTGTGATTCCTCTATCTCTATACTATATCGTCTCTTTTTTAATGAGAATTTCTTATCTTTATTTGTTTCCTGATTTAATTTCATGTCAAGCTTTTTATATTCATATAATACTTCATTCTACAGAATTTACATTTTTCATTTGCTTTCTAACATTAATTTAACTTCATTATTTTATTACTAATTCAAGACTTACTCTTATTTCTTTCCATAGTTATTATCTTTGCTACAGCAATTTTAAAAATTTTATTGAATACTATAGTTTATATCAATTTACTTTATTAATCAACTGCCTTTTGAACTTGCTTTCTTATTTAACAAGGTGGAAAATTAATCTCTAATATCACTCTTAATCATCAGCTCATTTTTTTCTGTTCTCATATCATTTTAAAAGATAGTCTGAATTCTACCTCTGCTAAATGAAATCTGAATTTACATCAACTCTAAAATGTGCATACCCTTAGAAACAGTTTTAATCCTATCAAATCAAAATATATTTTAATTAAAATATGAAAATCCTCTTAAAACCCATATTTCTATAAAACCTTATCAATATTTCATCCAACTTATTTCTTATCTTCTATCCATATAGTTTTACAATTCCATCATTATTTTCATGCTCTTCTATCCATCATTATACAATTATTTCATGGATTGTCTCAATTTCTTTCTAAAAATTTTCTATCTTACCACCAAAAATTACATATCCTGTACAGGTTAGCACTAGAGAACTAAAGGTTCTGAATCAATTCTTAGATGAAGAAAGCTAAAAATGATTCTAAATTTAGTCAAATGAATGGATCAGTTGTGGTTCACTTGCTATTTTTTTCACATCAACATGACTTCCAGAGCAACTAACTACAAGATTAGTTTTACTATTTGATGATATATACCTGAATAATCGCCAAATTTTTGTATGGAATACTTTCAGTTTAATCATTATCAGTCTATGCTATTTAAAAACTCTCCCTCTTCTTGGGTCTAAAGCAATACCTATATTATTATGTCTATTTCCACCTCAAGAATACAAAACTTTTCCTTATATCTCAATCTTTTTTCTTGTAAAACCTTATCCAACCATTTCAATTATATTGACCAATAAGGTTATAGTTTGTTCTGACTTTTTGGAATTTCTAATAATCCATGTGTCTTTTCTTACTGCATTTTAAAATTCAAATAACTTTTAGATAAACAGTCATAATTGATTTGCTTAACTATTAGCGCAGGAATACTTTGCTGATTTTGTATATTGTAAATATTCTCTGATGCTCAACCAATTCATTGCTTTAACAAATCCTGGTCCAAAAAAACTTTATGCTGTTTCAGATAGTAGAAATGTCTTAGATAAAGAAACCATGCCTTTAATAGTGTTTTTGCTTACTATCTGATAGATTCATGCTGTATCGTTATAAGTTAACTTCATACTTCAAACTTTCGCAAAAGAAAATTATATGCCAGGAAGCACGTATCTTTATCATTGGGCAGTATAACTAATGCCTGCAGACTTTCATAACTATTTTATGAAAGTGATTACACAGTGACTTAGTATCCATTAATTACTTACAACTCTAAAGCTTCAGTTGAGATTCTTTAAATAAAGCATAGCTGCTAGAAAGGATATGGGGAATCTCGTAATAAAAAAGATAAGAATTCTTTGGACTTCAATACTTCTGCAACTCTTCATGAACGCAAAAAAAATTGTACTGTTAAAAAACATAGAAAAAATATCAATGCCTTTGTGAATTTTGTAAATAATAAGGTGTTGAGGAAAATGAAAAAATGATAATGGTCAGATTAGAACCGATGTTAACACTTGATTCACAAAGACCAGTGTCAGATCACAGGATGATTTATTTCGTTATAAAAATATCAAGGCTGAAGAGAACAAAAATAATCAAATGGCTTACTGCTTGAGAGTTCACAAAAAGCTCTAATCCTGAAATTGATGAACTGGAGACACAATCTTTGGACTTCCAGCTTGGACCAGAATCAGTCTTACGACCAATGCACTAAATCATTTAGGGTAATGGCATCGATGAATTTTACTATTATAATAATGAACATTACCGATAAAACTGAAAAGGTAAACTGATCATGGAACGTTTTGGAAAAATTCCATTTATATGTCTGCTACTATTCAAATGCAATTTGACTGGAATTACAATAATAATAAATGATTACATCCATAAAGGTTATGAACTTTATTGGATAATAAACCGCAGCAAAATAAAAATAAATACAATAGATTTTCATACAGTGATATAACCATCTATGAGATAGAAACAGAATAATAACCGAAAAAAACTTGACTGGAAATCCTGTTGCAACAAATACCTCTTTTTAAATTTCAATTTTGTTTTCCATGCAGGTAAGTACAGAAATGACAGTTTTTGTTCCTAAAGATATTTATAAGCTGTTTCACATTATAAACATTAATATTTATGTGACAAGTTTGATGAAAAACAACCAATGAAGCACTAATAAAGAATAAAAAACATTCGACAGACCCCTCCCCTCTCCACATAATTATAAAATTTAAATTGTAACCATTTTATATTTACTTACCCTTCAATGAATATCCCCATGTCTTCAAGATTTGAGCATGCTAAAGGACTTCCAGTTGGGGGGGTAAAAAAGGAATTTGGATCGGAGGAGCTAGACGACACGGACAATCGGCTTGAACTATCACAATCAATAGGTATAGTTGAAGATTCTTCCATCTGTGATATAAAGCAGTCCTTTTTCTGATCAGTGGACGGAATATCCATAATTACTGATCCATCATAGTCTTCATGGCATGTACCAGAAATCTTATTTAGACTGTCAGAAGAATTACTAGCAAATATGATATGAGATTTGTCGTTTAAAGAAAATGTAGGAATTTCTGGAGGAGAATGAAGTTGCAAACGAGAGAACTGCTCAGAAAGCAAAGAAATTGGTGACACAAAACTAATCACTTTAGAAATTTGAGGGGAAGCAATTGTATCACCAGTGTCATTATCAGGTATTAAACGAAAAAGAGTTTGTGGTGTTAAAATATTATCACATATGGGAGGGTTTCCCAATTCCTTTGATGAATCTTCAATAGACTGGTCTCCACAACTCAGATTAAAGTATGAAGCAGTGTTACGAACATCAGAAGAATTGTTTGGTAATGGTTCAACATCGTCAAAATCACAGGAATCCATATTCATCTACAACAGATATAAACAATTTTTAAAAATATGATAATTAATAAAGAAAATAATTTATCAATATACACAGTGTGAGTTAGGGGAAAGATAAATTCTCTTTCCAAACTGCCTGCAGTACTATTTCTGAATGAAATGCAAGTATTAACCACACAAATTTTAAGATGCTAGCATATCTGAGTCATAATATGAAATGAGAGAGTGCGTTTCCTATCATCATGGATCGTCTTCAAGGCCCTCCCTGCCATCACAAAATCTGCAAACTATTCGGAACTGTTCTTGTGATTCATCTTCTGTCATACACAGTTTGAAACATTTCAAATATTTCAATGTTGTTCTATCATAACGTAATATATGAAACACATTGTCATATTTCATGTTATGATTCAAACACGCTAGTGCCTTGAAATTTGTTATGGTGAATAGCTAAACTATGTCGCTACATAATACACGCTTTGAATTAGAAATGGCACTGCAGGCACTTTGGAGAAAAAACCAAGCACCAATTGCCTTTTCGCTGAGACTCGTTTACATATTTCGCGCAAACTAAATATAACCATAACTCCTGTACTATTAAAAAAGCAGAAAAAACTTTATTTATAGAGTTTTAAAAAAATTGCATTAAGCAAGTGAAAACTTTCAAATTATGTACCACAGCAAATTAATACACAAGAGAACAATGTATCTACCAGAGATGCGACAATAAATTTTATCATCAAAAGTTTCATTTAAAATATTAAAAAAAAAATTACACTTTTAATTCATACTGATATAAATAAAAAAATATTCTAAGAAAACTAGTGGATTGAAGATGTGTGTCTTAAATCAGATATATAAAAAGTAATAATACACGCAACTGCTAGTTATACATCACTATTTTTAATAATAATATCGTCATATTTTTATTTACTTCTTCTTCTTCCTTTTCTTATGTATTGACTTCTACATTTACATATCATACCATTTTCAACTTTCTTAAACACTTCAGCAATACTATTTTTTATATCAAAACTTTATTTTTACAGTCCGAATGTCCTGCGGTCATCATCAGAACTCTTTACAATCCTATTTCTAAAAACCAACTCTTAAAAACACTTCAACAATATTATTTTTTATATCAAAACTTTATTCTTACAGTTTTGATATAAAAAATAATAATGTTGAAGGGTTTAAGAAAGTTGGAAAGGGCATAATATGCATATTTTTATTTATTGTATAGTATATATACACAATGTGTCCCTGTGAATAAATGATAGATTCTCCAAGCTGCCTGCAGACCTGTCTCTACATAGCAATGTAGTTTAGCTATTCACCGCAAAATTTCAAAGTGCCTGCATGAGATATGACATGAAATATGATAATGGGTTTCATAACTTTATCGATCATTTTTAATGCTTTCCCTACCATCCATAAATTTTGCAAACCCATGTTCTTGCAATTCATAGCTTCATGGCAATACCCAGTTTCAATCATTTCAAATATTTTTGTAGCAGTTTTGCCCAATTTAAAATAAAGTTAAATGTAGGCACATTGTTTCATCATGATTTAATTATAAAACAGCACTGTCACATTTCATGTTGTAACTTGTGATCAAAACATACAGTAGTCTGAAATTTTTGTGATGAATAGTTAAACCATGTTGTTATATAACTTGTACATTCATTCAAATATGGAATTGCAGGCAGCTTGGATACAAAACCAAAGCTAATGAAATATTACTGAAAAAAAAAAAAGTTTTTTATATTAAAGTAATATGTTTAAACACAGAAAGCAAAAATGCAACAGATTATAGTGGACTCAGCTAATTATGCAATTTTAATTCTATGCTGACCAAAGAAAATTGTAAACAAGTAAACAAAAATATAAATAAACAAAAAACCCATTAAAATTCACAAATTTTATAATATTCAAGCAGCCTTTTTTTTCTCTTTGAACTCCGTATGCGAAATATGGGAGGGACCCAAGAATAACCTGAAGCATTCTCTGGCTTGCGCACCTGTTGTAATATATGCTTCTGCTGTTACATACTTCTTGCAGGAACCTTTCTGCATCAATCTGCCAAATGACATCACCAATGTAAATTTTTGTTTTTGTTTACAGAAAATGGCAGAGAAAAGTGGTAATGCTTGAAACAGATTACAATCAAGCTGATCTCAGAAAATAAAGTTTATGAGTGGTATAATTGAAATGTTAAATTCATGTCCCTAAAAAATGTAGCCAGTGAAGTCCGAAGTCAAAACAATGCTGATTTTTTTTTGTTCACACAAACGACTTTGTTTTCTCAGATTTTGTTCATAATAGTCAAGCATTTTATCTGCAAGTTCTAAAATGTTTATATGATGCTGTAAAACGTAAATGTCTCATTTTGTGACAAAGAGAGGAGTGCAAGCTTCACCTCGACAAAATGACATCTCTCAAAGCCTTTAGTGTGAGACACTTTTTAATTAAATTCAGCATGACCCAGCTTATCTATCAGCCATATTCGCTCGATCTCACTTCGTGCGATTTTTTTTTAATCCCTCGAATGACCCATTGTTTTTTTGCGAACTTAGAAGTGCTGAAAAACAAATGCCATAGGCATTAAAAGGCATCACTTTGCAAGTGTTTCCAGACTACTTTGAAAAATAAAAACCATGTGTGTATTGCATCAAATAGACTACTTTGAAAGAGATTAAATTTATAACACTTAAATAAATAACAATTTATTATTATAAAATTCCCCCCAATATGTTAATAAAAGGAAAGTAGGACTAAAGATAAATGTTAAAAAGACTAAAGTAATGTTTAATCGATTTGCTGAAAATCGGAAAATAAAGATTGATTAAGATGAATTAGAAGAAGTTAACAGTTATAAATACCTTGGTCAGATTATTAATACAGATGGAAACATAATGGATGAAATTAATCATAGAACTAAACTTGGTTGGAGTGCTTTTGGTAGAAATAACTTGATACTAAAAGGAAATATGCCTATGTGTTTGAAAAGGAAGGTTTTTAACAAATGTGTTTTACCAGTCTTACTTATGGATCTGAGACTTGGACACTTAATAGAAGAGCAATAGAGAGACTCCAGACCTCTCAAAGAAGTATGGAGAGATGCATGTTGGTAGTAACAAGAAGAGATTGAAAACACAATGTATGGGTTTGAGAACAAACAGGTGTTACTGACCTCATTGAAAAAATTAAAAGATTAAAGTGGAGTTGGGCTGGACATACTGCTAAAAGAAATGATAATAGATGGACAATTGAAATCTTAAATGGGATTCCAAGAGATTGTAAAAGACCCAGAAAGAGACCACATGTGAGATGGATGGATGAAATAAGAAAGTGTGCAGGGGTGATGTGGAGAAGAGAAGCTAAAGATCAGAGAAGATGGATTAAACTTGGAGAGACGATCCTGCAGTGGATTGATGATGATGATGACACAATAAATTCTTTTTTAAGATATACTTAAAGATAATACTGATTTTAGAAAAAAGAGGTCATAATTTCTTGTTAAAGAGACTAGTCTATTATGTTTATATAAGACAAAGAAATTAATGGAAAAAAAAAGAACATTGCTTAGAGCATTATGTAATAGTGAGAAATTTGAACATGTTGCTATTTATTTTAAAACTAATAATACAGTAGTTACAGGTAGGTTTTTTATATTATTATTCTTGCTTCAGTGAATGCATGAATGAAGAACACACTTTCAATAAACTATGTTTAAATGAGTCCCCCAATTATTCTTTAAAATTTTATTTATACATACATATAAAAAAGTGTCTGTGTTATATGTATGTGCATGTTGAAAAAATACTGTACACTTGTAATTAAGTAAACAATATGTCTTCTATTCTAATCACGGTTTATCAACAAACTGAGCCATTATACGCTATACATATTTAAATGCAAGAGGCTTGGTTCCACTATATTTTAATTTCCATGATATAATATACATTTGTAGTTTCTGATTAAAAATATCTGCCATACAGTGCAGTTGAAACATCTATCAAATCATAAAATCGAATAAACAAAAAATTGAAAATAGAAAATTATTAGCTGTTTAGAGGTCTTGTGATATTCAAGAAGCAAAATTGATAGAATGATCGTCATTTCATAAACTTTCTAAGTTTCTCACTTTATTACTGCTTTAAACTATTCAATTAATAGTATTATTCCCATTAACAAGCCCAGAGAGCAGTCACATCACTAATTCATCCATTTCTACACTTCACTTCTCTCCATTGCTCAGCTCTTCAATTCCATGAAATTCATCCTATCTCTTACATTATCTAGTAATGTCAATCTTTTCCATCCTTTCTTCTTGTTTCCATTCACCATTCCCTTAACATATGTTCAATCCTGTTGTTTTTTCTATCTCCAATTTCTTCAATCTTCTTTTTTCACTTATTCTTTTCAAAACTTCATTTGTTATTTTATTCATCAAACTGATTTTTTTCCACTCTTCTCCATGACAACATCTCAAAGACTTCCACTATGTTTTATTAGTTAATGTTCACATTTAGTACACTCTGCATAAAGCATTTAATTAATCTTTTCCTTAATTCTCTCTTCAAAGATATCGGTTCTATAAGATGAAGTGCTTGACCAAAGGCAGCTTGAAAGTCTGAGTTCAAATCCCCTCAAATTTCTTTGTTTTAGCAAATACTTATTTTATCAATGTTAGTCTTCTTTTAATTTTATCTTCATTTCTTCTATCTTCAACCAACAACTACCCAAATATCTAAACTCCTTTACCTGCTGAAATATATTATCTTGGATTTCAACTTGCAATCTTTTTGTATTCTTCCTTATAACAAAATTACAAGCGTGTTGAAGCGTTGGAACGAGAAACTATAATAAACTTATATGAATCGATAAAATAATCCTCATTCCATATGCCATACATCTTTTCTCAAATTTATTTAACATATTCACTTTTCATCTTCAGTTATAAGAGTCATATCATCTGCAAATCTACTACCAACATTTGCTTCTCCATTGTCTAAATAATTAAACCACTAAACATCACATGATCACTATCTCATACTAGCACAATAATTGTTATTAAACAATCCAAAACACAGCAAAACTCTCCATATAGTGTTGCCATCTTGTGCTAACAAGAGCAATCAATGGATGCCAGAAGGCTTGTGCATAAAATCCCTATCTAGTGCCTACTTATCCAATATCTCCAGACTAGTTTCTGGCTTGTGGCCTTCATCAGTGAGGAGCCTTGGATATGAGAGCACTGCACCTAGATCTTAGGATCTAATGCAACCCTCCAGCACCCACCTTTTAACTCTATTTAACTACAAAACTATGAGTATGAAATTGAAAACACTATTAATATTTTCAATCCAAGCTCAATAGCTTATATAGTCATATGGGTCTGAACTCAATTCAGTACCCATACATTTTGGTGTCTTTGGCTCTTTAACAACCATAGCCATCATTACCCTATTAGGCAGGATTGGTGTTAAACCACTAAACATCACATGATCACTATCTCATACTAGCACAATAATTGTTATTAAACAATCCAAAACACAGCAAAACTCTCCATATAGTAGTGCCATCTTGTGCCTAATAGGATAATGGTGGCTATGGTTGTTAAAGAGCCAAAGACACCAAAATGTATGGGTACTGAATTGAGTTCAGACCCATATGACTATATAAGCTATTGAGCTTGGATTGAAAATATTAATAGTGTTTTCAATTTCATTCTCATAGTTTTATAGTTAAATAGAGTTAAAAGGTGGGTGCTGGAGGGTTGCATTAGATCCTAAGATCTAGGTGCAGTGCTCTCAGATCCAAGGCTCCTCACTGATGAAGGCCACAAGCCAGAAACTAGTCTGGGGATATTGGATAAGTAGGCACTAGATAGGTATTTTATGCACAAGCCTTCTGGCATCCATTGATTGCTCTTGTTAGCACAAGATGGCACTACTATATGGAGAGTTTTGCTGTGTTT
This sequence comes from Epiperipatus broadwayi, assembly GCA_028023455.1. NCBI lineage: Eukaryota > Metazoa > Onychophora > Udeonychophora > Euonychophora > Peripatidae > Epiperipatus > Epiperipatus broadwayi. The sequence continues at coordinate 177,725 of JAQFVV010000578.1, read as the reverse complement.
TGGATTGTCTAAATAATTATTTAACATGTCTTCTAAATAAATATTAAAAAACCGATGATATACTGCATCCTTGCCTAATTCCTCTTTCTACATTCACTTCATCAGTATCATTATTTTCCAGTCTAATTCTTACCCTTTGCCCAGTACACATATTCCAAATCAATCTCTCTTTTCAAAATATTCTTTTATTTTTTAAGATGGTCATAAATTTATTCCACATTATTCTATCAAATATTCTTTCCAAATCCACAAAACATATACCAATTCCTTTATCTTTTTCAATATATGTTTCTGCAATTGTTGTAACAATACCAATAGCATCTCTTGTACTTTACCCTCTCCAAAAACCAAACTATCCTTCACCAATGTAATATTTTACTTTCCTACAAGTTCTTAAAGAGTTAAATCCTCAATAAAACTTCAAAAGCTAGAGATAACAGTCCTGTACTCTTCACATTTAACAGCTTTCTTCTTTTTAGCAATTGGAATCATTATAGTCCTCAAAAAATCTTCAGACCAAAGTCCACTATTATATATCAAATTGCAAAGTCTAACCATTTCCTTCATAGTAGATTATCCAATTCTTTCAAAAATTCTATACATACTCCAACAGCTTTATCATTCCTTATGCTTGACTTTATTACTTCATCCGTCAATACATCCACATCTTTGTCATCTACTTCAATAACTTCTCCGTTTTCAAATTCATAATTAATTGAATTCTTTTCTAACTAGACATTGAAGATATTCTTTCAATTTTTTCAATATATCATTGCTATCAGTTAATCTCTTTCTATTTTTATCTGCTATTTAACTTATTAACCTTTTTTTTTTCCCCCAAATGACATTTCTAATTCTATCGAATACTAAATCATATTTTTTCACCTGTTGAAGCATTTTGCTCTCTTTACAAACCATTTTTCTTTTGCTACATCTGTTTCTCTTCTTAGAATGTACTGTACTTTGTTCCTCAGTATTGACATTCTTCCATCTTCTCCGCACTTCCATCTTTTTCAATATACTTTCTGTTATTATCCAAAATCGTTTAGCTTTCTTTAAACAAATAGTGCTTATTTCACTTTTTGCTGTTTTTAATAATCCTTTTTCAATTCCATCCCAATAAGGATCAGAACCATAAATATATTCCTCATCATTATCAATCCTTTTTATTATATTTTCACATATTAAACAAAATTTTCCTTTCTCCATTTCTCTCAATTTATCTAAGTGACATCTTATATATCTTCTCCCCTTTTTTATTCTTTTTAAACTCAACTTTAATTTAGTCAAAATCAAATTATAATCTGAGTTCACATCAATACCAAGACAAGCATGTGAACTCTTAATAGCATTCTTGTATCTATCCTGAATCAACATATAATCAATTTGATAATGTTCTCTATCACTTGGAGCTTTCCATGTATCTTCTTATATGATTTTTAAAGCAAGTATTTACAATCACAAACCTATTCTCCCTATAAAATTGTACAAGCTGACTACCTCTTTCATTTCTTTTTCCAATATCATAATTTTCAACACTTTTTCCTTCCTTATCTTTCTCCACAACAGCATTCCAATCACCCAATAGCAATATACACACCTTTTTTCTCTCACATTGTAAAATTTCCTCTTCATATTTCTCATCAATTTCAATACCATCATGACTGAAAGTTAGAAAATAAACTTGTATGAGTACCCAATTCCTAGGACTTGCAATTATTCTCATCATCATCAGTCTATTGCTAATACAATCTACCTTTGCCACACTATTCCAAATTTTCTTATCAATAACAACACCAACTCCATTAACTTGTCTATCATCACCAGGATAAAATAATTAAAAAATCTCCACTACTTACTTCCCCATATCGCTTCCACCTCACTTCACTTAATCCTATAACATCGATATTATTTATACTCAATTTCCTTTTTCAAATTTCCCAGCTTTTCTCAATGTTCTAACATTACACATACCAACTCTCAATATATCTTCTCTCAATGAATGAACTTGTGAAGATTTTGCAGGTTTACGACTTGAGTAGCCTCCTGCCAAGAATGACACCAAGGCATTCTTAGCTAAAGTCTCAAGACCACACTTAATAACTCTTGTAGACATACTCATAATAAAACAAGACAAAGGGGTTTCCCATTGCCTTCTTTGCCCATAGGCTTAATGAAGTAGCCAAATCTCATAAAATATTACACATATAAAATCATATATGTAAATAAAAAATAAATTTATTTTTGTAAACACGCATGGATTTCTTCACATTAATAATTTTCCCTTTTTTGGAGAAAATTACTCTAGAAATTCGCTTGAGAGATTGTCCCAAAGAATAGAATTTGTATGCAAATAAAGCTTGTTGCATACAAATTAGATTGTATTTAAAATACCACCATTTGAAGAAAAAGGGAGGGAGCAGCTATAATGGATACACTGGATGAAAGTTAATGTGGATTTGAAGTGATAACTGATCAGAAGTAAAGAGTGGCTCAATGATTTGACTAGCAGTGATTAAGTCTAAAATGAAATATCAACAAGTGAAAAGCAGTATATGTAAATAGAAAAGGTTATTACCAGTGATGCAAACTTTAACAGTTTATTCTACATATAAAGTTATATATGCTTATTTGTGTTTCAAGAAACATTTAATTTAAAAGCACAAATAACTGGATTACTTTTAGTGTGAAAGAAGACTATTTTTCACCAGAGGAAAATAGTGTATGAATACTAATTGACAATTATCTTTTTATGTTGTTTTTACCACATTATTATTAAATAAATCTTGTTATATATACATTCCTAAGTATATGCTTTATTTATTTAGCTCCCTGACTGGTCTTTAGTGATCCTCAGGTCATAGCAGTTGATGCAGCTGACAGGATCTCAATAGCATTGCTACAGGATTTGACAGTATAAAACTTGCAATACACAGTATAGAGTGCAAGTAGACAATTGTCAGACCTAGAGAAAGCAACACAGGATAACTTCTACTATTAATAATAAAAATATGGTGGCACTAAGTTCTACAATCCATGAATTCAATATAATCAATATGAACTCATGGAAAAGTTATGTAGAAGACGTAGAGTACTCTATGTTTATAAATAAAGTGGAAGATGTGTCTCAAAGTATCGACCTTTTCTATTTTGCAAGTAAGGATGTTATACAGCTTGCAAATAGACTTACTGATCCCAAACGTCCAAAGGAACCTCCATATAATGAAGTTGTAGAACTTTTAAATGGATATTTCACTCAGAGTATCAAAATGGGTAGGATAGCTGAGATGGAGAAACCAAAACTAACTACCACATGAAAAATATGTGAACTATGATTTAACTCTAAGGAAGCTGGCTAAACACTGTGGTTAGTCCGGAAATAAATGATGTATTATTAGAACAACTCTTATATGGCATAGAGGATGAAAATTTCCAAAATGTATTATTGAATGACTGTGATCTAAGTTATAAAAGATCTGTGGAAAAATATTTCACACAAGAGACTACAAAATAGCATGAAGCTTATAATGCCACAACAGTCGGAGAAAGTTTCGCTCATAAAACAAAATGTTAGCGAAATTTATTACAGAGCCCTGTAGTGATAAAAAAAGAGAAAAAGTGCTATTGTTGTGGTAAACTCGAATATTTTAAAAATAAATGCAAACATAGAAATAAAAATTGTAGAAACTGTGATAAAAAAAAGTCATTTAGGAGCACTCTATCATTTTGGGGACAGAAGAGCTTAGTAGTACTAATTTTGTAAAAGTGGATCATAAATCTGAAGGAAGATTAATTTTGAGAATGTTAGTATAAAGAGGTTGAATAACAAAGAAATGGACTACATATTTTTAGTTGCAGTTATTTGCAGTCAAACAGTAAAAATGGAAGTTGATAGCGGATTCAGTCTATTAATATCTCACAAAGATTGAATTAAAATAAACAGAAAATGTAAAAGGAAGACAACACTTCTATGATACAGATGTAATGGCTACAGATATAAATGGCAATAAAATTGATATTTGGGGAAAAGGGGTAGTGCTTGGAAAATTAACTTCTAGTATGATATAGCTAGGAAAAAATTGTTTCTGATTGGGTATTCATGCAAAGATAGTAATAACTTGTTACACACCAGAACTTCAAATAGTGCGGCTATAACAAATTGGGTGGGGAAAAAATCTAGTACTCCTCAGACTCAATTAACAAAGCTAGTACCATCTATTGATAAAAATGATAAAGTTCTAAATTGGGACAAGTTCTTAGTAGGAGAAAAAATGTGGATATGCAAATTTACTTAAATGTAAATGGATACGTGGCTAAACAGTGAAAGTAATATCAAAGAATATAAAAATAGTAAAATTACAGAATGGGTGGGTGTTGAAAAGACATGTTAAACCCTTTCACCATCATTATGAAGATACCTTGTCAGATATTCATCTAAATAAATCCTTAGAAGAATTGAAGAAAAAGAATTTTTTGTTGGAGGATTACTAATTCAGATCAAGTTAAAGTAATTGACGATAAACAGGTGTTTGTATGGGAGGAAAATGAAGGCAGAACTATTTCAAAAGAAGATGAAAGTTATTCCTAAAACTCCATACCAATATAAAAGTAAATCACCTGACAAGTTTAAAGATATAGTAATAAATTTAGTCTATATTTCTAGAATAGGAGGAGAAGTAAATTGTCGCACATATAAAATATTATTTACATATATTTCTGCAATTTATAACATCGATAATCTACTGCATAGTGAATCTAAAGATTTCATGCTGTATGTTTGTAATTTGAAGTCAGTGAGTAGTGTGTGAAGGTATTTAATATTCACACTTTCAGATATAAGTACTTTGGACTGGCTTGGATATATAGACAGACAAGTAAAGTTAAGAGTGGTTACCACTCTTTTCTTGTTAAATCGTTGTCCCAGTATTTACGATCTGATTGGCTATTAATAATCACAAGCGCTGAGAGACTTGCACTCTCTCGTAAGTTAATTTTAAAATCATATATGTAAATAAAAGATTATTTATTTTTATAAATATGCAAGGATTTCTTCACTTTAATAACTTTTCCTTTTTTTGGACAAAATTACTTTAGAAATTCGCTTGGGAGATTGTCCCAAAAAATAGAATTTGTATGCAAATAAAGCTAGTTGTATGCAAATTAGATTGTATTTAAAAAGCAAATAAAAGGATTAAACTGGATTAGTTAGTGTGATTTGAACTGATAACAGATTAGCAGTAAAGAATGGCTTAATAATAGACTAATAGTGATTGTCTAAAATGGAATAGCAGCAAATGGGAAACAGTGTGTGTTAGTGAATAGAAAAGCATATTACTCGTGAAGCATAATTAACTGAAGCATTAACCAAACCACAAGAGACAAGTTGGGAGCAGAGATAGTTAATATAATGTATAAATTGTGTGTGCCAATGTAAGCATTGAGATTGTGAACTTTAATAGTTTATTCTATACGTAAAGTTATATGTGCTTATTTCTGTTTCAAAAGACATTTGATTTGAAAGCACAAATATAATTACTGGATTACTCCTGGTGTGAAAGTAAGACTATTTTTCACACGAGGAAAATAAATAGTGTATGAATATTAAAGGACTATTACTTTTTTATGCTCTTTTATCACATTATTACCTGTAATTAAATAAATCTTGTTATATATACATTTCAAAGCATATGGTTTATTTATTTAGCTCTCTGATTGGTCTTTAGAGACCATCAGGGCACAGCAATAACTATGCATATTTATTTTACATTTAACTTCAACATAATTTTATGAAAGTTTATGTTTAAACAAATTTTATTATCTTCATTTTCAAAATAAAACTAATTGCTATACACCATTATGAATTTTGAGGATCAGTTGTCCCCTTTCCCTTATTCTTGAACTTAATGATTTAACTCAAGAATGACCATGTAGGCATTCACAATAATGTACACCCACAATATGTTTTACAATCACTACAATTTATTCATTTATCTTTATTTGTACAATGTACAACTAAATAAAAATATTATTAATCAAATCAATAGATTCAATTTTATTTAACTTTTATGGACTGGATTTGTAATAATTTATTCTTATTATGTTCGGTCTCTGGTATTTAATTCCTGTGTCTTAACATATTCTTCTAGATTTTAAAAAAAAACTTTGGGATTTGGAAAATGTCCATTATTAGATGAATTCATTTAATCACAACTTGCATTTAAAATTTTTTAGAAAATGCATGGGGATGTAAATGGGACTAATCTTGTGTATTATGTGATTAATATTGTGATGTAATGTTGGATATAACTATCTAATTATGATCATATGTTTATAAAATTAACATTGTAAAAAAAACAGATTGTAAACATTTATTAATAGATGTTCAAATTTCCAATCTATCTGACTACAAAAGATTATGTCTGAATTTATTCACAGTGGGTCCTAGTAAAAAAATGAATGATTCTTCCTCCAAACTGCCTGAAATATCATCTCTGAGTCAATGCTTATGTTATATAGCAATATAGTTTAGCTATTTACCACAATAATTTGATGTGTCAGCTTTTATGGTTCATGAGTTATGACATAAAATGTGGGAATTTAGAATAATATATTAACATTAAATTTTGTTTTACATTTAGCAGTAGTGCTATTAAATATTTGAAATGATTCAAATTGTGTATAGCAGTGAAACCATGAGTAACAAAAATGTTTTCAAGTACACCTGGGTCTCGTTTTATGCGGTAGATAGGTTCCTCAGAAAACGCGCACAAAAGAAATCGCACAAAAATAAACGTAAGTTACCTTGAAAAATGGGGGATATGTTCCAGTAATTTTTAGAAGTCAAGCATAAAAGCAAAGCAACAAGGAAAATTACTTTAAAATTCACATTTAAAAAATAAGGAAATAAAGTATGACTAATAAAAAATTTCAAATATTTAAAAAAAATTAATGCAAGATAAACTTTTTTTACTTTTTTTATTATCTACAGTATTTAATTTTACATTTTTTCATACATATTTTAATCATTACCGCTGTTTGAAAATATGTGTTCGTTTGTGAACTAGTAAGAAATCAGATTCATGACATAGTGTACAACTAGCACCACTTTCAGTCTTGAGCTGTTTCTATATTTAAAAAATGAGATCATAATCAAAACAAAAAAATTATACATTATCATTAGAAAGATCATTCTCAGTTTATAAAATCAATAAAATCTTCAATTATTATTTATTTTAAAAATCTAAAAAAATATTTATTTCTGTTAATATTAACAAAATACGTTTTAAAAGCTTAAAATTTTTGAATATTTATTGTGATATTTTTATACGTACATATAAATCTATTATTATTATTTACTCATTAGTATAAGTAGGTTATTTACATAGAAGCTGAGATTCTAAATACAGATTCAGGCAATATTCACATTAGCTGCTAATATAACGTTATATTTTTGAAAAAAAAAAAGTATTTCAAGTCAAAATAAGTTATTAATAATTTAAATTTCTTGATATCTAATAAATATAGTGAAATATTAAAGATATTAAGAAGAAACATGAATCGCATAACTTCAAAATCGCATTAAAATAATCCACATAAAACGAGACCCAGGTGTAGTTTGAAAATCTCTGTGTTGTCAGGGAGTGCAGTAAAATGATCAACAAAGATAAAAATTTGTCACATTTCATGTTATAACTCAAGATTCAAACATGCTAACATCTTAAAAATTTTCTGATGAACAAGTAAACTATGTCACTGCATAACCACAAGTGCTGATTTAGATGTAACACTGCAGGTAGGATGGAGAAAGAACCGGTCACTTTTTCATTGGAACATCTTATGTACATGTAATGTTACACAATAGCCTGTTTTTTTTTAAGTTGATTAGCATTTATCACTATTAAAGGCAAATCCGCTAAAGAACAGACAAAATATAAATATATACAAAATACACATAAACATGTGTAAGAATAAAAAATATACCTGAGCATATTTAAGATTGTTAAATTTAAGGTGACTCTCCAGTTTGTTTAATCCCTCAGTTTCACTGAGATTACAGAAACAATCTAAAAAACTCCAATATTCTTTCCAAAATACTTTAGATTCCTTAGCTAATTGTCGACCAATGCGTTCAAGTCCTTTTTCACTATCAGACAATCGAATCTGATGTAGTTTTTGCCTGTCAGGCGATGAGAAGTAGGAAGCAGGTGTTTTCCACTTTCTATGAAGATCACGTGCCTAAAAAAAAAAAAATGCAAAAAATTACATAAAAAGAAATCAATAATAATAAAATATAAAATTTGACAAATACCTTTATTGGAGACATGGGTCCAGCAAAAGCTTTGATAGATACATCAGGATCAGTTGGGTTATTGTTTTGATAATATTTCCTAAAAGTAGCTTCATTTTTTATCATTTCAGGACTAAGAGGTTCACCGATAATTGGCAAAACTGAATTATCCTTATCACGTAAAACAGGTACAATAAAGCGGTCTGAAATAAACATTAAAAAAAAAGACATTTTGCAATTTAGCATACTAAATAATTTGTGTGTATATGTGTGTAGTATTAACAACAGCAGCAACTCATTTTAGATTCCTCTATAAACCAATTTTTTAACAACAAATCAACATTATCATTTTCAATTTTTATCATTTCCTGCAAGATGTAGTATCCGTAAGTTTATTCCAGTTTCTCCAACCAAAACTTCACCAAATCACCTCAGCAAACTTGTGACCCAGTTTAAGATTTTGTGTTTGTTTTTCATTGAAATGAAATTTTTTGATTCCTAAACTTTAAAGAAAGTGAACAGAATATATTCTTAATATCCATTCTAAAATTCTTACCATTACACTTGATTGGGTTGCTCACCAGCATGCATTAGTCAGCATAATGAATTTTTAGCTTTTTATTGAGTTTACGATCAAGAACCATCGTGATATTCATGCTCAAATGCTTGAGAGGTCTTAACTGAAATATCAGATAGGTTTTCTTAAGGCAATATAAATAATGTGTGAGAGTAAAAAAAAAATGTACATATATATTCTGATCTGTTAGTCTGTTTATTTGATAAGTTATGAATAGATAGTTTAACTTCTGGAACGAAGTTTACTTTTTAAAAGACTTGCACAATTATGACTCTCAGCCGTATTATTTCTTCAGCCTTATCTTACTGACAAATCTATTTCTCTCACGAAAACTATGTTCAAGTTGACAAAAAATAAATTTTATGCTATTATTTATTCACATCACATCTAATAAAGATTATTATTAATCAGTTATAACATTAAAGGATATCATATCATTCCTATCCAGTATAAACTTCAAATTCAATTAAAGATAAATAAAAATGTAATACCATAAACCAATTTTATCCCTTATTCTCATCCCTCATTCTTATGTCAACAAATTCAAAATAACAAGTGAGAAAATGTGTAAAACAAAACAACAACTACAAAGATTAAAGCTAACTTTAAAAGTGATGATCAAAACCTATAAATTTAATACCACTTGAATCAATAATAGCGTTTAAAGAATTATACAATTTGTTGCAGAACAATAATAGTAGTAGATTGATAGATTAGGCAATATCAAGTCAAAGTGATTTTTGATAACACCATAAGGTTTTTCTGGATTCTCCATGGAACAACTTATTGATATACTTCCATATGATCATCTTTAGGATATGGTCATTTGAATTGATTTCAGCATTCTGTACTTACTAATGATGAAATGTTTTCCTATAAGATTTCATTTGTTTATAAATCAGGACATTATACATATACTGCTAAGAGTCTTGGGCTCAGTAAAAAAAAAATCATGACTAGTTTTTTGACGATGATCTTAATAAATGTTTGATTAAAAAGAAACGTGTTATTTTCTGCTTGGGAGATTAATAAATTAAATGTGAAACTGTATAATAACTGTAGACGTCTAAAGGTAGAAGTTCAATGACTGACTAAAAGGCTTAAAAATAATTAATGAAATAAAATTGCATAAAAAATATAGGCAATCACTGATTATCATCATTCTAGAACGTTTTTTAATACAATGAAAGCAACATATTGATTTAAAAAATGGTATCACAATCCTATTAAGTCCAACAATGGCACTCTTACATAATGATAATGACAACTTGTGACAGATGGAAAGATGGTATGAAGTCAATGATATATTCATTTTATCTATTCAATTACATTTGAACAAATACATCTGGCTTAACTAAGTCAAAACAGTTTTTTTTTAAAAATAGAAAGGTTCTAGGTCCTGATGAAATAACCGGAAAAGTTTTGAAATATGGCAGTAATATGTTACCTTCAAAAATATTAGAATTCTTTTAAGAATATATTGTTTTGTGAAAATGTGCCACCCAATCATAAGGAAGCTTTTATTATCTAAATTTTGAAAAACAAAAGAGATAGACAAGAATGCAGTAATTAAAACAGTAGCAAATTTCTCAACACAATAGTACCACCTAATGCAAGCTATAATAACCAATTCTCACCCAATACTTCCAGATTTGTTTCTAGCTTAATACTTTCATCGGTGATGAGTCTTGGGCCTGCGAAGAGTGCATCTGGATCTTTGGATCTAATACATCCCTCCAGCATCCATCTTTTATCTTTTTGGTTAATTATAAAGATATCATCCCCAAATGAAAACATTATAATGTTTTCAATCCAAACTAATTTGCTTGTATAGTTTTACAGATCTGAACTGATATGTACGTGTATGTTTAAATGCACATATATATACCTATAAACTTATAGAGAGAAAAAGTCATAAGTTAAATGAATTAAAGAATTTTAAAAGACTGATTCTTTTGAAATTAGTAAGTAAAAGATTTATAACTTTAAGATTAGAAAAAGATTATTTTCTAAAATGAATAATAATCTAATTAATGAGAGTAGAATAAGCCGTTAATGAAATAAAACAATTAAAGGAATTCGAATTAGAATTCCTTTATAAGATAAATGACAAACTATAAAAATAACTCATTAATTAAAGTCAGAAAGATAACGATATAAATTCTGGTATGAAGATTAAAATGAAAAAACACCTGAGCGGATGGAACGAGCATTAGCCAATCAATTGCAAGGATTTAAAACAATGAAGGCCTCCGTACTAATCGGATGAACAAGAGGACTCTTAATTCTTGGAGCTTCATCTGTGCACCCTGACATATATGTTGGAGCATATCGCCTTCCATGGCACAGTGACTTCAAGTGTGGATAGTTGACCTCCGAATGTGAGAACAGTCAGCTAGAACTCTTACAGGTCGTACTGATCTAAATTATTATTTGTGTATGCCTTCGGGCCTTATGTTAATGATTATATATATGTAAATAGTTAAACGCTATTAAGGATTGTAAGAAAAGAATTATCTAAATATTAACTGTTAGTATTGATTTGTATTCGTGGGAAGTACAATCTTAGAATAGCTAGAGATAGCATGAACCCAGTTCAATATCTATATTTTTGGTGTCTTTGGTTTATTTAATAATCATAGACACCATTATTCCTTAGTAAGGATTGGTATTAAACTATTAAAACATTGCATGAACAAAAGAATTACTAAGGAATCCACTACAGCAAAAATAATTTCAACAATTTTGTTGAATAGATTGCTTCAGTAATAAATGAATAGTTACTAGATTCAATGTTGTTTTAGAGGATCAAGAAGCACTAAAGACATAGTTTTGTTGCTAAGCAAATATAAGAAAAGTATCAAGAACAAAGGAGTAATTTGTATATTGCTTTTATTGATTTGATCAAGGCATTTGATCCAGTTAATAAATAGGTCTTTGGCATCATTTGAAATTAATTGGCTTGTCGACCAAAATTTATTCATATACAGGGTGTTATTATAATAAGTGGAAAATCTGGGGCATTTGAAATGAAAAGCTTAATCAAACAATAATTAAGATATGATACATATTTGATGATGAAATTTTGAATTGAATTGATTAAAAGCAAAAAAAGAACTTCACAATATGCTAATGAATGTGCTGTTTTTGCCATTTCAAAAGACGATTTGGAGAATATACTTAATGTTTTGAATGCAACATATAGAGACTTTCATTTATTAATTAATGTTCAAAAAAAACTCAAATTCATTATCAATCAGTGTTGGGAAAAAAATCATCAGCAACTTTTATATTGGTTATCAACTTGAGAATATGAACTAATTTAAATGTCTTATAGTTTTATAAGTGGAGAGGTGGACTTAGATGTTGAGATACATCACGGATATTTTAATGTGCTGCTGCTATTTTTAACAAGTACTACATCATAGTGAAACAACTATGGCAACTAAGTTAGCTATATATATTGTGACCTTCCAGGTTGGCACCAGGAAGAAATGTGGGAGGTTCACATTCATGATAATAATGGCTAGAGATAACTATTGAAGAAAAATGAATTGTGATATAATTTAGTATTTAAAATTTGATTTTAAAAAAATTATTAAGACTTTAGTTGGGTGTACCAGTTGTTAGAATTTTAAGTTACATGTGTCTGGTAGTGGAAGAGGAAGATGGACAATATCAAGGATTGTTGGTATGAGAGTTAAATTAATAGGAGAGCCATAGCAGGTGTTTATTTATTAGTTTTCTAACTTATTGTCTACTCCCATCCAAGTTTTAACCTGTATATATGGAGGTATGTTCATTTTACATCATCTCATACTTTATTCATATTTTATACTATTATTTATAATGTCTAAATTATAGTAGCAGAGTTCACATGACATAGAAGACAGATACACACACATACCATTAATTTAAATGATTTTTTTTAATATGTATTTTATTTCTTATTTATTAACTATGTGTTACTTAATATCTTACATTTAAAATTGTAAAGATTATCTGTTTATTATTAGGTAGCATTTGTAAGTCAATGCTCAATATTTAATTTTTTTTCCGTTCCAATATTCTATTACTAATATTTTACAAGCAAGAGGATTCTGGCATATTGCCAAGTTGATTATAATAAAAAAAAGAGGGCATGAAGGGGCTTTGATAAGAGATTCCAAGAAGGAAGGTATAAAAAAAAAAATGGTTATGGAAAAATAGAATAACTCTCTAAAAAAAAAAAATAGTAAAATAAGTGAAATAAACATCATCAAGATTTGCTACTATTCTTGTGGATAATTTTTCTATCATACTACTTAAAATAAGATTACACATGGAAGAATAAATTCTTAAGGTATCCAACTCTAGCTTTTATCAACTGGTAGTCTAAGTTTATTATATTCAAAAATGCCTGTTTATATTATGTAAGATTATTAATTATAGTTTATTTTAATGTAATTACCATAAATAAATGATATCGGAATTATAAAAATTATTAAAAATGAAGATAACTAAAAGAATTATGTTAAACGCTGTGGTAGGACGCTATGTGGGTTTTCAATTAATAAATTTTCTGTTTATATTATTCAAGATAAAATTAAAACAAAGAGATTTGTCTATGTTAACTCTTATATCAGGAGGATAGTTATATATACCAAAGAACCTTACTATCCGCACATATATATAAAAAAAATGAGTAACTTAAATGCATAACATAATAATATTTAATGATTGATTATAACAACATATACAAGCATGGATAAATCGTTAATAATGGATTTAATGGTTAATATAAATTACATTAAATACTAAAAAAAAACTAAAAGGAGTAACTTCATAAACTTTTATTTGGATTATTTTACCGAGTCGGAGATTTTGTTCCTTGTGATTAACAAAATAATTCCATTGCACATAGAGATTGTTTATAATGTTTATTAAGAGATTCTAAAACATTGGAAGCTATTGCAACTTTTATCAAATTTTACTTCAGCCAGTAGAAACAACGTTTGTATTTGACTTATTTATTTTTTTAGTATTGTTAATCCATTATTATTATTGTAAACAGCAGTGTATGCTTTTGTTCAAATTTTCAAATCTAAAAAAAAACTTTACATTTAATGATTAAGTGTTGACAGGTATTTCTTCATATTGTCTATAATGGATAGGTAATAATTTTTTTTTTATGCTTAGTGTACTTTATTATTATCATTAATATGACAGTGTATTATCTTATACGGTTTAGAAATCATATTACATATGATCGTATATTCGGGTGTGTATGCACTGTTGTAAATTATTTTTCCAAAGTTGTATTTTGTTTTTATTTTGGGTTGTTTGGTGCCATTTGTTAAAATAAGATAGAGAATTAAAAGTTTGTCTGTTTATAGATGTGTTATATAGGACATACACTGAGCGCACTTGGATGAAGAAGTGATCGAGGGATGATTTTATTATGTGGTTTGAGTTATACTCTCCTGATTATTTGCTTATTAAATCGTAGGTGGTTAGTGTACTTACTTCCTTTTAAATGAAGTGGAAAATGCCCCATTTATTAATGATAGGTCGGCTAAGTCCCGAAACATTTATGCCTTAAAAGTTAGATATTATATTAATGAGTCAAGTTTGAATTTGAAGATTTTGATTAACCCTCACGTACATATATGCGAATGTTTATTTATTATTATTCCCCTCTCTTTCTTCATTTGGATGTAGTTATCGTCAGACAATATATACTGATTATATCAGATAAATGTTTTATAGATTTTTATAATACATTTTAAATAAGATTGTTAGTTTAATGATTAACTTATTGCGCCATCCGTTCCGTAAATAAACTAGTAGAAATTATAATTTATAAATGCGTTGTATTTGTAATTTTGTAAAAGCGCACATAGTCGAAATTATGGCAAACAAAGAAATATTGAAGAAGACAATTACTAAAATTATTAATTATAAATAATTATTAAATCATATTACATATATTATCAATATCTCATTTATTATCATTATTAATAATTCATCCTCCAGAATGAATGTAATATTAACTTAAGAAAATTTTACTTTATTTAATGAAAAGGAAAATATTAATAAAACTGTCACTAAAATTTATATAATAAATATTAGTCAAATTTATGTTACTATAATGGAAATATTAAAATCATCATCGATGTGTTATAAAATAGAGTTTCTTTCAATAAATGTTTTGTTGAAATAATATCCCATATGAGTTGTTTTATTATATGCGTTCGATTGTCCATTTCCACACACACATATATTTAACAAACAGTCTAGAGTTAACAGATCTTAATATTGCAGTGTCAAAAATATGTTTTACTTTACTTAGAATAGATGGTGATGTAGGGCAAAAAG
Source organism: Epiperipatus broadwayi (assembly GCA_028023455.1). Taxonomy (NCBI): domain Eukaryota; kingdom Metazoa; phylum Onychophora; class Udeonychophora; order Euonychophora; family Peripatidae; genus Epiperipatus; species Epiperipatus broadwayi. The sequence goes on along the minus strand of JAQFVV010000578.1, from coordinate 162,504 downwards.
GTATCCGATCCTCATCATTGTCTATACTTTATTTAGTGTAATAATTATCAATTTCACAATAATCCTTATTATTTAATAGATGCTTATAATATAGTTAAATCAACATTATAGAATTGTTATTTATGAATATTTCTATCATCCTATTTGCATCTTATATGACTGCCATACCCTATAACCCCAACTGAGCTAAGCCATAGAGTAATATCAACATAAGAATCTTATTAGTAAGTAGAAAAGCAATTTCAGTTATAAATTTATTCTATCTTGTATAGAATTGGCGCCTGGGCATTTATTTGTACATAAAGTGAAATAGGTAAAGAAAGCAGAGATTACAATATATATATATAGAGAGAGATATTATTTTACCTAATTTAATGTATGGAAGTAAAACTGGGACACTTTACCAGTACAATATTAAAATATTAGAAATGTTTTATTTAAAGAATCTCTATAAAATTTTAAAAATGCAACGATAAGATCATAATACCAACGAATATATTCTTCAACTTGCTGGATGTGATACTAAAAATCGTAAAATCACATCTTTGTTGCATTGGACATGCAAAACAAATGACAATGCAAGACATCCTAAAAGATTGTTTTACAGTGAACTTGATCATGATTTTCATGGGAGAAGTAGATCCCATCTATATTATAAGAATTATTTCGAAGACATACTAAAAAAATACAAAGTCGATTGTTTCCATTAGGAAGATATGGTAGTAAACCGATTACATTGGAGACCTACAATTTGACATGGCGTTAAACTATTTCAGAAGGAAAAATTTTCTGGAGAAGAAAAATGGACTAGCATGTATTTGTGGTTCACAGATTAATTTGTATAGCTACCATAAAATTCATTTCTAAAATAGTTTTTGTTTTGCTTTGGAGCGAAAATGCCTATACTTGTTTACAAGCAATTGTTTATTATTATTATTAAAAAGATAAATGCAATTACCTTCTAAAAGTTCTTCAATTTGTTTCTTTAGTGATGAACTAGCGTTTGGACATCGGCTGCATGCAACCTTAAAAAAAAAAAACAATAACTATTTAAAATAAACATACCAAAAATAACAGTATCACAGCTATCAAATACAAATCTAATTATAAAGTTTAACTTTTTTTAAAAATTTTCTATCACTAAAAATATCATTCATTATTATTTTATTAATAGTAATAATTGAACAATTTATTGCTCAGGAGTGCCTAAGAAGTTCAACACCAAAAGTGACAGAGTTGGGTTGCGATCCATGGATCATGAACTCCGGAATCTGACAATCTATCATCGCACCAAACCACTTTCCTTTAAATATATATACAGTAGAGTCAATAGATATTTCAGGCAGGGGTTTATCTTTTCACAAGAAAACCAATTCCCAAATTATTGGTTAAACATAAAGGTACTTAATGAATATTGGAATAGAAAGGTTTCAAATAACAGGAATTTTTGTTTATTTATACTGACGTTGATATTAATTAGGAAATATTTTGGATAATTTTTTTTTTAATACTTTTTTTGAGTAATATATGTAAATGATTTATATAAAATTTTTTACTATCAACTGTATTAACTGTTATCAAGAAATGAGTAATTATAATTTATGATGACACTTGAAAATTAGAAAGGGTGAGCTAATATATAGAATGTACAACTAAGTATATATACACACACAACTATATTAATGCACATCTATATATAAAAACATATATGACACATATGTAAACTATATTAAATGCACAACTACATATAAAAAATACATATGCGAGAGCAGTATGATGAAAGATATCAAGCTATCCACACGGGTATAGAGAATTAAGTGTTCCTCACCCCTTAGCTCATCTGAAGTGAGAATGAATAGGGTAAGTTTTTGCACTGGTGAGTGGTTGTGATATGATGAAATTAAGATGAAAGAGGTATTGATAAAAAATAAAAAATTGGGGGGGGTAAATATATATATTTTTTTCCTGTTTAGAAATTTATAATGAAATGAACACTAAATAGTAAGTAAATTCTTTTTTGTCTCATCATAATTAAGCCATTAGTAATTAATAGATGCTAAATGAAAGTGCTTAATAAATCTATTGATTACTAAAGCTTACACTAGATGGCATAACTATAAAGATAAAAAAAAAAGAATTTGTTACTGTTTTAACAGCATTATATAAGCAGAGATCATGTGATGTTTTACAGGAAATGAAGATTAAAAAGACAGGAAGTGGAATTAACAAAACAGCTTTTATAAAATGAAAATAGAAAGAAAGGATGTGGTAATTAGTTAGTAAGTTTATTGAAATAGATATTTTTAGAGGAAGGGAACATTTAATATAATTAACAAGGTTTTTGAGATACACAAAGAAATTTGTAAATTTGCCCATGGAAATGCCATTTTATATCATATCACATCGAGCAAGAAATAATGGAGGGGTTAATATATTTATAGTTGTATTAAAAAATTCAGAAAAAGAAAATATTTAACTTGATTCACAGAGTTTCTGAATACATGGACTATGTACAAAAACTTCTAATTTATGTAAGATAAAGCTATATCAAATCAGCTGGCCAACTAAGATAAATATCAACCATTCTGATTTTCTTGTCAAAATTCATCAATTCAAAACAGAGGGTAATTTAAAGATCATAGCAAACAATTAATGTAATTCATTGCTATGCCAACCATATCTTATTGTGAGCCATATATAAAAAGGAAATTCTATATGAAAATTCTGAGATTAACTCACCAACTACAGTTTACTGATATTGCATGCCATTCGTTTTTTCAGTAACAGCAACAAACGAATTGTGTGGAGAAAAAACTGGCTTGGTTATTTCTTTAAATAGAGCATACACTGAATCAGAACTGGAAATAATGTTCATTAGTCAGATCAAAATTTTCAAATACTTTAAAATGTTGAACCCAAGCACCCTTGCCCATCAAAATAAGTCATGTTTATGTATAAACAGCCATTATGCAAATGTCAATGTAAAAAAGAAAGGTTGTTTTCTCGTCCCTGGTGTTCGTCTAGAGATGTCGCTATTTCTAGGTCAATTCCTAGAAATATACCGTTTCACCGGCCTTCACCTAACAAAAGAGGAAATTTTCTACGTTATAAATGCAGAAAAGAATCCTCACGTTATGTTGGATGGAGGCAGTGTCGGCGACAGAAGCCAACACAAATGAGACTTCTTTCTACCATAAAACACAGAAAGATTCCCGACGGCTGCCGGTTATGGCTTTTTTTTCTATGCTAAAAGCAAAGAGAAAGAAATGCCTTGATTGGCTGCTATAGTAGTTGATTTTGTTCATCATTTTCTCGTAATAGTAGAATATCTATTTTCTTTGTAGTTTCATGTGAGAGTGTGTGTATTTGAAGCAGTCGTAGTTTTTTAAAATTTGATAAGACGTCTATTTTTTTTAATGTGTTATAACTTACTTTACTGTTGTAAGTTTAGTAATAATGTCCTGAAGATTCCATTACGAATGGGTAACCCTCAAAAATTGCTTTTAAGGGTGCAGAAAGGAAAAAAAATTTAAGGATCACGCGAAAAGTACCGTTTTCGCGAGAATTCGTCCATGACAAGTTACTTTTGCTCTCTCTATATATACGCACAAACAAAAACAACCCAGTGTCTAATTATTAGGAATTACTTGTCCAAAAAAGAAAATTAGTCGGGTATTATTATTATTATTTTTTTTTTTGTTACATTTATTATTTCAAAATAAGATTAGTTTTTATATCTACACACTAACAAAAACAACCCAATTCCTGCTTAATTACTGTCTTAAAAAAAAAAAAAGAAAGCAAATTCAACGGGGTTTAGTTTTTTTCAATGGAGTATTTGAATTACGGTATTTTTATATATATATATACATGAGATTTACCAAAAAAAAAGAAACCCACTTTCTGATTAATTACTGTCAAAAGAAACGCAAATTAGTCGGCTATCATTTTTAAATTTAGTATTTCAATAACGGTAACCTTTTTATATAGACAGAGTTAACAAAAACAACCCACTTTCTGATTCATTACTGTCCCCAAAAAAAAGAAAATGGAAATTAGTCGGGTATCATTTTTCAATTGAATCTTTCAATGACGGTCCTTACTAATAGTAGTCGGGTATCAATTCTAAATTGTAGTATATAAATGATGTTTCTTTTGATAGATTTAGAATTACGTCTTGCTTTTTTAATAAAAATAATTGATTTTTACTCTTGACCAAAAATACCGTAACTTTAAAAAAAGACACACATAAAGTCCAAAAAAAAAATGAGAAAAAGCCCCGTAACTTTAAAGACACACACACAAATTGAAAAACAAGATAAGATTAATAAACATTTACTTATTACGTCTTGCTTTTGAATAAAAGTATTGATTTACTCTTGCAAAAAAAAGGTACCGTAACTTTAAAAAGACACACAAAGTCCCCCAAAAAAATATTAGAAAAAGCCCCATAACTTTAAAGACACACACACAAATTGAAAAACAAGATAAGATTAATAAACATTTACTTATTACATCTTGCTTTTAAATAAAAGTATTGATTTACTCTTGCAAAAAAAAAACGTAACTTTAAAAAGACACACATAAAGTCCAAAAAAAAAAAAGTTAGAAAAACACCGTAACTTTAAAAAGACACACACACACACAAACTCAAAAAACAAGATAAGATTAATAAACATTTACAAAAATGAAAAAACTAACATCATATAATAGTATTAGTTAGTAGAATATTTTATTACAAATCTAAGAAATCAGATCTTTTTAGATCAAATCGATCATTTAGGTCCGGCCTCGGAATCGTTATATGTATATGTTTTCGATTAGCATCAACACCATCCCGTGGCGAACACCAAGGATGAGAAAACAACCAAAAGAAACACCAGTTTGAGAGTTATCTACCTAATTTTTAAACATCTGTGGTTACAAAATGCCAGATACAGGTATGGCCTATAAGAACATAAGTATGAACAACAAATCATGTAATTCTTTATCTCACACACATTCAAACCCTTACGGTAATTAGAATTACAGATTGTTAGCTTGAACGACAAAGCTGAATATAAGATGGCTGCTAGGGAGTGCATAATGGAAATATGTCCGGCTTTAAATTCTAACTTTCAATTTATAATGGTAAAAGACAAAAACTGATCTGAGGATGAGAAATTTAAAATGTAATACGGCAAAATTAATAATCACTGATTACTCAAGCTTACAAGAGATGACACTAGAGTAAATCCTTGGTTTCAACAAATGGAAATTACCAAAAACTAATTCAAACACTAAAAAAAAACTATTAAAATAAAAAGAAAAAAAAAAAATTGAATAAGTGCTTAATAATTTTGAAATTAAAATAATAAGCTATAGTAAATATTCAAAGTTGTGAATGAAATGAAAGCTAAAATTGAGAAAATAAAGGTGGAATACCAAGGTGTAATGCAAATTTTATAATAGAAAGAAAAACAAATCCTACCGAACTTAAAAATTGATGAAGTAGTAAAAATGAATAGTAGTATTTTTTTTTTAAAAAAAAAAAATGTCTAAGCTTTTAAAATGAGGATATAAAAAAATACTAATAAAGTAAAATAAAAAAATAGATGATGAAAAAAAATTAGAAAAATCAAAACTATATTGAATATATATCCAAATATTACAAAGAGATAATAAAAAAAGAATAAAATAACTATTATTTAGATATTTTTAAAAAATCAATTCTATTTATTTTATTAAATAATATACTAAAATATACTTACATCTAATGGAGTTTGATTATAGTTGTTCTTCACATTTCTATCTGTTACAGGATGCGATGCTAAAATATCTACAATTTCAGCGCAGCCAAATTTACTAGCAAAATGAAGAGGGGTTTCGCAAAGCTAAAATAATAAATACTTAAAATTAATTAATCAAATACTCAAATATATTCTATTATAATAATGAATTCTTTATCGCGACTAATAAATGTGCTCTATTTTTTAAAAACTAAATTCGTAAATGCATATACTCTCAATTAGAATAAAAGTTATTAGCTTTTTAAAACTTCGCATATTTTGAGATTGAAACTTTTTTATTACAAAAAAATAAAGCATTTAAAATAAAACCAAAAATGACAAAAAAAAAAAAGATACTTCATAGTTCAACAATAAACTTTAATATTTCTAGTTGTTAACTCTTTCTATGAATAATAAAGTCTTTAATGCTAAATAAACATATTTTATATAGAAATTGGATTGAATTCTATCTATCGAATATATGTTTTGCTCTGCATGAGTTAAAGCAGTGATAACATGCCAGACTTTGAAGTCCAGAACCGAAGATTTCCAGTGCTTAAGTTTGAATTCTTGAGCAATTTATTTTAATGTAATGCTAACAGAAGTTTCTAATAATTTTTAATGTTCTTCACCCTTCTGAAGCAGGACCATTTGAGAAAGATTAAGACTATTCTGAAGTATGATAAAGCATAACTCTGAGAACTAAGTCACAGGTTTCATTCATTAGTCTGATAATAATAATTCTTTGCATAATAATGTGTATTAGAATGGAATATTTATAGCAGCACAAGATACACAATTATGTACACAAGAATATTAATAGATATTCTTATGACATGGGATTAGAACCTAAGCTAAGTGAAATTCATTTCAAGAGGTTTATAATTTTTCTCTCAAAACCCAGCTAGTCATTCGATTTTTTGTTCAGTAAATGGGTATTTAACAATCCTTAGTCATAGAGTAAAACAAGAATGAAAAACCATTCAAATTCTTGTCACTTGGAAATTGGCACACTTGAAAATAATTTTTTCTTTCATTGTTCTATGAGGACTTGACAGAAAAGGCTTTTGACCTGTGATGGCTATTTATTCAAAAAGGTTTTTTTGGTTTTTTTTTTACCTATCAGACTAATTTACATATTCTACAAACTGCTAAATATAAAATTATAAACAAAGTATGACGTTTAAAACATTTAATATTTAGATGTGGTAAACATTTATTGGGGACCATTTTGCTTTTCATAGTATTGAAAGAAATTAAAAACTATCATCTGATCTTAACTGCAGATATTTAAGCTTTACATTTGTTTTGTTTTTTTAAATAAATATCTACTTTTCTTTTGCTTTATTTTATCAAGTCTGTTTATTTATATATAATTATATTTTTTGTTATTGATGGATTTGGCAAAACAAGTTATTCAGAATCTCATAAGAATTCCATTTTTTATGACATAATTCTTTGATTTTAGATTCTTGGTTGAACATCCAAAATGGGGATCTTGATTTGAGTCAAGTCTTAGATGATGAAACTATATCTTCAGTCATTGGAAAGTCTGATCTGCTCAACAGTATTTAATACAATAACAACAAAGCCAACTGGATTTGATCTTCCTAGACACAATTGGAGTCTCATCATGTTGATTCAGGGCAACACATAGCCATAATGATTATCTGCTTCATAAATAAAATTTATTAGCTACTGATCTTTTATAAATGGGGCAAATAGAAACTATAAACCATATCACTAATGGCAGTTGGGTTTATGGTACATGGCAGAATTGAAGAACTCGAAAAAAGCCATTAGTATTTATCTCTATACTAAAGAAATAATGGTTACAAAAATTCTGAAGCTTCTTATTTTATTTTTTCTTACTTTTTAAATATTCACAAAAGCTTGTTTCAGTATTTGTTTTCTTTCACTAAAACTGTTATATACCATTTAATATAGAAACAATAAAGTCAATTAATAATTTTTATTAACAATGTTATTTTCTTTTATATTATTTTCAACCATGATAGATAAAACGTACTTACAGATCCTATTTTGAGAAAAGTGGTAAGACAACAATGAGACAAAGCATTCTAACAATTCCCTGATTATGAATCCAGGCTGCCATTTTTTCATAAATGATCTTTCATTTAATTATCTACAATAGTAGATCATCTTTTAGTAAAAGGACATTAAAAACCATTAAAATATCACATGATCAGTATTTCATATGCTTACACATATTGTAATCAAAAAAAAAATAGAGAGAACTACTACTGCCATCTGGAGTTAAATTTAAAATGTGTTCATGTTTACGGATAAAGTTATTTAAAAAAAAAAAAATTACTTAGCATTTATTACTGGTACCAAAATGTAAATCTTTTATAAACAGTTGCAACGATCTGTATACATATTTTTGCTCATGGCAATCTTATTAATAAAATACTTTTCTAAATAAAAAAAGCTGACATTTTTCAATCTAACTGAAGAGATACACAGATTATAATATGCAAAAAGAAAAAAATTACAATTAAAATTGAAATCTGTAAATATATATGTATCATTTTATGGAAAAACTAATTCCAATGCACAAACTATAATATTAATTCACAAGATAGATTATTCCAATAAAATCATTATAACAAAACTTGTAAATAACATCCATTTGCTTGTCTCAATGCTAATATATTATACAAAAAATGGGTGACTTTTATCCAATCACTATATTATTATATAGTAATAAATCAGTCACTGACATTCAAATAGGGTAAAACATTGTATTAGAAATGATCTTAAAGTATTAATGAAACCAGCTTATAGTTTCAAATATCATTTAAGATTTAAAATTTTTAATCATGTTAATTAGTTCGTACATAAACAAAAAATATTAAATTCTCTCACATAATCAAAATATGACAATTTCAATAGTGTACTTTGTGTTTCAGGTGTTACAATCCAATATCTACCATTTATTTTTTCTATCCCTCTTAATTTTGATGTGTGGATTGATTATAACTTAACCAACATCATCATCATCATCAACCATTATCAATCCACTGCAGGATGAAGGTCTCTCCAAGTTCAAACCATCTCCGATCTTTAACTTCTCTTCTCTACATCACCCTTGCACCCTTTCTTATTTCATCCATCCATCTCACATGTGGTCTCTTTCTGGATCTTTTACAATCTCTTGGAATCCAGTTTACGATTTCAATTGTCCATCTAAAATCCTCTCTTCTAGCAATATGTCCAGCCCAACTCCACTTCAGTCTAATATAAAAAAATATTTTCCAATATGAATTCTTTTAAATGCAAAATCTTATCTTTATTATTATTTATTGGCTAAGAATTTCAATTGTCTTGCAATCTTCATCAGAGTTGTAATATATATATATATATGAATACAAATATAAATACCAATACTACTACACATTAATTTATATTCATAATTTTTTATTGTATATATAATTTACCTTATTTTTTATATATGCCTTTTAATTCTTTAAATTAACGTTATATTATTATTTATATTTGTATATGTACATATACATATATATTAGTTACTCTGAAGACCACTGGGCAGTCGAAATTGTTAGCCAATAAAGAAAGATAAATTTTTGCATTTAAAGTGTATAAAAAGTGATTTTATTTATTTACTTTGTTAATAATATAACAAATGAACAAGAAGTAGAAGAGTAAGATATAACTAATTACAATTTATAATCTTGGTAATGAACATTAACAAATATTAGAGCTCTGCTAATGGTATCACTGATATTGGAAGAATCTACCAGTAGAAAGACCCCCTAGATACAAGTCAAAACTAAAAGATGCTATAGTAATAGGTATCAAAACTATAATTAAGAAGAGTGCTGAAAAAAAACATCACTGGCAAGACCTAGAGCAGGAGGCATAATGGAATGTCTTTTATGACCCTGATACTAATTTTTATTTTTATGCAAAAAAACTTATTCAAAAAGACTAAAAAAAAAAATAAACAAAATGATGCTTGATGAGAGAGAACACCAATAATGGACACCAACGCATTTGGTGAAGTATGATATCAAATCAAAGGTACTAGATATTTGGTCACAGACAGGGTTTTTTTTTTTTTGGGGGGGGGGGTCCTGACAGAGATATTTTAAGTGCTGTCTCTGGCTAAGCATTTATCATAAAGCTTGTTGAGGAATTGGTAATCCTCATTATTTACAACTTACAAGCTTAAGAGAATAGGGTCATGTGATCTATGACTCTTATTTTTATTATTTGTGAAATGTTTTTGGAATAAATAAAAGTGAATTAAATATTGTTAAAATTAATACTGGAGCTGAAAATTCTAGAATCTGACAAATGTCTATCAAATACTTTCGCTTGGAAAACTTGATAATTTTCTATTCCAGAAATGTTTCAGATGAAATGAAATTGCAGTGCTTATTATAAAGATCATTATAAATTCTGTAATGGGAAACAATCTCTATAAAGGAATAATTTCTATTAGAATTCAGTTATCCAATCACTAAGACAATTATACAAGTGTATACGTCTACATCAAAGACTAATAAAAATAAAATCAGAATTTTGCAGCAAGTAATGGGCATTCTTTTCATTATCGAAATTTCACTTACAAAGTTAGAAATGTACTTGTCCCATATGCAGTTACTGATGAATATTATATTCAGAAAACTTTTCAATTATTACTTTCAGGTATGAACACATCAAGAAAACAATATTATAATAATAAAATAATTGATCGCACGTTGCTTCCAAAACATTAGCTGCCTCCATCTGCAGCTCTGATCACCAACTCTTGTTGATATAAACAAAAATAAATTTTCCAGGACTTCCCAGAATTAATATATGGTTGAGAAATTAAAACTTTACTATTTGTCAAGCATAGTCACAGAAAAGACAAAGGTTATGAGGTGACACTCAAATGAGCATGTTTTCAACAATGGTAAAGAGGGACTATGATACATATTACAGAGTATTAGAAAACACCAAGATAAAAAATCAAAAACAAATGTTGGAAGGAATATGCACAAGATATGAACAAGATTAATAACAAAAAATCAATAATGATAAGTTGGATGAAAGATGACATTGATTGGATTCATAAGGGTGTTAAATTTTAATAAGAAAATGACACTGAAGAAAGAGACATCATATTCATAAAATATAGCAATAAGGTTGACTGGGCTAAATTAATGTATTTATATTACTAACTCTCTCTCCAAAAGAAAACTGAAGTTGATTAGGTCTTAAAAACAGTATGACCAAGAGTTAACAAATGGCCATTACTGATGGTAACTTAACAATACTTGATAATCTGTTTTTATATCTTCTACTCTAACGTCACAGTATTGGAACTATGCCATCATCAAACAAAAGTTCTTTATATAAATAACAATGGCATTTATTTATTATATGGTTAATTGCTTAAATTAAGTGAAGTTTAAGCATTACAGAATGAATACAATTAAATTTCCCTTTCTTTAATCTCTATTTTATATTCGTCAATTGTGAATAAATATAGGAACCTCTAGTTTTTTCAGTCAATTATTTTCATTGTGGAGATGAATTACTCCGGGCAATTATTATTATTATTACCAATTATATGTTCGGAAAGTTGACTACATGCAATGGTCTAATTTCTTTAATGAAGTAAAACCACTCTGCCCACAAGACATATTTTAATTGTAACAGTTGATTGCTTTAATGAAGGAATATAATAACCTACATAGGCATCCACTCACATTTTTGGCAACTAATATTGATTATGAATGATACGGTGTATAGGCATACATTTATAACTGCTTTTGTAAAATATGCCACAACAAAATCTCTAACACCCTATCATGGTTGGAGCACTATCAGTAGCAACTGACAGTTACTCAGTGAGATTTCTTTTTTTTTTAACAAAACTCTTTCAATGACATAAAATGTCAATTCTCCTATAATATCAGATGGCAAAATTTTTAACAAATAATAATTCTTGGCAATTTTTTTTCTTCGTTTACAAATTCCATATATGCTAAAAGTAAGGCTTCATTTCCTGGCTAAGTTGATTCACCAAACTATAATAGAAAATGAGGATGTTTTTAAATACTCACAAAATGAATCTTCCGAGATCTTCAGCCATTTCGTCAATTCTTCTTTTCACAACTTTATTATTGCTCAAAGTAATGTTCTTGGTAATATCAGATACTGGCTTATGTCATTTATTGCTGGTAGAATTATTTCTTCACCAACAATTTTCTCGGTTTAGCGATTAGTAATAAATGCATAAATAGCCATTCCATTGTCATTTTGATTGGATGGTACTAAAATGAGTCTTAAAAATGTCAATTATCTCAACATTTTTCTTTAAGTGCTTGAAAATAAGATAAATCTTTATTTTTCTTATAAGCATGAACTTTTATCAAATGTTCTTGTAATTTTGAAAGCTTTATAGCTTCATTTGATAACATTTTTTTTTGCAAATCAGGTAAATCAGTAATGTATTGTTTATAAGCAACTGAAAAAGTCATAGTTCAAATTTTCAAAATTATATTATCCAAATTTTTTTTAGGTTCAGCCACGATATTAACTATAAAAATAAAATAAAAATGTGTTTATCATAATAGGAATAAAAAATTATCAAGAAAAATATAATAATTTATATAATTGAAAAACTGCAATTTCTCTCACCTCAACCAAATTTTTTGGCAATAATTCTGTTATTATAATGGTTTTGTGAAAAATGGCAAAAGACAAATGAAACTTAAAAACCGGACTTTGTGCTTTGCTTTTTGCCAAATATCAAATTAATTTATTGTGAAATAATTAATTTAATATAACCCATAAACTACACAATTAAAAATCATTTAATAATTTTAATTTATTTTGCCTTAATGTAAATATTGCAATTTTCTATCATCTATACATGCCCTTATTTATGAAATAATATAAATTATTTAATAAATAAATATTAATGATTAACTATTTTATTACAATGTCATTGCTCGGATTTCATTAATATCTTAAATCGATAATTATTTACTTATACAGCATAGTACCTGTCTTATTTACGGATAGGTGCACATAAATTCATATATTCAAATTAAACAGCATGTGTGTAGGTTCTGAATATTTATATTAATATCATAATAAAAACATGACAAATATATTGACTTACATTTCAAATAGTATTTTATCAATACAAGTCTGTTACAATTTTATTACACTAAGTATTAGATGGATACAGAAGAAAATTATTAAAAATATGTATAAATTGCAGTTTTATTAAAACAACAATACGATTTGATTTTTAAGTGATCTGTAATCCATAAAGATTGAAGATATTGAATATGAATTAAATTTTTTAAATACTGTATCTTGTACTACTGTTAACTGCTTTAACACAATTTAGAAACAATGCAAATTAGATTTATAATATCATATTCTAAACAAGTCATTACATGCATATATTCCAGTCAATGCATGCTGCACTTCCCAACAATGCATAACACCCTTGCCTGCCAATACTTATTTGTTAAGATCTGTAGAAAGATCAGTTATGATTTGCATTCTATGTAATTAATTGAAATAGATGATATGTATATGAATATTTTTTTTTATGCTCTTACTTTATGCTTCCACCACTCCCTCCTTTTTAGTCAATACACACAATATTAATACCCTATTCTTGGATTGTTCCAGCAACCTCTAGGGTATTGCATCACCCATTTTCACAATCATACTCAGTAAAATACATCACATATTATTGTGAATCTTTGGGTTGACATTTTTGTCACACAATATTCAAAATTTCTTATAGTTGCACCTCTCCCAGTCCATCCCTGCTAAACTTCTGGCTATATTATTGATGTATATAGTATATTTTTATAAAATAAAAACACAACAGCAAATAATAGAATAAGATGGCACATAGATGAAAGCAAAAATTGATTAATGGTGTAATAATTAGAAAAAAATTTATGGCGGGTGTTTGTGAAGAAGGTCAACTTACCGCTTTGTCGGGAGTATTTAAATATAAATCAACAATATAAATCATTCTTTCCTTCTGCATCTCTTCAGTATCATCATCATATAATAACTGAAACAATTTAAGATTTTCTAAAGTTGCTAAAATAACATGGGTCATCTTTGACTGTTTTGCTTTGGCTGAAACATGTAATGCATTGTATCGAGAACCTTCCTAAAAATAATAACAAAAATATGCTAAAATATTTATATTTATTAAATATACCTCTTAATTTAACTACATGTATATTTAGAATTATATTTTTTTAATTATATAATGGTATAAGCTCTAGAGCTCCTTTTATATATATATATTTAAAAAACAGCATTAAGACGTATGTTATAAATATTAAAACAACTTTTATGAAATTCGGCACAGGGAATCCAAATATTATAACTATGGTATTCGGATTATGGTGCTAATAAAGACTTTGGAGAACACTATAAATGGCTAAAAAAATATGCATATATATATATATATCCTCACTGAATGAGAATTTTTGTTTAAAGCACATAAATGCATTCAAATTATTTTATTTTTGTTATGTGATGATTTAATTTATTAAAAAAAAAGAAGACAATATTCAAAAAATTAGACTGTAAAAAAAAAATCCACAACCAAATAGTGATTCTATAAACACAATTGTGCTTCTATCATAATTTTAATAACTAAATATTTCCTGAAAAATGTGGTTCATACGAATATTAGGAGTTGATAATGATTTGAACAGCAACTAACAATATTTTTTTCTTTGCAAAATGCTATTGTTTGACTTTCTCTTTAAAAATAAAAACTCTCCTCTAGTACACTTTACAAAATCTAGTAGGAGACTCTCTCTTAGTACGCACTCAGAAATCCAAAACTTATCCTGTTACCGTCTACAATTTATCTCAAACTTTTATTTTCCTATAAAAAAAGAGTAACAATCAAATGGTTTGTTGCTTCAGAGATCATAAAAAGCTCAAGTAGTAAAAACAAAGTTGCATTCCGTGGATCCTGAACTCCAACTCCTTGCCACTCTACAATTACATTAATTAACATAGGGTGACATGGTTTTATATTTCCCTTTGTTGAGTATTGCTTCAATACTAATATTTCCCTACAATATATGCCTACAATTACTTTTCTTGTGTTATCTATTGTTATTTTGAACTTTCATCATTTTTACAATCTAGCTTTTGCAATTATGAATGTTATGTGTTATTTTATTATTCTAAAAAAAAAAATTTAATACTAAGATTCAATTTTAACAATATTATTATTAATTGCTGCAAAATTAACACCAAATATTGTCAAGCATCTAAATATTTTTTTCAGAATGACACATCATCTGTTCATGTTTATTTAGACTGCTCAAAGATACGTTCATTATTATAATAATAAAGTCCATCCATTTTCCTGTCAATTCTAAGCTTTCTGATAAATTAAGTCATCACATAATATGACCAAAATAAAACAATTTCAAATTTGTCATTATGCTTTAAGGGCATGTTCAGGTTTAATTCAACCAATGTATCCATGTAGTCCTTATAATTCATAGAATTCTCAAACATCTTCAGCAGCATCACAATTCAAAAGCATTAATATTTTTCCATGCTTTTTCTAATATTTATATTAATAAAGTTACAGGAATATCATAATGAAGTATAACAATTTAATCTTTCTTTTTATTGCATTGTCCAATGCAACCAATATTATTATTAACACTTTTCTTTATTACTTTTTACAATGCTTTATACAGTTATCATATCAATTATAATAACTGTATAAAGCATTATAAAAAATAATAAAGAAAAGTATTAGTGATAATATTGATTGAATATCATAATGCTTGAATAATCCTGATCTTCTTTGTAAAAATATGTACCTATTGATAAAACTCTTATCTCAATGTTTCAATGAAACTCTGCCTGATATTGATCTGTGAAGAATCTTTGTCTAGTGGAGAATTTGTTATTGATTCCTAATATTCCAAAAAAGGCAAAAAATACTAACAACTTCTAAATTTTTATTATTAATATTGAATTATTATAACAGGCAAAACTCTCCATATACTAGAGCCACTCAATGCAAGCCAGAGTAATCAATGGATGCCAGAAAGCTTGTGCATAAAATCCCTATCTAGTGCCTACTTATCCAATATCCTCAGACTAGTTTCTGGCTTGTGGCCTTCGTCAGTGAGGAGCCTTGGATCTGGGAGCACTGTACCTAGATCTTAGGATCTAATGCAACCCTACAGCAGCGACCTTATATCTCTACTTAACTACAAAACTATGAGAATACAATTGAAAAACCAATAATATTTTCACTCTAAGCTCATTAGCTTATATGATCATCACATGATCACCATTTCTTATGCTTGCTTATAAGGGTTATTAAAACAGGCAAAACTTTCTATACGTATTACCACTCAGTGCAAGCCAAAGTAATCAATTGATGCCAGAAGGCTTGTGCATAAAATCCCCATCACCTACTCATCCAATATTCCCAGACTAATTTCTGGCTTGTGGCCTTCGTCAGTGAGGAGACCCATAGTCTTGTAGTTAAGTAGAGATAAAAGGAGGCTGCTGGAGGGTTGCATTAGATCCTACGATCTAGGTGCAGTGCTCTCAGATCCAAGGCTCCTCACTGAGAAGGCCACAAGCCAGAAACTAGTCTGGGAATATTGGATGAGTAGACCCTAGATGGGGATTTTATGCACAAGCCTTCTTGCATCTATTGATTACTCTGGCTTGCACTGAGTATGTATAGAGAGTTTTGCCTGTTTTAATAACAGTTTTTTTTGAGTATTTATAGTATCCACGAATATATTTTGTTACATGATATTGATTCTTAAGTCAAAAGACATTAGCTATATTCATTAAAAGCTTTCGATTTTAATATAATTCTTTAAATTTAATCTACATATATATTCCAAGCAATCTTCACCCCATTCCTCTACCAATTAGTTTATACAACCAATATAAGACATTTCTGTTTATTACAAATAAGGGAAGAAAGTTATTAACATTATTTATATTTAATCAAACATATTCTTTAGTATTTCATCAAGATTGATTAAAACCTAATTCACTACTTTTCTTAACTAGAAGTTTAGACAAAAATCTACAACAGCTTAGTTTAAACAATGCTAAAATACTGTATGAGAAAAATATTGGTTTGGATATTAATATTATTTTTAAGTGAGTATTAATATAAATATTAATACATTCATAGTGTTTACATTTATTAGAAAGTTTTCTAGTAGTTACACATTGCAGTGGTCATAATTCTCTTTTTGTTATTTTTTTTTTGCTGAAGCATAGTCTAGACATATCTAAAATTACGGTTTAGTTGATATGCTATAGGTCATTTCAATCGGATGGACTAGTAGTATATGATAATTAAAACAACAAACAAAAAAAAAAATCTTTTAACATAGCAGAAGCTCAAAATAACCTAAGATATATATCTGAGGCTATGTAGAAAAGATAAGTTGAAGAGAAGATTAAAAATATGGAATATCGAAAATTATGTGAAAAACAGTATTTATTATAATATATACGAAAGAGGATTGGTCACACTAGAGATAAAAAAAAAATTTGGGGGGAGAACAGAGTAAAGAATGAGAAAAATAAGAAGAAATTGACAAATGATTTTACAGAGGACATAGCAATGCAAGAACAAAGAGCAAGAAGATTTGGAAAGATAATGATCTGGCTGATGTGTATAATCTATCCTTCAGTAGATAACTGATGATGATTGAATAAAGATGCTTTGGCTCCCAGTCAGAAAACATAAAATGCTCTAATATTAGAGTCATCAGAACTGTGATTTCAATTCCAAGACCATAATAGTAATTATTAATAATTTTTTTAAAGATACTGTAATATGCATTGCAATGTTCCAAGTACTGTATCAGATTAACCATATGTTATAATATGAATGGATAATAGCTCCTTTGGAAACAATTTATATGTCATTAATCATTTAGAATAGTTTTTAATATTATAGATTATCCTGAAAGTATATTTTCCTTATCTTATTTTTTTGAATTACCAAAATACAGTCTGAACATGTGGGTATATAGTATTAAAAATTGAATCTTGTGGATTTATTATTCCTTAAGTTCAATGAAGACATGACATTATGTGGTGATAACTCAGTTGTACAGTCTAATTGACAGTCTGATAATTCAAAAAATAAAGTCACGAGGAAAAGAATTCCTTGTTTTTTTGATAACAACCCTATTTCAGACGATTCAGTGTATATCTATGCAAGCATAAATAATCAATGAATACCAGATGGTTATGTGAATAGCTCACAATGATATGAAGTGAAAGGATTGTTGATAGTAAATGCAGATTGAATATAAATTAAGAGTCGTATTTGTCTGTAGATTTGTGAAGATGTCATTTTACTATTATTTGATGGTCTATTTCCATCATCTAATATTAAGAATTAAATATCTTTAGAAAAATTTTAAACTTTATTTAAATTTTCTAAATACATTCACACAGTTAATAATAACACAAGGTTGTATTTAACATAATATTTCAACTGATACTATAATATATACAATGGTCAAATATCCAATATTTCCACAATATTGTTATTGATGTATACTTAATATAATAATCAATTTAAAAAAAATTGAAACAAACGAATTATATTTACAATTATGAAAGCCGGGTTGATAATTAAATAATTGTAAATATAATACGTTGTTTGCTTCAATTTTATTTAGATTGATTATTATATTAAATGATACTATTCTCATTTCTTTTTCAGATGTTGCTGGCCTGACCAATGACAGTGCTAGCATAGGAATCGAACCTGTATTTTTAGAATTCTTGAATAGTGAATTTTAAGGTAATGCTCTAAACAACTGAGCTATTCTTTCAAAAGCATCAGTAGAAATTTCACATACAGTACTTATCTATAAGGATCTACCTTATTTCTCCACTTCTTTCTTAAGAGCAAGGTTAATTAGTGTCTTCCAGATATTACAAACAATGATCACGTGAGCAGCTTCTTTGAATTTTCATCTTTGTACTTTAACTAATCTATAGCTTTTGATGAATGAGAATCTATGCCACATATTCTTGGAAAATTCTTATATATTTCAAATTGTTGAATAATCTAATAATTCTTGGAATACATTAATGCACAGAAACAACAGATTGGTAATTTACAAACTTTTCGCTCACCTACTCATCAATCTCCAGTAGTAAATCACAAAAAACTTACAAATCATTAATTACTAGCTAGGTCCCACAACCTGAGGTTTGAACGTGGTTTACATTTACAGAAAGATGCTAATTAATTTACTATTAATTAAAATTCTGTTTATTAATGTTTCTCTCATCCAACATTTTAAATAGCTATTAGTTTTTTTGGAGGTTATATTAAACAATATATTATTTTATTGTTTTTACAATAATTTTAATATTCAATTTTATTTACTAGTGCAGAGATCATATTAATTTAAACAGAAGGAATTTACACCCTAAACAAAATACTTTACTATTTGGAGAGAACTTTAATATCCTCGTTGGAAAGAAAAAAATTATTTTCAACTATGAATTACCTTGTTTAACATCCTTCAAAAAATTAAGCTGATATGAATAACAAAATAATTTGTGGAGTTACAGCTAAGATAGAAAACACCACAGTAGTTGAAAATATCCTTATCATGGAATAAACACTTTTATTAGTGCACTGGTCAAAACTGTAATTATGTAGCTTTCTTCAAATTGAGAAGTATCATACAGCATGGAGAATTAAAATTTATTCTGTCATCTTTACATTCCTGCCTATTCATGATCATATAATCTGAAGAACAATTCAAGAAAACATATCAAGTAAAGCACCTATCTTATGAATCAATTTTTTTATTTTTTAAAAAAAAAGTTTGAACTAGATTTAATTAAGTATTGAATTAAAATCTAATATTATCATAAAAATTTTTTTATATTTGGTCAGATAAAACATGACCATCTTTTGTCTGAAAAAATATATTAGCAATGATATAATCAAAGGTCAGTGTTATTTCAAACATCAATACTGTTAAACTAGAAATAATATGTAGATTAACTATTTGAACACAATTAATTACACCAGCCAATCAAATCGCCAGTAACAAACTTTTAGCACCTATAATATGCAATAATGAATAGTGTAAACCATGAAACACTTGTCCTGCAGGAGATGATTGGCTGATCATTTTAGCATGATGTTAAAGATTAGTAATTGTTCACCATCAGCAATTTGAGTGACTGGGTTGTTTAAACCCTGTTTGAATACTCAGTTTATATATGTAATCTACATAATGTAACTTTTTTCTCTATAATTTTGCATCTCAAAATTTCTGCTTCAATGTTGTATATTATACAAAAAGCATTGATAAAAGACAAATATAAAACATTACAATATCTACCCATGTAAAAGTTATTCCTTAATAATCTGATAGGCTCTGGATGATATAGTGATATACCATGTAGTTGATACTCCTATTTAAACATCAGTGACATATGAATTCATTGGTAGTTGGGGAAGTTCAGTTTGGTTGAAATCTGAGGGATGCATCTTTCATAGAAGAAAAAAGCAGGCAGCAATAATAGTTTTCTATTTTATATAAAATGCTATGGTTTATAAACAATTTCCAAAATAATATTTAGTAAATAAAAAAAATATGATAATACTTGACTCCATGATTTTTTTTTCCAAACCATTTAGAAATAATCAAAAACATGGTAAAACGAGGGAAAAAACAGTGTTTAAAGAATCCCATTTACTGGGCATTAAAAGAAAAAAGGGCTTTTAATGATTCTGACTGAAGGACAGAAGTTTTTCCAACAGCTCCTCGCAAAGGAACAATGACAACAGCAATCACCTGGTTTGCCAATTTCGTAAAAGTTTAAATAGTTTCCTATACTTATTTTATTCTTTCATTAAAAGTAGATAAATATCCATTTACCAATCAATATGGGATTGTTAGCTAGGTTGGCTACCTTAACAAAAAAGTCTCAAGACCTGATAAAAAAATTTGCAAGTTGATTGACTTAGATTTAAAATCACATTGTAAACACAGCATACTGATAATATATTCAGGTATAGCTTCTTGGTTTATAACTTCATTGCCAAAAACTAGATTATATAATTTTTGCCCAGGGTGGTTTAGTGTAGTGAGTGAGTGTCAACTTGGAAGCATAAGTTTCTTGGGTCAATTTCAGTTATGGCCCTACCAGTGCTCAAACTTCTTATAAATTCTTGAGCAATAAAGCTATTTATTATCTATTTATAATTTTCAGAATAAACCATACATATCTTTTTTAATCCTAACTATCTCAAAAACAATGCGAAAACTTTATATTCTGCAAAACTATATATATATATATCAATCACTATCATATGATTTCTCAACCATATATTTAATTTACATCTTCCAATGATAACTCTTTGCTATAGAATTACCATCAGTTGACTTTTCATGCATGCATAAATAGCTCTGAAATGACAAAAAAAAAAAAACAGTTACTTTTGCAGAATGGGAAATAATACCTGTAATATAACAGGTGTATCTCCACTACTTATTAGATATCGAGGATTATTCCATACAGTTCTGTTAAAAAGTTCCACATCTCCAACTTCAATAGCTTTTCTTAATTTGATTAATTCAGGTGGTTTTGGTACTTTAAAAGGGCTCGGCTTCTCCAGGTCACCTGCACTACCTGAAATATATAATCAAATAGTAATTTAAAAATGGTAAAGTGTAAAATTACATAAAAGTTTGCTTTTTTTTTTTACTTACATGTAGTCATATTACAATATTCTTAAATAAATTACACACTGAGGTATACTTATTTTTATTATTCAAAGCCAAATCTCTATTGTAATATTGTAAAAAGAGTCCAGTTCTCACCATGTCAGATATTCTTAGCTTATTAGAGTTAGTAAAGTTACAATGGGGAAATGATAAAAATTATTTTTCTCATGTTTTTTTTTTTTTATAACAAGCATTAACTTACTTAAGGATTTTTCATTCCTTAAGTGAGAAAATGAGAATTCCAAATTTTTTAAAATAAAAATGTGAGTATAATTTGTTAAGAGTTAATTATAAAAGAGAGAAAAGTATAAAATAAAATATTTTTTTTTATTCTCTCTCTCTTCGGTAATTTTATCTACTATTTTTATTTTTTTAAAAAAAAATTTGTTTCCTCTCTTCAGTAATTTATTTTACCTTTTTAAATGATACATAAGTAAAATTTTATCTACTTTTTATCTCATTTTTTTTAAAAAAAAATTAAAAAATAAGATTTTAACATTTTTGTTAAGAAATTTTGTTTTAGTTAATTTTTTTCTTTTCTCTTTTTTTATTTAAAGAAATTAAAGATGTTTTGTATAATTAAAAAAAAAAAATCTTGTTTTTTAGCAATTAAGAGAAAAAATAACTACAGGGAAAATTTTTAGTGATTAGAATTTTTTAATTTAAAAGGAGGAAAATAACCTTTTATAAAATAGACTTAATTGGTCAGAATTTAATGCTGTCATGTTTGATATGACTGGATGGGTGCAGGATTGTTCCAAAAATAATATAGGAGCAGGTTAAAGCAATAGACATGTTTCTTATGATGAATAGTCTCTTGATTTGTTAAAAAAACAGTAGCAGCACTTCAGCTGTGAAGAGAACAGTGAAAAATAATTTTGTAGTCTAAAGCAAGACTTTTTTACTATTAGTTTAGAAAAATTTTAAAACAGATTTGAGGAAAACAATGTGCTAAACTTTATCTAGAAACTTAACATCTCCAAATTTCACTGTGTAGCCTGCTCACTAGAAAAAATATATATCTGCAACAAGCCTGGTTTCTATTCAAAAGCATGACTATCTCATTCTATGGCAACCTGATCTGAATTATATAGAAAAGGTAAGACAATTCAGTCTACGTTAGTGACCTGAAAATACTATATAAATTTAATTGTGTACATTGTTCTGGAAATTTGTGTTAATGAAGAAACTATCATAACACAAATTTGAATCTACAAAAAAAAAAATTAATAGAACTAGAAAAAAAGAAGTGGATTGTTTAAATTCAACAATGGAAGCTTACAAGAAAAACAATTACCAATGGACTCAAAAAAAAAAACCACGATAATCTAAGGTATTGTAGTGTGCAGATCTACATCTACATATGTTTAAATATAAATAATAATTGGGAATAATGAATAATTTTTATTTACTTTTTTAAAATTTTTATTCATTTGATTTTCCTTCCAAAATTGTAAAAAAGAATTTTAGCTAATTTAAAATTTTATGTCGTGTGACATTATTTTATATTTAATTATCAAGAAGAGGGAACTAAAGCAGAAAATAATGGTTAATTTAGTATAACAAAAATCAACTGGTTTTATTATATGAAATTATATTTTTTTGATAACATGTCTTGAGTTGGAATTATATATCTTTTTCCAATTTTCTTTATTAGTTAATTTATTAAATAATTATTTAAAAAATGTGATATCTTTATTTCTCCAGTAATCTGTTCTATAAATTGGCAGTATGTATGACTTGATTTCCTTATAGTATTGTGTTTTAGGATTTGTAAATTATCCCAGTAAAAAGTTTTCAAACTAAACTAGAGTAAGCTTATGCATTTATTTTCTCTTGTTCACAGTCAGTCCCTAGGGACTTTGTGATCTTGGCTAGCTCTAGAGTAATAAGTTAATTAATGTGGGGGTTTATGTATGTTTGGATATCCAGATAACTTTCTGAATAGTGCAAAGGTAGAGATCACCTTTAAAGTCTATTCACTGCATTTTATTCTTTAAAGAGAAAATTTACTTTATAGTTGGCCTCACATTCATGGTTCTATATGGCTAGAGCATTGATGATAACCATTCAGAATCCTAGCATTATTTGATAAATACTTTAGCACTTAAGTATGTGGATCCAGATGATTGTTGTATATCATGTCTTCAGTTAAGCATTAATTATTGAATCTACTTTAGATCCAATCATAAAGGATGACTACTGATGATTTGTATAACTACTTATTTTATTCTTTGCTGATCCCATGCTTCTGTTATATTCATTCCTTTTATGTTTATTCATTTATATTAGTTCAATGACTTCTATATCTTCTTTATTCAGTTGGGATGATAATGTTTCCCATATACCTATATTTCTCCTAACCATCTGTACCACTACAGTTTGCATTTGTACTTAAATCTAATTTTACATAATTTGAATTTTATCTTTAGATGCATGTTTAACATTAGCCATACAATGGAATAGGAAAAATGTTTAAATGTAAAAATAAGTTTTACAATATGTCCCAATAAATGTTCACACAGCATAAGGCAAATAAAAACAGAGGGCTGTGTTAATTTAAATATATTTTTGCAATTGATTTTTATGGATGCAGGTCTAGGCTTACATAAGTTTATGCTATGTAAATGATTGCAGCAAAATCATGCACATAAGCATAATAGATATCAAATCTCACCCAATGTGAATGGATATTATTAGATGATTAAGCAGACCTCCGTGACTGGTTTGACTATATGGGTTTCAATCAAGCAGAAAAGTACTTTTATTCTGGTAGTCAGCACCTTAAAGTTCTCAATCTGCCACTCTTAACCTATGACCTAATATTTCAGCAGTACATAATTTTTTGCATTAATGTCAAAATTCAGATGACTGGAAAACAGGAGGTTTGAGTTCAAAACTTAAATTACTGAATTTTCAGATCCTTGGCTTGGATAGTATAATAAAAGATTAGTATAAAAGTGCCCTTCTACCTGAATAAATATGGTAATCATCTGAAATCCGGGCACAACTGCTTGGGGCATTGATGCTAAATATCAAATAAGAATTCATCATAGAATACAGTATGATACATAACTAACTTCTGTAGTCATTCCTTCTTTGGCAAATTGAATCCAAAATGTCATAGTTTATACTACTTGTTTCCTGCCCTATTTTTCAAAGATATTTCTTATGATTTACGTTGAGTTTGTTTATAATAGTACACATAATTCTCTTTTTACACGATAGACTGATTCCCGAAAATTAAATATAACAGAAATTTGTGTAAACCTAAGAAATCAATGAAAATAATTAAATAAACCATATGAAAATATTTAATTTGAATGTTACATTTTTTGTGTGCTATCAAATTTTACTTCATACACATTGAACATAAATTAAAAAATGAGTTATAGGCACATAAATTTCATTTGCAAAATAAAAAAACTTGAGGATGCTAACACTTACAATGGCACACTCATTGGCTTCTGTACACAAGCCATCAAAAACTTTTAAGTTAAAAGTATATCGTCATTTCTACATTATACATAATAAAAAAACAATTGAACTAAAGATTATTAATGTAATTTATTAGAATTTATTATTTTTATTTCATTTAACTTATTAATTTTTTTTAAATATAACAACCAACACATTCGAAAAGAAAAATTGTAGGCTCCCAGAACGTGCATTTATTAAAAATATGAGTGAAATCTTGCTTGCCTGTAAAACAGAAAAGTACCCAAGATTTTATTCGCTGTCACTTTCTGACAATAAATGCATAAGTTTACGCATGATTGGAATACCATTGCTATCGTTAAAACTTGCAATGTATAACTTTTACCATCTATTGATTTTTGATAAAATTAATAAATAAATTTAAACAAATTAATCAATTAAATTTAAATAAAATAAAAAATTTTTGACATCAACACCAACAAGGAATTTTTAAAAAAAAACCAAATGTCAAAATACAAACAAAGCATCAATACTGAAAAGGTATTTCCCTTTCAAAACAAAATGTCAAAAATGTTACAATACAAACAAACAAAGTTTCTTATTTGCAGGAATATTGCCGAAATAATGGGAAATAAAGAGATCAAACTTTTTTTTTTAATTAGATGATAACAACAGACATATTATTTTTTTTTTGTTTTGTGATTTAATTGTGACAAACTCGCCCTCAGAAAGAAATCTGTAAATAAACAACAAATTAAAAACATTTACAATCTAAAAACAAAAAGAAATTATTTTATATTACTTACATGAAATTATTTAGAATTTTAAATAATGGTTAATAACAACTTAAGACAATATAAAAATTATTTTGAGAATGCAAGATGATTTTTTTTAACCCTTCCAGAAAATAACATTCATTTCTTCATTCCAATCACGAATACATCATGGCAGCTCTAATCCCAAAGTACTTGTGTAGAAAGAAAAATATTCAAAATCATGAAAAAAAAAATTATGTAAAAAGAGAATTAGGTGTATAATAACATGACTTTATATTCGCATAATAACTAACGATGGCATTTAAATTTCTCGGAGTTCATAATGAGATTAAAAACTAGAAGTGGCACAGCTAGATCATAATCCATTGACTTAAAATTATAAGACTGCCACTCTATCCCTGCACCAATCTACTACAGAACAAAAAATAATAGAATGATTTACTGCTTGACAGTGATAAAGAACAATCACAAGCCATTAATTAACTTTGAGTTCCAAAGGCTGTGCAGAATTATGGATTCTAAGAAAGATATTGACCAAATGCACAAAAGCAAAAGCATGGAACGTACTAAATAAACATTAAAGTTTTGTACAATTAATATTTCGTTTACATTTCATATTTATCATTATTATTGAGAAATCTTTTTTAATTCAGATCCATCAAAGTTCAAAAACCAAAGACATGGCAATCAGTCTCTGATATGTCATATGCTAAATTTGGCTACCAATGAAATCAACAAGTAATAGATAGAAAAATGAGTTTCAAATAAGGGAGTTAATTAGAATAACTAAAGCAATGCCTGATCAAGAGTACATCATGTGATGCTTAGTGGTTCAAGAGTATTACCTCTTGCTATCTTTAGGAATAACCTGTAAGATCATCAAAGATTAGCTACTGCTTCCTATGAAAATAATTTTGTGATCTTTTCCCTTGGTTCAATTGTCTCATCAACTTTATTTAATGCATTATTAATAATCATCCTGAAATAGATAGCAGAAAATTCATTTACACTGATATTGATTTGATTTCTGAAAAAAATCCTTTCCTGAAATAGAAAAATATTTCAATAAGTATATGAAAAGATTGGAAAAGACTAATGTCGTATTGCTAAAACTGTGAGGATAGTATGCTCAAGTTTTCATCTAAACAAGGAGGGAATTTCCTGGTAATCTTAATATAACTTTTTTCAATAAGTTGAAGCACAATCCTTGCTAATGCTATTTAAGAATAACTTTAGATTTTTGCTTAGCTTATTCTCATTTACCTGAGTTTAGATGAAAATTTAATTTCTAGGAATAACCTCCTTGAAAAGCTATTTGGTACTATTTTGACATTGTGATGCAAATATTTTATAGACTGCTTTTCTAGCATCTACATATTCTGCTAGTGAATACTGTGCCCATGTTTGGAGGAAAGTTTCCCACATTAAACTTTCAGATATTCAATCAAATATTATCTTGAAAAATATTATTGGAACAATCAAATCTACTCCTTTGCAATGCCTCTTCTTTTATATATTCCTCCAGCAAATATCAGAAATTGCTTCATAAAAAATGTATAAAAAGTTGTTAAAAAGATTGGACTTGCCAGTAACTCAAAATATAGTTTCATTACCTAAGATTCATCTCAAGTTTGAATGTTCTACCAAGAATCTGCAATTGAAGAATTATGACATAAAAAATGGAATTCATATGATGTTTTAGTATTCTTTTTCCATATTCAATGGAAAAACCAGCTGGATTTGATCCTCATAAACACAACTGGAATCTCATTATCAAATTCAAGACAACCCTTGCTCATTTTTTTGTTCATTCATTTCATAAATGGAAATGATCAGCCACTGACCTATATAAACAAGAGCAAATACAAACTATGAACTATGTAATTAATGATTGCAAAATATTAAAGGAATTAGTAAAGCTGCTAGTGAATCTATTTCCTAATTGGAATCTCTGCAAGAAACTTTGATATTATATTAATAGTTAAATTGTCCAAAAAAGTCCAGTTTAAATAAATAACCATGGTTTAGTTATCATGGGCCTCTCATGCCATTGGACTTCTAGTAATTACGACAATGGAATTGGTATGTACTTACAACTACATTTCCATCTTTTAATCACATGCTAAAAAATTTCATCCCAATCTCTTCTTTTGTTTTTATTTTCAAAAAAATGTTAGCAATGAAATAGAAATAACAGGCACAAATTTAGCAGACTGGTTTAGATCTTAGTTCTCATCCTATCTGAGGCAGTAAATCAATAATGAATGTTTTAGAACTGGATTTGAGATTGGAATTTCTCTTAGCAAATGATTGCATGGTTAGAAACCCCATTTTAAACATCCCAATTGCTATAAAAGGGGGAAGAAATAGAAATAGTGTTTTAAGAATAGTCTGTTTTGAACAATCCATAGTGATCGGAAGATTGCTTATTAAAAAAGTAATACTTGTAAAATCAGTAATAACAATAGTGGCAATGCAGGATATAACATTAATAATTAAGGTATATAATTGTTATTTCTTTCTAGATATAGGTATGTTGAATATGATGAGCGACAATTCTGCAAACCTTTAGGACAGAGTGGTACTTGCATAAGCAAATGAGACTTAGAGATTAAAAAATTGGATATAATTACTTGTAAAAACTCATGTTGCAGAGAAAGGAAGTTTAATTTAAAAGATATATGACAACAACAATTTTTTGGCGAAGACAGATCAGCAAGTGAAAGGAAACTGCATGGTGTTGGACCCATTGTAGGCCTAATTTAATATCTTTTATATTTGAAATTCATAGATGTATCAATGAAAAACAATTGATACTAAAAACTGGTTTGTCCAACAGTATTTATGCCCACATTAGATTCTGAAAGTACAAAGAAAGAAAATTTTTACTCTGTATTATATATTATTAAATCATTACCATTATAAGATCCAATTTTTCTTCTTGGAAACTAAATGCAAACACTGATCCAAGTTTATTAGAATTAATAGTATTGATGTTGTGAACTTCAATGATCCACTGTTAGTAATTTTTATACTATATATCGGATGATTATCATGAATAATAATTTCTGCCGAGAAAAATCACTACAAAATATAAATGCATCCATGATAAAAGCAATAACATCTTGTATAGAATACATTATTTTTTAAAAAAAGTTAAAAATGTAGAAAGAAGTTAACATTCCAATAATAATTTATTCTTCCCTCTACTATAGATTCATCCAATGGCAGCTTGAGTAATAAACAATTAATGGTCCCTAGATGGCACAGTAATCTCCAAATTGATTGGTTTCTGGCTTTTATGTTCATCGAAGACTATAATTCAAGCAGAAAGTAATGGATTTAAGCATCTAACAATCATCTTTCAGTTCTTTGCACTATTTAAGCAGGAAATTTTAAAAGGTTCTAAGAATAATTAGTATAAAAGGAAAAAAGATGTTCACTAGATGTCTATGTGTATTAGTTTTAGATATGAATCTTAGTCTTTGCTGATGAAAGCAAAGTGCAACTTAAAGAACAGATTATAGACTAATATGCATCAAGATTAAAATGATAATCGCGTTAAAAAATAGATGCTGTTCTAAATATATTGGTAAGAAATTTGATGTTCATTTTTAATTCTTCAGCTAAATTTCAATAGTTGTTGAACACAAAAATTATCAATTTGCATTTTTCAAATTTATCATGTTAGTGAGGCAAGGAATTCTCTTAAGAAGTGTATTATGGATGCAAGTAAGTCTACTTTTTTGTTTTAATAAAAAAAAAAAATCATGACTGGTTCTTTAACAATATTTTTGCAATTAGTGATTAGATTAAAAGAAAATCATGTGACATTCTTCGCTTGAATGAATAATAAACTAAATGTAGAGCTTTGAAAACAATATAGATTTAAAAACAGAAATTCAGTAGCTGCTAAAAACAATTGATGGATTAGAGCTGCAAAGGAGATAAGATATTTAACGATCATGGACACTCAACAGACTAAAAGTAATATAAGAAATTTGAAAATGGATACTTTTATTACATCCATAGATTGCACTCTTTTATATATTTTAAAAAGAAATGGATATGCCCTTTGAACTCTTTTTGTATAATGATGCACAAAATCAGATGAAGATCTTTAATAATATAACCTCTCTATATATTCAGTTGCGTTTGGCCAAGATGCTCATCTGTAACTTTAATCATCTTTTATATAATGATACATAAAATCAGATGAAAATCTTTAATATATCCTTTTATATATTGTTAATTTTGGACAAATATGTTCACTTTAATAAGATTAAACAGTTCTTTGTAATCTTAATAAAAAAAAATTTAATTTTGATGAGATATCTGGAAATTTTTTAAAATATATCATGATGATATGCTAAGTTTACATGGACTCATGAAGATATGCCATTTGATCACAAAAATGCCTTATGTTGTTTTAATTCATAAAAATAAAATAAATAGCACAGATTCCATCCTTGCTATGTACTACAACAAAATTCAAGGATTTTATTAGATACATATGATGAATGATTACCAGAGATTCAGTATGAATTTCAGAGAATCAAGAAATATTCATTGCTTAAATTGTTTAATCAAAGTATATGATTTAATTAAGTGAACATGTTGTGGCAATGTTTGAAATTATTATACAGTTCTACATGAAGGAACAAGAAAAAGCATTAGTATTCTATGTATAATATCTAAGACTGATGTTGAACAAGTTCAATCTTTGCCATTGATTTTTATAATAAAAATCTTTGGAACAATTTACAAGTATCCTCACAAAGGAGGTATAAGATGCCATATGGATTTTATATGACATTTTTAATTTGAATCTATTAAAATCAAAAACAAAAACATTAAGCTTTGCAGCTTTTAGACTTACAATATAATGATGATTACGCCTATTCTTGTCCATTCAAAAGATGATCTATATGGAATGTTTTTATGATTTGGAATATAATTTATAAAGAATGTGTTCACAAAAACTCAAATCTTTCATTAGTCAGTGATTGAAGAAAAATATTCAAAAGTGAATGATTATTATCATAAAAATATGGATCAATTTAAATATGGTGAAAAATTTTTTTAAGAATAAATGCTGATTTAGATATTTGGGTGCAAAACAGATATTAATGTGTTGCATTTAACTAGTTGACTTTTAATCACTATGCACGGTATTACATACCAATCCATAAATTTAACAGTTATTAATTTATAACATATGTATCATGAGGTTATGCACATTTACAGTATTCATTGAATGTGAAATCTGCTATAGGCATACAGTATTTTTATAACAAATATAAACTTGTATCAATTTTGATCATAAATGTTATTTTTATTATTAAAATATTTGTATTTTTAATGCTTTTAATGGTAGCTTTTTATGAAAATAAATCAATATCTCTTGAACATATTAAAAAATGATGCCAAAATTATTTAATCAATGACAATTATAGGGGTTTTGAATTCAGACTTTCAAGCAACCTTCAACTATCCACACTATCTCATACTACTGATTGATACACATGACCACACACATGTAGAAAAGACAAATAATCACCAATATACATATTTCGTGCTGAACCAGCACTCATCAATTGGTCCAGATTATCATCTCCCAACTGATTATCTGGACCAACTGATGAGTGCTGGTTCAGCACAAATTACGTATATTGGTGATTATTTGTCTTTTCTACATGTGTGTGATCATGTGTATCAGTAGTATGAGATAGTGTGGATAGTTGAAGGTAGCTTGAAAGTCTGAGTTCAAATCCCCTATATTTACAATTAAGTTCCAGATATAAGAATGCCTGTATTTCAAATCTTAATCAATGATAATAATTTCATTTTGTAAATGATATCATAAATTTACAATTTTTAAAATTCTTTTCAGCATTTGATTTTATTTACAAATGAGAGATAATATGTAATTTAAACAGTAAACACCTTTCATCCAAACATATACACTGTACTGTTTTTTTATAATATCTCAAAAGATGACTTGTTGAGTAATAAGGAAACTCTTTAAGATACAAGGTAGAGATTATTTAAATCTCTATAAAAACAACAGCAGGGGAATCTTGTTAGGATGAAAAATCCTTATGATCTAAATTTAAAATTTCTTTTATAAACATGAAAGTGTTACTTCATTTTTATTAATAAAATTATATATAACCTTAAAAATGGCTATTTTATTGAATACTACCTAATTAATTTCTTGGTAGTATGCATTACAGATATGTAGTAATTGTGTAATTTTTATAGGTCATTGCAGCTGAGAATTGTAAGACCAATTTCTATGTCATTCAACTTTCTGGATCCGGATATAATGCATGATTTCATTACGTAGTGCATAGCTTTCATGAAATATTTATAAGATTTCATTAATTGTTATAAAGATTGTCTCAAGAATATTTTATTGCTAACTGCTTTCATTTGGAAGATAAATGAAGATATAACAGAATGGAGACCTGACGATTTTCTAAGATAATAAAATATTCAGCAAAAAATATTGCACAAAAAGCTAAAAGACAGCATGTATTATATAATGAGCGTGCCAATACATTTGTAATACAAGTTTATTAAATTAAGTCACATGATATATGACTTTATTTCCTTGCAATTATTTGTTTTGCAAGACATCATGTAATATAAACAAAGTATTTGTTGTTTCATGAAAGAGTTTGTATAGACTTCAATTTTTTATTTTTGGCTTTCTATATTTTTTATTTTAATTCTGGAGTCACTGTCTGCATTCCTTTATAAATAGCTGCTTGTACGATATATTACAAATGAAAAAAAAAAATCAAACTTAATACACAAACTTTAATAATTACTGTTTTTTCAACAGATCAATTAGCTTATTACCTGTGATAAGTTTATCACCACTACCTGAACCCAAACGATTTTCTAGACTTAAAACTTCAACAGACATAAAGAGTTCTTGACATTTCTCTGGTGCTTGCTGGGAAAACTCTTCTGCTTCAAGTTTACTATGGAAAACTTTGAAACGGGATCCTTTATATTTTTTCACAGCTAGTAAAGCATCCTTTTTATTTTCATAAACTCCAGTAAAATCTATAACAAACAAAACACCCAAGTTAAGAAAACATGTTGTTAATTTACAAATAATAACTGGAAAAAAATACAAATCTTAAAAAAAAATTTGTGAATGCTTTACAATATTTTCTGTAATAAAATTAGTTATTTATTTTTTGTTTTTTAAAAAAATGATTTTACTGGCAGGTAGAATAATCAGCTAAGAGAACTACAATCAAATCCTTTGATCATCATCAACAGTACTTATACTATCATCTCAATGTTAAACCTACATCAGCAGCACTCAAATTTTTTGAATTTTACATATCACACAAAGAATAGCAAAATTTCTCAATATCACCACCCTTTACAAAAAAATTTCAACATCAAAATAAAAAATAGGTGGGCAAATAAAAATATTTTAGTTTTTTAATAACTAAAATATAATTACCGTAATGAATGTTAAATATTAATGTGGAAGTTCATTATGATTTAGATTAGTGATTCTCAACATATGGAACGTATACCACTGGCAAGATGTGATAAACTTAAAAAGAGGTATAAGAAAATAAAACTTTTTTTATGTGATAAGTTTAGATATCCCTAGTAATAATAATATATATTTTGTTTCTAAACCATAATGAACTTTCACATTATGACAATGAATAATATAATAATGTTTACATGTGAAGTCATTTGGTATTTATGATATTTATTGCAATTATTACTATCACTGCAACATGTCAAAAATATGTGAGCAAGATATACTTCTAAATAAAATTAGCTGACCAGCTCCTGCGGTGATCTAAAAACTGAATGACCATATCAAAAAATTAGTAGTCTATGACCAGCATATTTTAAATTCTCACACATGATCAATTATAATCTCAGTATGAAATTGATTTTTACATAGATGTATTCTTCTTCCTCCCAGAACAATCTGACATAGATTCTCACTAGATATCATTTATATGACTGGCTTGAGAATCAATATGGGAACATTTTTATATTTATTATCTCTTTCTTTTTAAAATTGTTATTTATATACTTTTGACATGGTGTACAACAAAACAAACTACCACAAGACTTTTTTAACTTACATTTAAGATTCATAGTTTATTAAAGTCTGCAAAGTGTGAATTAGGTAAAAGTGGTTAGTTCTCTCTCCAGGCTACATGCGCTGCCATTTCTGAATTAACATATGCATTATATAGAGACATAGTTTATCTATTCACCATAAAAATGTTAAGGCAATAGCATATTTGGAATATGAATTACAACATGAAATGCAACAAGGTCTTTCATATCTTCATACATAGTTTTCAATGCTAACCTTGTCACTACAAAATCTTGCAAACTACTTGAAATAGTTGTTATGACTCATGATACACCGTCGCACTCAGTATAAATCATTTCAAATGTTTAAGTAACAGTTTTGCCCAATTTAAAACAAAATTTAATGTTAGCATGATGTTTCATTGTGGATTACACAAGGACATATTGCCACATTTCATATCATAACTCATGATCTAGACACACTATTTTACATTTTTGTGGTGAAAAACTAAACCATGCTACTATGTAACACATGCGTTGATTCATCAGAGATGGTAATGCACGCAGTTTGTAAAGAGAACCAATCACTAGTCACCTTTTCCCTTGAACAGCCTGCTTACTTTAAATGTCAGCAAGCTAGTTTGAATTAAAAACCTTAGGACTTATAATTTCAAACCATTTGTTTGAATAGCGAAACATATGTATAGATAGATGCAGGAGGAATATTAATAAACTCAATGCTCCTCCCCAATAATAGCCTTTAGTCAGAAACTAATCTAAGACCTGATTGGCATTGCAATCTGATGTTCATTTGTTGCTCGGAGTAATTAAATAAATTAGTCTCTAAATTATTATTATAATAATCATCATCCTATAACATTTATTTTCTACAAATATGCTCTAAATCACAAGTAAACAATATAAGCATTGGTGGTCGAAAGGTCAGTATACAAGCAGTTGTCCCGGGTTAGCAGGTCCCCTTACTGGCCGATGCTATGACACATGGAAAAAAAAAAAAACAATATAGGGTTCACAGGATTATCGTAAATCAGGTTATGCTCCTCAATTTTTTCAGGTTACGTATACTCATTTGTTTACTTTTTCACAATTTGACAATTATCTACATAGCAATTTAACTGTATACTGGCTATATTTAATTTATAAAATATTTGATGTTTGGAACTAAATATCATTTACATATAGTTTTATCGCATCAGAATTGAGAAATATTTTGGAACTTAATCAATAAAAATAACTATTCTTTAGTTTTAAAATATGCTCTAAAAATGCTATCTTACGATCTTTCAATTTACAAATCTCTTTTTTTTTTTCAAATACAAAATATTTAAAACACCCATGACTTTACTGAATGTTGTAACATTTACTTTTCTATTAGATTATAATAAGTTAATTGAAGATAT
This sequence comes from Epiperipatus broadwayi, assembly GCA_028023455.1. Lineage (NCBI taxonomy): Eukaryota > Metazoa > Onychophora > Udeonychophora > Euonychophora > Peripatidae > Epiperipatus > Epiperipatus broadwayi. The sequence goes on along the minus strand of JAQFVV010000578.1, from coordinate 127,189 downwards.
GCAATGGTCAGATGACATGTTAATGTTTTCTTTATAAATATATTAAATAACTTCAATACTACTACACATTCTTTCAAATTCTTATAAATAAAGATACAATAAAAGACTAATGATCCCCAGGTTGTATTTCGTGCTGAATCAGCACTCATCAGTTAGCCTAGGTCACCATCTCTCATATACATTTCTATTTTATGAAAAATATTTATCTATATTAAATAATTACAAGTTGAATTACATGAGTCAAATTAACTCAACCCAAATCTCTGACACCATTCACTTTAAATATGATTATTACTAATCATTTATTAAACTATAGATTGCAGCACAGATGTAAACTTTAAAATTCAATTAAAGATTAGTATATCTGATTTTTTTAATTCAGCACATTTTTTTTCTCATGTATAATTCAGATTATAATTATTTAATATAAATATTTTTCATATACTAGATATAAATGAGAGATTGGGGATCTGAACTAACTGATGAGTGCTGGTTCAGCATGAAATGCATCTTGGGGGTCATTTGTCTTTTATTGTATCTTTATTTATAAGAATTTGAAAGAATATGTAGTAATAATGAGGTTATTTAATATAATTATATATATATATATTACGTGGGAAAGAGAAATGTGAATAACTCCATGTATCTGTGCTGAATTTAAAAAAATTCGATATATTAATCTTTAAATGAATTTTAAAGTTTATATCTATGCTAGAGACAATCTCTAGTTTAGTAAATGATTAGTAATAATCATTACTACATTTATCTAAAGTGGATGGTATCAAAGATTTGAGTTGAGTTAGTTTGACACTTGTAATTCAAATTGCAATGTTTTCTTATATAAAAAAATGTAGAAAGCAGTACTAAATATGAATATTTCAAATAGAGTACTTAAGTTTTGTAAGTGGAATTTTGAAAATATAAGATGATTTAAAACAAATATGAATTAAATACACTTTAAGCTCACAACTTTTCTATACTGCAAGATTAAGAGAAGATTCCTTTATCATAAACTTGTTACTTAGGGGCTCTTCTCAATACAAAAATTGTTAGACCCTGCTCAAATTTTGTTGATTATTATAGTTACATGATAACTTAAAAATAGTGTCTAGTAGGTTTAACTATGACCCTTCTTGTGGTAAGTAATCAATATATTAAAGTATATCAAAATCTTGTTTATTCAAAAGCAGACTTTCAATAACATTATGCCAATAAATAACATTTTGGTTTGTCTTTATACACAAAAAAATTTTCAGGAATAAATCCCATTATTTTATTTCAGTTCTGCTACTACTGCAAGCTTGAGAAATTAGATGCTATTACTTATTAAATTTCTACCCTGTGTTGGTTGCCCTATGCATATTCCCAGAATAGTTTCATTGAAAATTTTTGGATCTGGATCTAGTACACTTAAGCTCTTCTTGAATCTAACACATATTTCATCCATCTTTTATTTTTTATTAGATTTGTACCATCAAGCTACATTTTGCTAACACTAATATCAGGGAAGTTTTACAATATGTTATTTATCTGTCGCAACAAAAGTATTAAAGCCTACAAACTTTAATATATATTATTTTATGATAGGTTCTGAAAACTAATTGTTTATAAACAATGTAAACATTCTAAAAATACAATTGAAATGACAACATTAGGAAAGTAAATACTATATAAGTTTTTATACAGTAAACTAATATATATGAGTGTCAGACTGATTTAAAATTCTTATTTTCGTAAAAGAAATTTTTTTTTTTTCCCCTGCTTTAAATTTTCTATTTAACTATTTTCAATTTCTAAAAACACAAAAGATTTTTTTATTTTAAATTTCGAAAAGTCATGAATTTAACAACACAACAGATCTATTTCAGGAAAAATATACTTAAAAAAATATAAACATCAACAGACATATATATATAGTCTTGAATTAAATGGAACATTTAACAGAACACACTTTTTAAAAATAAATCTATAATACTTTGAATAGTATTTACGTTGGCATTTTTTCTTTTTTTAATTTATCATCTTAAAGTGTAATCAAATAATTTTTGTGCCAATTCAGTGACATTAATGTCTATTATAAGATAACTTCTGACATGCTAATGATATAAGTCTCTGTGGTAAATCAATATAAACAGTTAAACTTTTCCCTCTTAATATTATATCAATCAATACAATCAAAGAATAATGGCAATTATAATGTACAATTTAAAATAAATAGATAAATCTCAAAAAATGATAGTCATAGAACCCGTCGTTGTGAGTTGGAGGAAAAAAGATGAATAAAAAAAAATTAAATTATCTAAATATGACAAGGGATGGATAAAATACGATCCTTACACGCCATTATTAAACAAAAAAAAATGCACACGCACACACACAGTAAAAAAATACAATCGGAAAATTTAAATTTTATAATAAAATTTTTAAATATTTTTTTATAAAAAATAAAAAAAACAGAAATAAAATTTGTTTTATTAATATTAAATTATCGATTTATTTTTATTGAAGCTAAGACTGTTTTTACTTTTGATAAAATTTTTAATTACAGATCTAAAAATATTTTTATTCAACGCATAACTTTTCTCTCTTTCGCTTTGCAGATATATTTTGACTGAAGTCAGCAGAACCCCAGTGAATTCTGGGTAAAAAGAGAATTTTGTAAACAACTTCATTTAACTTAAAAGATGTTTTTTCTTCATTTATGGCAATGCGAGGGGAAAAATGTGAAGGCCATATTCTCCAAAGACATAGTTTCATAATAGAATCTAATTTGTTAGGCAAAAAAAAACACATATATAATCATTTTACATGAATTATTTCGAAAATTATAGTCAAAAATAAGCAATATAGTATTTTATAATCAAGATAAAATATGTATTAAAATTTTATTGCAGATTTCATATCATCAATAGTAGTCTGTCCAATAGACAGGTCCAGAGAGTAGTCACTACATCAGTTCATCCATTCTTCCATTCCATTCTCTTCCTTGCCCACTTCCTCAATTCCACATAACCCCTTCCATCTCGTATATCATCCAATAATGTCAATCTCTTCCGTCCTTTCTTTTTATTTCCACTCACCATTCCTTCCAAAACATCTTTCATTAAACTATAATCTTTTCTTAGTATATGTCCAATCCAGTTTCTCTTTCTCTCTTTGATACTTTCAATCAATCTTCTTTTCTCATTAACTCTCTTCAAAACTTCTTCATTTGTTATTTTATTCACCCAACTGATTTTTTCCATTTTTCTCCATGTCCACATCTCAAAAGCTTCCAGTCGTTTTTTAATTCTATTACTCAATGTCCATGTCTCACAACCATACATTAATACACTCCACACATAACATTTAATTAATCTTTTCCTTAATTCTCTTTCCATAGGTCCACAGAATATCTTCTTTCTTTTTACAAATGTCACCTTTGCCAATGCTATTCTTCTTTTAACTTCATCTTCACTTCTTCCATCCTCACTCAACCAACAACCCAAATATCTAAATCCCTTCACCTGCTGCACCATGTCAACATGGTTCCATTTGCAGTCTTTTTGCATCTCTCCCTATCCATAAACACTTAGTCTTTTTCAATATTAATCTTCATTCCATATGCCATACATCCTTCTTCCAATTTATTCAACATATTCTGAAGATCCTTTTCTTCCTCCGCAATAAGAGCCATATCATCTGCAAATCTTATACACTTTATTACTCTTCCTCCAACATTTGCTCCTCCACAGTCCAAATAATTATTTATCATATCTTCTAAATAAATATTAAACAAAACAGGTGACATACTACATCCTTGCCTAACTCCACTTTCTATATTCACTTCATCCGTCTCATTACATCCAAATCTAACTCTTATTCTTTGCCCATTATACATATTCCATATCAATCCCTTTCTTTCCAGAATACCCCTTTATCTCTTAAGATAGACATCAGTTTATTCCAGCTTACTCTATCAAATGCCTTTTCTAAATCTACAAAACATATACCAATTCCTTTATCTCTTTCAATATATCTTTCTGCAATTGTCCTAACAATCCAATAGCATCTCTTGTGCTTTTCCCTTCCCAAACCAAACTGTTCTTCAGCAATATAATAGTCCCCCCCCCCACACACCATTTGTTTTAAAACCCCCCACCACACATAAAAAAAACAAGAGACAACACACTTTTTCCCCTATACTCTCCATTTAAAACCTCTCCTCTTTTTAGCAATTGGGATATATTTCATATATCGAATGTAAAAATTATATTTTCATTTAATGAATGATAATATACAATATTTAAATAAAAATTAACTGAGAAGTTTAGACAGTAGAAATTATTATTTAAAAAAAAAGGATTACAGAACGAACACACCCAAATATTTATATACGTTTACACAAACAACTACAGAAAAGACTGCTATTAACTAAAAGGCACTTCGATTTTTCTTTGAGCTTTAAAGAAACGAGTTGGGTAAATTCTTAATATTCATTCTTTGCATTCTCATTGTTGCAACTGTTATTATCATAATTTTCATATTGAAAATGAACATAGATGGGCTAATCACCAAGCAACTAGCAAGATGAGTGTATCAACTTTGACCTTTGATTTTAAGATCAAGAATCACCTTTTTTTATTGGTAATAACTTTTTTTTTTCCATGTTTGAAAAGGAAACTTTTTAATGAATTTCACTTGACAAGCTATTATAAAAAAAATTTCATACATCATAAAAACTCCAACTGAAGTACAGTTCACTAATCAATCTCTAGTTGGAATCACATCTAAGTCTATAGTTTATTTAAATAAATTTAACAATTTCTCTTATATGAATGCAAAACAATATAACTTTATTAATAAAATTAAACTAATTCTAATATCTTCTCCTTTACTTTTTTTGCATTTCTCTTCATATATATTTAAAAAAAATTATCATCTCCTCTTATGCAATCTTTTTTTATAATTCCTTATTTTGCTTACAGTTTCGAATATCTTGCACTCTTCATCATAGATCTCTAAGGAGAGAGGTAAAACTTAGAGATCTCTGATGAAAACTGCAGGACAGTAAGCAAAATAAAAAAGGAATTATAAAAAAAATTTATATAATTTTTTTTTTTTATAAAATGAAATAAATTAAAACTAATTACTTCTGAAAAATAAAAAAAAACTCTATTAACATTAACTACTCTGTTATAATAAATAAATAATATTATTCACATGACCATCTGCTTGTAAGATCAAATAATGTCTGGTGCAGCCCAGCAGATGCAATGTAATGGCGAGGCAGATTTTTTTTCTCAATTTTCCTCAGCTGAAATGATTAAAAACCTTTTGCTCACCAAATACTGATAGAATTAAAGTTATAAATTGTGCAGAATCAATTAAAGGATATGCTATTTAATTTCAACATTACCAGCCTGCTGACTGCAAAAATAATTTGATAACTGAAAGATGCTTTGAGTCCTTTTTGAGACTTTAAAAAAACCCAAGAAGGGCAAATTCCTAATGTCCATGCCATATGTTTTTGTGGAGGCAGCTGCTATTTCTATGTGATTATTTATATGATAAATAAACATGGATAGGCCACTTATCTATACAGATCAGCCAGTCTAATGAGCTTATTGACTTTTTACCACTGAGTTTAAGACCAAGAAATACCATGTTCTTTATTTACAGATGCCTGAAACATCAAGTGAATTTTCTTGAAGCACAATAAATGTCTGAGCTAAAGACTTTTTATAAGCTACTTATAATGAGGAAAACAAAACTAAATTATGGCCCTTATTTTCAGGAAGTTATAAAGTCATCAGCTAAGTCAGCAAGTGATGGTCAAAGATGCTAAATACCCTAATTGTAGACCAAGGCTACCATCCAATAATGATCATTTATTTAGGTACATCCAATCAACACCAGACGTGGTGTACATTGTGTTGGCATGCCCTCAGGCAAACTGCAGTGCAGTATACTATGGTGAGACTCGGGCCACGATAAACAATAGAGTGGCTCAGCACAAATACTTATACAAAAGAGTATTAAGAAGAAATGAAGGCAGCTCAGTATTTGTGGACCACCAAAAAGAGACTAATCACGAATTTGAACCTGCAAATGCTAGAATAATTGCAACTGAAAGAAATGACATCAAAAGGAAGGTTAAAGAAGCATGGTATATATCAAGAGATTTGAAAGCAATAAACAGGAGAGATACATGCTTTTCCATTTCAAAGAGATGGACAATATAAATAAGCTTGCATGGATTTGCATAAATTACTACGTTAGAAGGCTATGAATATGAGATGTAAGGTCTGAAAGCGTTTAGCCTTAAGAAATATTAATATAATCGTTGAATTTAATTTCACTATATACGTTAAGCGTATTTAATATTACATAGTTATCAATAGTGAAGAAAAAATCGGAAAGTACATCCAATTGCAAATAACTTATAAGTGAAAAAAGATTACATAAAACAACTATCTAATATTAAGTGTAATAAGAGACTGTAAAATTAAGGGGAAAAAAAATAAAAGTGGATCTCTACTTCACTATAAAGCCCAAGTAGAGTGGGATTTTTTTTTATAAATAAGAAGTGGATGAGTAACAGTATGGAGAATGATAGTATATCAGACATTGTAATAAGACTAGTTACTCAAATTAATGAAAAAAACAAATGTAGATAATCCATATTTATACCCCAACAAGTTCTCATTGTAATGATGTACAGGATTTTTATATAGATGAACAAAATGCTTTTGCTCATATCGAACATCAATTTAAAATTGTCATAGGAAACGTTATTGTTAGAATTGGAAAATGATTACAAAGATGAAAGTACTGTGACTAAATTTGACTGTGGTGATAGACATAAGAGTCATAGACTTGTAGGATTTGTTGAAAAGAAAAAAATTGTGTCTTATAAATTCATTCTTTAAGACAAATGCTAAACAGAAATAGTCATAGATTATATTTTAACTAATAAAAATATATATTTGTCTGAAGGTTTGTAATGATGGTATATTATAAGATGTGATATGTTGGACTATTGCTATCATTTATGAGTGAATGTTGAATGTATAGAAAATTTTAAACTTTATTTAAACTTTCCAAATACAAACAACTTGTTAGTTATAACACACAAATAGACAATACAGGTTAATAATTACACAATGTTTCGAGTAGTAGTATTCTCCACTCTTCTTCAGGTGTTGCTGGCCTATATGCATAGTGACAATATTCGCTTAGAAGTTGAACTCGCACCTTTAGATTTTTGAATATTGAATTTAAGGCAAATGATCTACCAATTGAGCTATTCTGTCAAAGGCAACATATAGTAGAAATTTGTTTTATTTATATATGAGGGTTGGTTCAAATCCTTCTGAGTCCTTCAATTTTTTTATTTTTTTATAACGAGGCTAATTATTTTTATTTTTTTTTATTTTTCCTAAGAGCAAGATTAATTAGAGGCTTCCATACATTGTGTATTGCCACACTGGGTTGGCTTATAGGATTATTTACCATTGTCATATGAGCAGCTTCCTTGAATTTTCTTCAATGCATTTTTTCCTCTTTATCCAATATCTTTGCATTTTCCCACTTAAGCATATGATTATTAGTACATACATGATCTGCTATGGTAGACACATCTGTTTTTTCTCTTTTAACCATTAGTTTGTGCTCCTTCAATCGCTGTTCAACAGGTCTCACAAATGTATTTCTTTCCGCATTCACATGGTATTTTCATAGATGCAGTTTTAGTTCTTCAGCATTTCTAGTTTAGGTTTAGTAAAAGTAAGCATTCCTCTAATTAATCTTGCTCTTAGGAAAAAATAAAATAAAAATAATTAGCCTCGTTATAAAAAAATAAAAAAATTGAAAGACTCAGAAGGATTTGAACCAACCCTCATATATAAATATATCAAATTTCTACTATATGCTGCTTTTGACAGAATAGCTCAGTTGGTAGAGCGTTTGCCTTAAATTCAATATTCAAAAATCTAAAGGTGCAAGTTCAACTTCTAAGTGAATATTGTCACTGTGCATATAGGCCAGCAACACCTGAAGAAGAGTGGAGAATACTACTACTTGAAACATTGTGTAATTACTAACCTGTATTGTCTATTGGTGTGTTATTACTAACAAGTTGTTTGTATTTGGAAAGTTTAAATAAAATTCAAAATTTTCTATACATTCAACATTCACTCATAAATGATGGCAATAGTCCAACATATCACATCTAATAAAAATATATGTTTCAAAATTATAATGTTCTTATTAGATTCAGCTCAAGAAATTATCAGCAATTAGTAACTTGTAAGATATCTGTTAGTACTAAACTAGAGAAAAACAATATTAATAGTTAAATTTTTATAATCAAGCACTGAAGACACACATAATAATAGATAGTGAAGAGAATCTGCTGTTCACGAATAATTTTTTTAATTTTCAAACATAATGTAAATAAATATTTTTAATCAAGTGCTGATGACATATGTAATAATAAATAGTAGACAGAGTGTGACTGAATCACTATTTATTCTTACAGATGTCATCAGCGTTTGATTAAGAAGATTTTAATTGCATTATGTTACAAAATATTGAGTATGGGTGAGTGTGTGTATATTTAAAAAATATTTGTGAACAGGCAATGGCTAAAGATTATTCCCTTTGCTGTTTATTAATATTAATAGTGGATATTCATAAACTTCAAAAACACTGCAATAAATTTATAAAAGAACTTGGCTTTGTGTTAATAAAAGTGCATTGCAAAGTTAGGGACCAAAGGTTACATCACACAAATAGAACGGCAACATAATTTAACTTCTTTAAGAATTAAAGACAGAATTCAATTGCATTTTAAGCAAGAAGATGAAAATTCACAGTCAATAGTTTCTGAATTATTTTAGAATCGTAGAAAAATTCCATTGTGAAAACATAAAGTCAGCATTACTGCTTGTTTTTTGTTTTTTTCGACAGAATTATAATATCTAATGTAATATAAATTTTATTTTCCTAATGCATTAAACAAGATTTTTTAAAAATATGCTTATTGTATATATTTTTTATTAATTACATTATATGATTAACATGAAACATCTTGTTACACATCAAATGTTCTGCTTTAGTATGACTTTTTCCCACATTAAAATTACTGAATATTAAGTCAGCAATGTCATTTTGCTCTTATTACAGACTTCCATTTTCTTCAAAAAGATGATGAAAGTCATCATCATTTTTAATCATTGTCAATCCACTACGGGATGAAAGTAAATTTAATCTAATTTCTCTGATCTATAGCTTTTCTTCTCCACATTGTACTAATAAACTTCTTTACTTCATCCATCCATCTCACATATGAGCTCTTTTTTTAGATCTTTTACAATCTCTTAGGGTTCAGTTTAAAAATTCAATTGTCTATCTACTATCTCTTCCAGCAATATATCCAACCCAACACTATGTCACTCTTAACTTTTTAAATTATGTCAATGATATCTGCTTGTTCTCGCTCTCAACTATTTTTTTTTATATCCCTGTTTATTATTTCTGACATAAACTTTCTATATTTAGTGTGGCCTGGATGAAGTCTCTGTAATGCTCTTCTGATAAGTGTCCAAGACTTACATTCATAAGTAAGAACTTGTAAAACATAGCTATTTAAAACTTTCATATCAATCACATAGGCATATTTCATTTTAATATTAAATTATTTCTACCAAGATCATTCTATCCAACTTTAATTCTATGATTAATTTCATCCTTTGTGTTTACATTTGTATTAATAATCTGAACCAGGATATTTGTAGTTGTTAATTTTATCTAATTCACGGTTATCACTCTTTTTTTTTTCTTTTTCTGAGAATTTCTATTGATCATTAATTATTTTAATCTAGATAATTTAAATAATCTCCATTTACTTTTATTCCCCTATCTTTCTATTTTAATCTACAAAATCTCTACAAACAGGCTACATTTTTATAGTCTCATAACAATTCATTAACCAAAAATTATCTTATTTTTGGAAGTGATACCAATTAATTTGTCTACCATTTTGAATGACAAACAAATGAGTATTTCTAAAAATTTAACATTATTTTAGAAGCAAAAGGTAGAATTTTTTTTTAAAAAAAAGTTGCCCCAAAAATTTGGAATTAAATGATACCTTATCAAGCGTACTAAAGGAATGAAATTTTTGGTGCAACATTTTTTAAAAAAAATTCTACCTTTTGCTTCTAAATACTCATTTGTTAGTCATTCAAAATGGCAGACAAATTAATTGGTATCACTTCCAAAAATAAGATAATTTTTGGTTAATGAATTGTTATAGGGGACTATAAAAATGTAGCCTGTTTGTAGACATTTATTTATTTATTTACTATTATTTTTTATTAATGAAATATCACAAATGAACCTATACAGATTGAAAGTAAGTGATAGAAATACTAGTGAATTCAGTAAATCCGTTAATTCTGGCCCTTTACCATGAGGTTCATGGTTGTATTTATCCACTTTGACATAGGGGAGTGATTGTTGTATATGAAATAAATGAACACAACCTTGGATTTATGAGATTTCGGTATAGCAGGTATTCACAAACAGGTACAGTGATTCCAACTCTAAAGTAAAGTAAAAAACTACTCTAGAAATGAATTTCCAATGTCTATACAAATCAATCTGTGACCATAAATATGTCCATATATAGAATATGCTGTTCCATTTTACTGAATAATATATTGCAATGCTGTTTTTTTAATTTCTTCAGCAGAAAACATTTCTTTCTGAAATACTTCAACACCATATCTAATTGTAGTTTTCCAATGTATTCTATTCTTTGTCATACATTCCCAAAAGAAACAATCAATATCACACTTCTTTAGAATGTTTTTGAAATAATATTTATAATGCATGTGGGGTCTGCCTCTCGACAAAAACTATGCTTAAGTTTACCATAAAATACCATTTTAGGAAGTCTTACCTTACTGTCTAATCCAATGAAGGTATGGTTTTATAATAGTGAATTCAGCAAGAACATATTGATTGGTTTCATGATTTTGCCATTGTATTTTTTAACTTTTACAAAGCATCCTTAAATGAAACTTTTCTAATGCCTTTATGTTGTGTCAACAGCATATTCATGTTTCATTTCCATACAATAAACTAAGTCTAATATATACCTAATTTAGATTCAGTAGTTATTTTGCTATGATGAAACAAATCAGTTAAAAGCAAAAGCAATTCATTGGGTCCATGTCATACTTCAACATTTAAATCCACCTTTCTATTTATAAAACTATCAAAGTATTTAAATTAGTTTACATTCTCATCTTAATAACCATCCAGGCTAAAGTTGTTCCGAATTTTTTTCTATCATTGGCTGCTAAAAAAATTTATTTTTTAAACATTAATTATTAATTCCAAGTCTTAACATTAAGTGTTTTCTGTAGATCATCTTTTGAAATGCCAAAAATATCATAATCATCAGCATATATAAATCCAAAAAGTTGACATTCTTATTTTTCCTTACATCAATTCAAATTAAAAATTCTACCAACAAATTTGTTTTATTAAATCCCCTATAAAGATATCCAAAGACATATCATTCTTTAATGCCAATTTTAATTTCAAATGCCTGATTTCCCCCTTGTCTTGTAATAACACTTCCTCTTATTCCATCATATACAAACTATATAATATGAATAAATTTTGCTGGTTAACTAACTAATTTCAAATATTACTATAAATCTGTTCAATTAATTGAATCAAATAATTTGCTGAAACTAATAAAAGCAATATATAAATCATTCTTTTATTTCCAACATTTTTACTGCATTTGCTTGGCAACAAAAACTATGAACTATATCTGTAATACTTCTTGATTCTCTAAAACCATCTGACAACTATTCACTTATGACTAGAAATATCAAATTAAGTTGGTTTTACTATTGAATCTGGAAAATAAAATTTATTTCAAATCTTAACAGAAGTTCATTTTTTATAACATAATTCTTTGGTTGTAGATTCTTGCTTGATCCTAACTTGAGCCAAATCTAAATAGTAAAATTATATCTTAAATTATTGGCAAATCTGATCTACTAAAAAGCTTTTTGCAATATTTAAAAACAAGAATATTTAATTTTTTTGGAGTTTAGATGTAATATAGTGGATTTGAACCTAGACTTTCAAGCTGCCTTCAGCTATCCACTCTATCTTGTTCAACCAATACACATAACCATACACATGTAAAAAAGATAAATGATCTCCAATATATGTATTTCATGCTGAACCAGTACTCATCAGTTGTCCAGATCATCATCTTCCACACATCTATAATCAGTGCTCAATTTATATTAAGATAACAAAACTTCAAACTTTAATACACAGGCTTCAATCTACTCCATTCTTCAACTCTTCAGCAATCCATTTTCTATCAGACAATTTTTCTATGGATATCATCTGAAAGAATTTGTCAAAGAACAGTAAATTAAACAAAATAGTAGACTTGACTGTACCAATGATATTTCTCATGGAATTGAGTATTTTAATACAGGCACTTTTTCTCTACGCTGGCATAAAATGTTAGCATTGTAACCCCAAGTAGTAATGACCTGTTTTTTAAGAAAATTATTCACAAACTCTTTTAGATCTAACTTTAGGCAAATGAAGAAAATAAACACTTTCATTTAAAGAGCATTTTGGAAGTATTACAATTTTTTTTTTCATTTGTTCATTTATACATTGATTATACATACATATTCATATAATATTTAATAACCTTTTTTCATTTTTTACAATACAATAATTTTTCTATATTTCTTTAAAGGTTTGACTGACCAGCATTCTTCTTCAGAGTTACAATATTGAACCATATATACAAATAGTTAATGTTTAAATATATAACTACATATAAATAAATGTTACACATTATACATAATACTCTATATATTTCAATAATAGAGTGTACTTAATCCAATTATATTTTAATAAATCCAATAAACCTATATAATTTTTTAACAACGTTGTAAATATTAACTCTTGCTTTTTATCCAAAACTTTACATAAAATACTGTATATATTTTACAATTTGCATTTATTATGTAGGGGATTTGAACACTTTCAAACTCCCTTCAGTCACCTTTTCCACCTTAGACAACCAATGCACCTGACCACACACATGTGAAAAAGATAAATTATCTCCAATAAATATTTCGTGCTGAACCAGCACTCATCAGTTGGTCTAGATCATCATCTTCCAAATATATGTACAATCAGTGCCCAATTTATATTAAGATAACAAATCTTCATACTTTAATGGACAGGTTTCAATCTACTCCAACTCTCCAGTCATCCATACCATTGAAAATCTGATAATGGAATGCCCAAACCCCCTTGTTAAGGCCAATATTATTGTCATGTCTATGTTGACTTTAAGTCATTCTGCAATAATAATATTGGTATTAACAAGGAATTTGGGAGTCCCATCATCAGATTTTCAATAGTATGAATGACTACAGTTGGAGGGTGGAGTAGATTGAACTCTGTCCATTAAAGAGTAAAGATTTACTCTCTTAATATAAACCAACTGATGAGTGCTGGTTCAGCACAAAATATATATATATATTGAAGATCATTTATCTTTTTCACATATGTGTGGTCATGTGTATCATTAGTTGTATGAGACAGTGGATGGCTGAAAGGAGCATGAAAGTCTGTGTTCAAATCCTCTATACTACATCTAGATTCCAGGTATATAAAAGATACTTGAAATTAAAATATTACAAATTAGCATTTATATAACTCTTAACCATTATTTATTATTAAATTTATTCATGTATTATCTAATTATAATATAATTTCATATATAATTTTATTTTATTCTTAACCTTATCTTTCTCCTAACTCATAAAATTTTGTAACCAACTTTTTTTTTTAATTTTATTTTTAGCAACTATTATTTATTCTCCTTTCTAAATTTATATATATATATTTTATTTAAGCTATATGAAATTTTATTTTTAAAGTAATGACTTTAAGCACAAAAATAGTCCATTACACTAATAATAATAATAAAAAATTAAAGAGCTCTTCCATAAAAATTAAATTTTCATATAAATTTGGGAAATGGAATAAGTAATAGTTACGAAAAATAGTCCCAGAGAGTATTAGTATAGTAAGATTAAAAATAAAATTTAAAAAAATTAAATATGAAATTAGATAATACATGAATAAATTTATAAAAAAAAAAAATAGGTAAGAGTTATACATATGTAAATTATAAAATATATCTAATATTTTCTATAAAGATTAAAATAAAAAAATAATAGAATATTTAAAAAGTTGTTAAAAAATTGTAATATATTGGGTTTATTAAAAGATTATACATAATTTTATTATTTAAATGTCTAGTGTATTACATATAATGTATAATATTTATTTATATGTAGTTATATATTGAAACATATTAACGTGGATATACATTAATAATTTTTTATTAGTCATTCATTAGACTAGAGATTATCTACTTAATGAATAATATTTGTGTAGTGTAATTTTCATTATTCCACTTTCGTGCAAGGTAGTTCATTATGTGGATATAAATGTTTAAAAAGATCAAAACTATAAGGAAATATTATCAAAGAATAAATAAAATTTAATGCATTTAAGTGAACACATTAACTGATATTATGTGAAAGTTGTATTTTAAGTCAATGAGATTCCATTTGTATATTTCAAAATTTATCAATGTGACTCCGCAAACCAACAATCTATATCCTAAAATGAAAAGTCAAATGATCACCAGATAGAACTGTTAACAGATATTAACAATTACGGTGCAGCTTGAGGAGATTCTATCATAATAAAAAGTTCAGAAATGATGACTTGATCTTACTGACTGACTTACTGTTGTAAACATAGTTATTTGATGCTTAACTTTCCTAAACAAAGCCCTTTAGCAAAAAAAAAAAAATGTGAAATTGCTGCTGAACTATATATATATATATGATAAGGAATAAATGCAAATTACTATATGCTTCTTGGACAAACACAAGCCAATGAAACTTTTCCAAGTCATTTTGCAGGATAGCACTCGTAATAAATTGGACAAATAGAAATGAGAAAATCAGTCAGTTAATGACTGGACATAGGAATCGATTGCATTGTAACATGGCGGCAGTACTGATTCCTCCCTGATGTGGCCAATTAAGCTAGAATCTATTGATCATTGATGACTACTATTCATTACTTACTCGTAACTGTCTTTAGTAAGAGAGAGAAAAACAGATCATTCAAGCATTACTTCAAATTTCAACTTTTAAGATTACTATCCACTTCCACTAGAGCATCTTGTTATAAAAATTGAACCATTGTTTAGAAAGATTATGTGAAAGTCAAGAACCAGAAGTGACAGACTGAGCTTCAATTCTAAAACCTTAAGCTTGTGAGTCTGTCTCTCTTCATCGTTGTACTAATCCATATGTAGTATTCATACATATATATGGCAAACAAACAACAGTGAGACAGCAGATGACATAAAAAAAACGGTTGTATTGAAGATATGGAAGTTAAATAATTAGATGTAATACTTTTTACTTGAAAATAAGATGAAAACTATAAAGATATTCTTAAACTGAATAACCAAGAAGCAGCAGATCAATACTATAAAGCTATTATCAGTTCTTTCTCGCAGAGGGATTCCAAAAAATTTAGTATATTAAGATTTAGAAACTAGATATATATATATAGTCACCAGATAAAAAACTAATAGTGAATCTATAAATCACACAGATGACTATATAATTACCGCAAAGGCATTTATGATAAGAAGATCAGCTCTCTACTCTAGCACCAACTGTTGTAAGATTGAGCAAGTAATAATTATTAGATAATAGTGCATTTAAATTCCTATCCCAGACTACCAAATTTTGAATTCCTAGCCTCAGTGATAAAGACAAAAGCAAACCAATCTGGAAATAATGATTTAAATACTTTCTTTATTTGATAATCATTGTTTATTCAATCTTACTACACATGGCCCTAGAGTATAGAGCTGTTTTTGTTAATTGAATGCAAATGCTTGAAAACAGAAAGGGTACACATAACGAAGTTATGGAATAATAAATATGAAAAAAATGATTTTACAGAAAGTGGATTATTGGTTTTTATGCTGGGTTTGGGAAAAGATAAGGGGGAATTAGATATAAAGGCCATAGAGTTGACAAAGATTATGTTGTGGAAATGGGATGGAGCAGAATATGGGAAAACTTAGAGTGGGGAATGGAAAATAAAGTGGCTAACAGGTTTCTCTGGGCATAATTGCTGAGAGATTCTTGATTTCATTTAAGGAAAAGCTACAGTACATCACATCACATATTATATAGTGGAGAGTGTAAAAAAAAAAAATGAATTCGTTGTTATTATTAAAGACCTTTACCCACAAAAAATAATTTGAAACAAGTAGAAAAATGAACATATTTCCAAAAACAGGCATCACTATAAATTTCACAATGCCAATATAAGACTTCAAATTTTCAAATTTTAAAAAAATACTAACAAGTGTCTGTAGTAAGACTGCATTATAGAAGTCAAATTTTGCATATATTTCAGCCCTGTATTAATGGAAGTACCAATGAATAACAATTGCAAAGATTATCCAACAATCATTAGATTTTTCCCATAAACCACAATGGCAAAACATCAAGGTTAAACTCGTTGAACATATAATTATCAGTTTTCTGGATTTAGCAAATTTAAATTAAGCATTAAGAAAAAAATTGGTATATGAATTCTCAAAAGGCTTACCATGCCTATAATGTGAAGTTCAAATTCTACTAGGTGAATGATGAAACTAAAGCCAGAAAATACATTATCAATGATTAAAATCATACTCCAGCAATTTCTTAATTTGGTTAAATAATGTCCTACTAGAAATAAATGCCACTTTCAAAATTAAGTCATCTAATAAAAATTGAAGGTATTTCTGAGTAAGGTTAGATCTGAGGTAAGATCAATAAATTAACAAAACTCAAATGTTTCTTTCAGAACTGATGTGGTGAAATAATTTTTCCCATAAGCACTGCCAAAATTTTGTGAAACAGATTACTGGTGGCATTAGCAGTTTTAAAAGATCTTCAAATGTCTAGAATTGGATTAACAGATATCATTCTAAATGGCAGGACAGTAATCTGGGCTAAAAAGTTGCTATTATAAAATAGTCAATCTGGTAATGCATTTAAGTTGTAGAAACATGTATCTGCTGAAAATCAATTTATTTAATCAATGATCATTTCTAAATTGGAGAAGAGTTACTCCATTAAATAAAAGTTATCAGAAAAAACACTCTGGAGTATATAGTTGTATATGTGAGACACTCATATAGTCAATATAATTCTTCAGATAATTCATTGTGCATTCAAAAAAAAAAATGTATTACACATAACTAGGGGTTTATTATTATTATCTTCAAATCAAAATGCAATCTGAAAAACCTGTTTTATTTTGCACTTTGGTTCTCCAATATCACTTGATTTAATGACATACTGACCAAATGACTAACAAAATAGCTTGAAATATTATATAGGATTTGCAATAATGAATTTCAAAATTAACTTTCAAAATGTTTCATATGCACCAGTTGTCAGTATAAGACATTACTTATTTGAACTGCTAGAATTAAGTGACCTAATTCATAACAGACACAAGTGACTCAATTTAAAATAAAATATTAATAACAAAGGCATTATAATTCTTATGTTAATTTTACACACATATAAAATTTTTTACAAAAATATCCCCATCTTTTATGTTTGTCAGTTTTCAAATAACATGAAATATGGCCCACCCAGTTCTTTAACCTTTTATTTTTAAAATTGCTGTTTAACACTTTTTTTTTTCTTTTATGAATGTAGTTTTTCAAATGTCAAAATTGATTAATTTTTCATTTTTATACTTTCACATTTTTTTATCCTTGACAGGATGAACTTTACCAAAAATTATTAGCAGTAACTTTATATATATAAACATTTAAAAATTTCAAAATTCCTAATCAATACACTTAGCAAATAGAATTGAAAATACTCATAGCATAGGACAAAGATTTATCAGTCCTACTTTTTATTAAATCAATGAAACACCCCATGGTTCAAAAGCTAGCAATCAATCATTTGACTATTTAATCAATAGAACTATTTACTCTCCTCTATGTAATCTTTTTTCTTATAGTTAATGATAAGGGTATACAATTTTTTCCTATATTTTATTACTTGTAATTTTATCCTTCCACGTTATATTGTTCATTGTCATACTTGAAAGACATGAGTTCTTTATTTCTCTCCCCTTCTATTCTGCCAATTGCTGCATTCCAAATTTAAATCTATAAGTATGACCATCATTTCTTTTCCTTGCACCTACTGATTATTACAGCTTATACTAGGTGGCACCATTGTATGGAGTTACTACCCTTTTCTTAATTTCAGTCTTTCGTCATTTTAAATTTCATTAAACAGGTTGCCTATTCCTAGACATTTGTGCCATCTGTATAAGTTACAAGGGAAGTAAAATTTTCCATTAGATCAAGGACATACAATCATACGAAATGCATAGTTGTTGCTTAACAATGAGTATATATTTCTTAATTCACTGAACTATGAAAACTAATGAAAATGAATGAACTGAATAGAAGATAATGTCATCTAAAATACATTTTTTTACATATGCATTGACCCCTTTTTCTTTCATGTCATATTATTATGACTACTGCTAATATGTTCATCATATTCCCCTATAATTCTCAACCAAAATCCTTTTATCAACATATTCATGATACTGTTTCTATCATTGCCCTCTTCCAATAAGAATGTTATGTTTGTATTTAAAAACTTGAATGTAATACAAATGGTGCTATTCAAATAGATAATTATATTTAACACTATCCAGTTTATTTTTAAACTGCCACTTTTGTTTCTCTTGAACTTAAATAATCCTTGTCAAGAAAGACTTTCAAAAATCCCATACAATTTATTGATTTTCTATCATTTACAAAAAAAAATAGAATTAATAGCCTGCTAAAAGAGCAAAGTGAAACATTCTTTTTCATAGTTGTATTTATATGTTGAAGTATTTCTATCATCTGATAAGAGTATTAAATGTCTTTAGAAAAATTTAACTTTATTTAAATATTCCAAATACATTCAATTGTTAGTAATAGCCCACAGGTTAAAATAGGCACAATGTTTCGAGAGGTATTATTCTCACCTCTTCTTCAGGTGTTGCTGGCCTGACTAGTGACAGTACTAGCATAAAATTCGATCCTGAATCCTTCTTGAGTATTGAATTTTAAGATAACGCTTTAATAACTGAGGAATCCTGCCAAAGGCAATAGTCAGTAGAAATTTCATATACTTATCTATAAAGTTCCTCCTGATTTCTCCACTTTTTTCTAAGAGCAAAGTTGATTAGTGGTTTTCATACATTATGTATAGTCAGTCACATTAGATTGAGTTATGGGATTGTTTACCATTGGGATGTATAGCAGCTTCTTTAAATTTTCTTCTTTGTACATTTCTTCTCTATCCAATATTTTTGTATTTTCCCAATTAAACATATGTTCATTGGTACATATATGGTCTGTTACCTTACACACTGTTTTCTCTCTTCTAATCATCAGTTTGTGATCTTGCAAGAGCATTTCAATGGGATAACTGGACTCACCAATATACATTCTTCCACATTCACATGGTATTTCATAGATAGTTTTTTCTTTTCAGCATTTCAGGTTTAGGCTTTGTAGATGTTAGAAGAGACCAAACAAATGTATCTAAAGTAGCAGACCATGTATGTATCAATGAACATATATTAAATTGGAAAAATACAAAACAATGGAAAAGAAAAGGAACAAAGAAGAAAATTTAAAGAAGCTGCTCACATCAAAATGGCGAAAAAATCCCATAAGTCAATCTAGTGTGACTATACATAATGTATGGAATACACTAATCAGCTTTGCTTTTAGAAAAAAGTGGAGAAATCAGAAGGAACCTCATAGATATGTATATGAAATTTTCCTTAGCAGGATGGCTCAGTTGGTTAGAGCATTACCTTAAAATTCAATACTCAAGAATCTAAGGGTCCAGGTTTGATTCCCATGCTAATACTGTCACTGGTCAGATTAAACAATATCTAAAGAAGAGGGAAAAGATACTATCTCTCAAAACATTCAATACTTATATTAGATGATGGAAATAGTCCAACATATAAATACAATTAAAACACCATTGTCATAAATCTTCAGGAAAACATTCTTTTTCATAATATACTTAAAATAAATAATGAAATTATTCACTGCTCAGGAGTTTATAAGAGATTTGAGTACCGGAAGTAAAAGAGCTGGGCAATTTTTGAATCCTGAATTCCAGGCTGCCATCCTATTACTGCACCAAACCATTCAGTATAAAAGGGTTATTCCCATGTCAGAAATCAAATCCGGGTCTCTTACATGAAAGCTAGGTATCTTAACTAATAGACAACTTGGGTGAGGGAGAGATAAAATGATTTATTGCTTGGGAATTCATCAAAAATTGGAACATTAAAAATGATATAGGCGGGTCGCAATCCATGGACCTTGATCTCTAGAGTCTATTGCATTGCCACAACACTAATTCCATGCAGTATGAATATATTTATTACAATTTTCATTAATTTTGCTTAAAAATGGTCAGGTTTATTAAATTATACTAAACAATTTTTATCTATAGTATTTATAATTTTAAAAAAAAGCATCAAAATCTTCATTAAAAAGACCAATTCCTCTATCTAAACTACTCAGGGCCATTTATTGTAGAAATAAGTAATCAATGGTAGATAATAATAAAATATCCATATTGAACATTTCATTGATGAAGACAATAATCAGAAATTCGTCCATCAATAATCAGAAATTCGTCCAAGAATTTAGTATGTTGCATTGCTGTCTCACAACCAAAAATTAGATCCAGAGTAAAATAAAATAAAGTGAATTATTGTCTCCAATGCTGACAAGAATAAGAATGTCTGGCTCCTAATCGAAAGTCTATTTTGTTAAAAAAAAATTGAGAACTGAAAGTGTGTTAGTAAATTTAGCCTCTACTTTCTAAAAGATATCTAAAATAGTAATTATCATATGATTACATCTCATATTAATGGAAAAAGTTCATTTACTCCAGTTGAATTGGAAAAAGATGTTAGACTCCCTACCTTAATTTGACTACTGATATATGTTCTTGCAAATTCAGAAAAAAAAATTATAAATTGAATTTGCCATAACTCAAACAATACCACAGTCCATAAAAAAAAATTTCAAATGTACTTCTCTACAAGATATCAATATTGTTCAGTCGCTTATTAAGCAAATGGTAATCATAACATTTACAAAAACAACAACCGTATCATTATTTACCAACAAAAAGAAGATAATGACCAGAAATTTTGCCTTTTACTAAACTAAAAAATTTATAATACAGACTGATAATAAAATTGGCAAGAAGAGTCTTATTCTAACCTCTTAATTTGCCTAAAACTTCATAAATAATTTAAAATACTACTACTACTAGTTACTATATTGACTCAAAAGAAGCTCAAAAGGTTTTAGTCAATCAGCAAACAATTATGCGATTATAGGCTGTTCGGTAATAATTATTAATAACTACTGTATTTATTAACTTTTCTGCGTCTGGCACACCAATAAAAATATAATGGACATATTTGCTAAAAACGACACAAAAATCCTTGGAGAATTCATTATTTACCAAAACATCACATGATTTCTCATTTTCAATAGCAATTATTTCTGCACTATATTAGAGCCATTTACTGTGTGTTTCAATAATTAATATATATACCTGATATATAGTGCAAAAAAATCCCCATTTTCAGACTCATTGATTTCTAATCTTTGCTTTTATCAATAAAAATTAGGATTCAGTAACTGTTCTCATCTGATTAAAGATTCAACCAATCCCCTGCCTATTCTTCTTCAAGAATTTAAATTTGCAGTTTCAATTGCCATGAAGTAGAAGCCAGAGATCGATAATCAGAAGTTGTTCAATAGTGAATAACATTTCTGTAATGTAAATTTCACTACACCACTCTCACATAATTCGATAATCTCTAGTCTAATGAATGACCAATAAAAATTATTAATTGTATAAAAGTGATTCGAAAAAATCAAAGGACTAATTGATGAAAATTCCTCTTCTTCTTGACAAACAATTACTGGCTCTAACGGACAGATTTTATAAATCACTGTGCATCAGTATTCCTAAACTAAGAATTAAACAATCAATTTACTTGGCAAAATGCTCTCCTAACAGAAAAATCCAAATAATAGTAAATGATAATCATAGCATATATAAAATTTTAGAGAATTATCTACTTTTGTTTAATATATTTATCAGTGATCTTCCGGCAAGAGATTCAGAAAACTCACCTTAGTGAATGATATTGCTCCAACATCTCCACAAAGATCCTTCCTGAAATAAAAAAGGCTCTCAATAAAGATAGGAAAACAATGGAAATCTTTCTCAAAGACTAGAGAGAATCTTATTCCTAATCCAATAAAGATAGTGTGCTCAATTTTTCATTTAATTAAAAGGAATCACCCCATAATCTAAACACAACCTTTTGCATTAATATACTGAAATACAATCCTATTGCATAGTATTTAGGAGTAAACAATAATTTATTTTTCTCATTTATCTCATGTTCGGTGGCGAGCACTAATTGGAGTTGTTATGCAAATACTTTACAGTCAATTTATTTAGCACTATTATATTGTTCTGGTGACTATTATGTCCTTCACTGGAGAAAATGTTCTGGACTAAATTTTCTGGATATTCAATTAAACATTATCGTGAGTAATATTATTAGTACACCCAAGTCTACACACTTTGCAGTGGTTTTCTGTTTTTTTTTCATTATAGTTCCAACAGATATCAAAAGAGAAATTGAAAATATATATAAAACTATTAAGTAGATTGGATTTGCCTTGCCTATAACTCAAGGTATAATTTCAATGCTTAAAACTCATTCCAAATCAAGATCCCCTTTTTGGATTTTCAACAAACAATCTACAACTGAAAAATTTCAACATAAAAAATTCTTACGAGGTTGCAAATTTATTTTTTCCGATCCAACAATAAAACCATATGCTGAATAGATTTGATCTTTGCAGATGTAAGTGGAGTCTAATCAATAGATTCAGGACAACCCACAGCATTATGCTCAACTGCTTGAAAAGTGGAGTTTAATCATGATTAATCTATATGGTTAAACACCAATCATGAATCACATATTGAATGTCTAATGAATTTATGGCTGCAATAACAAAAGTGAAGGCTTAATAAAACCAATAATAAATTTATTTCCCGGATAGAATCTCTACAAATTTCTTTATGATATTTTGTTAAGAGTTAAATTGCCTTAAAAAAAAGCCACATGCTAAATCCATTCATCAATCAATAGTATTCTGTTCTATGGACAGGTCTAGAGAGCAATCATATCACAAGTTCATCCATTTCTCCTGTCTGTTTTCTTCATTGCCCAAATCTTCAATTTCCATGTATTTCTTTCCATCTCTTATATTATTCAGCAAGGTCAATCATTTTCATTATGGCTTTAAATCTATTCGAAAGTCTCTGAATACTTCTTATATAATTGTTATATTTTGATTACAAGTAACAAATTTACTCCACTCACAACTTTGTTATGATCTACTTGAGGTAAGTACATCAATAATCATCAGTAATCATTTACTAAACTAGAGATTATATCCCTAGCCCAGATATCAAACAATAAATCTCAGTTAAAGATTAATATACTGTATATGGGTTTTTTTTTTATTACAAAATTTCATCTAGTTTTGATGTATATATTTTTTTTTAACCTAAGGACTCTCCATTAATATAAACATTGTTCATACATGTTTTCCTCTCTTTAACTGTCAGAAAGTGGTATTGGCTAAATACTATGGCTTTTTGACAACTCTATTAATCTTTTGCCATTATGATTTCTCTTCCCAAACCAAACTTTCATCGCCATGCTCCCTTTTTTCTCTTCTCTCTAATGGATATTATTACAATTTCCTGTAAATCATGTTTATTGATTCTTGTCATACTTCTCCCTCCCCCAATACTCGCATCTAGATATTTGAGATGAGATAATCAATATTAAAACCATATTTTATGGATCATCTATTTTGATTATATTCTTTCACATGTCGATTACTATGCATCTTCTTTTTTTTTAACCCAAATATCGGTTCTCCATGTAAAGATCTCAGATAGGAAGTATCTGTTATCAGATTATTTGCTTTCACTCATAACCATTCCAATCCTATCATATTCTTCTTCAAAGTTATTAAGCTGTCAATATTTTTTGACATTTTTGTCAATGTCTATTTCCAATTTTTCAGGAATTTTGATAAATAATGATCAAGAAGACATTAGTAGTTATTTCTGATATAATATGCCTAAAATAAAACCTTTTAAAACTGAAATTTCAAAGTAAAACTTTCCTAAAGATTTCCTTTTCCTTCTTCTATGAAGAATTTCTTGAGAAAACTGAGACAATGGGTTCCTAGCCTTTTTGTCTATTAGCATAGAAATTATTTACCTTTTGCATCCAATTTTCAAAATCTGTTACCAATTTGCCAGCAATTTTCACGCTTCCCGTTCAACTATTTTGAGGTCTTTGAAGTTCCATGATACAGTTTGCCACAGTAGTATAGTGATATTCTTAAATCAAACTCGATCAGTTCTCTGTTAAAAACTAACCATTTATTTATTTTTTACTGCTGGTCATTTTTCTTTCACCGATCAATGTTTTAAACATTACATCTTTTTCTAAAGAATTAGACTGTCTCGCAATATGACAAAATAATTTTAGCTTGGCCATCTATCCTTTGAGTCGAAATTTCCATTTCCTCATTTTTAATGCTCTTAGCTAAAATCATAGTCTAAAAGCAGCCATAATGAATATCTTACTTAGACAATTCTAATTTTTATTTTTCAATCTTCCTAGTGTTCAGACTTTCCATTTATTCTGCCATTTATGTTTTAAGCTCTTTATACTTTCATTAAATATTTTCTGCTTTTCATTTCAATTTACATTACCTATTACATTATTATTATTATTATTGTATGCATTTTGATCAAAAATTAATTCCTGGATGGAATATCAATTGAGTTTATTAATAAAATAAAAAAAATCCCATTTTATCAATTGAATGAACTCAATATCCTAGTTGGATGCACATAGCTTCTCTAGTAATGAACCATACGATTTTCTTAAATACAATAACTTTTCAAACTAACATGCGAAGACTGTCAGCAGGAAATTTTTGCATAGGTAACAGTGTAGAACAAATTGGCTTATTTTTCAAACATGCATTCTTGTGTAATTTGGTGAAATGCTAGACTCTGAAACTCAAGATTGATGTATCATAACCCGGCTCTTTTTCTTCTGGTGCTCAAATTCCAGGCAATAAATCATTTTATATCCTGCATGCTTTAATGCAATGTATTATTGAATGGCGACTCAGGAGTTTAGGATCCATAGGTTATAGCCCAGCTTGCTATTTCTGGTACTCAAACTTATTTAATCCCCAAGCTGTAAAGTATTCAATTATTATTATTACTAATCTTAAAATTTTTTCCAAACTTTTCATTACAATTCTGCACTAAGGTCAATTTCTCGATTATTGAATTCAAATTGAATTAGTAGTTCTATTAGAAAATAAAATCGAGCCATAAATATTTTCTCATTTATGTACATAATATATATATATTCATTCACATTATAAATTTGAATAACTTCAAATTATGTGAATTTAATACAATTAGAATAAATATATATATTTCAAATAATTTTACATCACAATATAAAAGTTAAGCCATAAATATTTTTGCATTTATGAAAATATATACCCATTCACATTACAAATTTGAATAAGTCATAAAATTACTTAAGTGATCATTAAAATACTTAGAATGAATATATATTTCAAATAATTTCATTTTTAAAAACAATTATTATTTCTTAATGACTATTTTAATTCATTTTCCTAATATTATTTTCTTTTATCTCAGAGTTAAATTTACAAAAAAGATGGGCACCCTGGAATAAGATGATGTCATTGTATAAGCCTCTCGGGTCATATATGCATTGCTTATAATAAATTAATTCCTAAAAAAAATTCACTTCCTTTGCACTTTTCATAATACTTTTTATTAAATCATCTAACAGTTTCAACTTCCTAAGAGTCTTCTTTAGAAAGAAAAAAGTTCTGAAGAAGATTGCTTGTAAGTTTAAACTGTCAGATTATTTAACTGATCTTAATATTCAGAAATGAAAGAGAGAGCAATATTAAGAAGAGAATTACAAGTTGAGAATTGATGAAACATTTATCTTTTCACTAGTTCCATTTAAATATCACATAAACAATTTAAATTTTATATCCAATGTAACATATAAATTCTATGATTTGAATTAGCATCAGCTGGTACACTTTGAAATAGAGATATAAAATATATATTATGTAATAACATTTCTTTCCAAATTTGCCTCAATTTTTACCTATTGTTAAACAATCACTTTGATGGTCTAGCCTTAAGCTGTGGAATCAAAAAAAAAACACCCATTGATGCTGCAATTTCCAATATGAGGTTTTAATGCTTCTGATCACCTTAAAAGCTTTTAATGAAAATTTAATTTTTTTAATGGGTATCATGAATGGCCACCATTTAGAAGTTAAGATTTTAATTGTAATTATTGTATATAGATGTCAGCAGTAGTCAATATATAAAGAAAGAAGAGAAAAATTTCTCTCTAAAAGAAAATGCACCCCTCCTCAAGAGACAATCTGTACATGAGAAACTTTTTCTTTCAATGTTGATAGAAAAATAATTTATTTGTTTACAAGTCTGCCTTTTTTGTAAAATTATTAAATATTTATTTCTTAACGAGTATGTGATTTTAATATATAGGAAGTCCTCTACTTTCAGACATTCTACTTTGTACGAAGGGCAATAGAAAAAGACACGGTATGTTATGGAACATTTTATCAAGAAAAAAAAAGAATACAATTCAACTATCTCTTCATAAATTTATAAAGAAAACATCAGATACTAATCAGTAAAGAATTCGTACATTTCAACTTTCATACATGTTTCAAGAACCAATTAAGTATGAAAGTCGGGACCAACTATTTGATTTTTAAGAGAAAATTATTAAAAATAGACATAATGTCAAACAGAAAATAGGCTTCATCAATAACTTTCTAATTATTTTTATTTTTTAATTGAAAAATTGATTTTTAATAATCCTAAGATTAATTTTATTTGCACAAAATTTAAGTAAAACAAAAATTTTAGTAAGAAATTTTTTTTTTTTCTGATTGAAATAGATTTTTCAGATTGAAGGCTATTATGAATTTCTTATTGATGATAACACTATCGTTATTTTTTTTATTCGTAAAGTTATTATTTTATTCTTTAAGCTTAATTTTATAGTTCACATTCATTCTTTTAAAGAAATTTATTTCAAACAAATATTTAAAGTAGAATATATTAAAAAATACACCTGAAAAAAAAAAAAATGGCCAAGACAAACCTACATAACTTTATTCAATTTGTATCCTTAACAAGCTAGCTAACCTAAAAAAAGATTTTTCACTTCTCTTTGTTAAGAAACGTAATGCTAAATGATAGGAAAAAAATATTGATAATGACTTTACCTTTTATATCTCAGAAATCAATCTTCAAAAAGATATAAATTTTATTCAAAAACGAATCAGCAAATTACAAAACACAATTCGTAAGTTTGATAGGAAATTATTTTATACTATCTCAAACAGAGTATTTTATTAGAAATAAGCCGATATATATAATATATGGTTAGTTGATTAACTGGCCATGGCAAGTTAAATTTGACCCATTCAAATAGAAGGTTGAACATAGCAGTTCAATTAAATCGGCCAAACTAGAAATTTTTTTTTGATTGCCGGATTAGCATGCATTCTACAATTGGTGGTGTTCTATTGTAGTTTCCAATAAACAATAATCACAAAAAAATTAAATTATAATACACAATAAATGTATTTATTTATATAAAAACAATTAAAAAAGACTAATAAAACAATCAATAAAAAAAATTATATATCCACCTTTCACCATAATAATAAAGCTTATTTTATTTTATATTTGATCAATCCAAAGGGTTAGATTGAGCAGCAATCTTCTTCAGAATTTTAATATCTATTCAAAATTTTTTATAAAATTTTCTTGGATTTTCATAAACTTTCTAAGATTATAAATTCTTGTAAATTCAGATGAATTTATTTAATTCATTTATAATTTTTCCAATGCATAAAGAAGAGGGAGAATAAAAGAATTGAAAATGCAACAACAGAGGAGAAAAAATATTTGGATATAAGAATATATAAATGGAAAATATAAAAACCATTAAGGAGTTAATGGATTGTATGAAAGTAATGGGAAATGAAGAAACAGTGAATGCATTAAAGAAAATATGAAAATTGATTATCAAATTGAATAATAGAAAAAATATTACATTTTTGAAAGAATGTGGTAAATTGTATTCAACACCTATATTTATGAGACTTGATAATCTTAAAAAAATTATGAAAAACAAAATTTTATAAAAATTTTTGAAAAATTAAAACTCTGAAGAAGGCTGTTGGTTGATCAAGCATTGTTATAGTGATAAAAGAAAGAATGATTTATTTGTTTTATAATTTTATTAATGCATAAAGAAGATATAAGGTGAGAGAAAAAATATAATGCTTTAAAAAAATTAAATTATAATAAACGCTGAAGATATTTACGGTTATATTTATAAATAAAAAAATACATCTATTTATGATATAATCTATGGATTGAGGAGTAAAAGAAAAATAATTTTTTTTATAGTCAAAAATGCAATGAATAAGGCTTGATTTGAAATCTTTCTTTAAAATTTTCCAATGAAAATGATCAAGAAATGATTTTAAAAAATTCTAAATTTGCTTTAGCATATACCTTACATCTCACCAATTGATGATCATTATTTCTTACATTGAATCTATCACTAATATTTAAAATATAATGCACATCTGCTGCATATTTATTTGCATGCTTCAATGTCCACTCCAACTTTTCTTCTTTGGATTTTCAAAAACCAATACCATCTCTGAATTCTAACAACATATTCAAATGTATTCATTGCACTTTCATTTCAGTAATTTTTTTTTTTTAATGCTATCAATAAAATATATGTACTCTTGTCAAAAACATTCTATATATCAAAAAAAAAAAAACATGCTCTCCATGTTTCAAGAGAATGAAAAATTTCTTAAGGAATAATTCTGGACTTATTCACATTAGTTACTCATGTTTTATTTATAATGAGATCCACCCAACTCATGTTTCCAATATTTATGATTTATAGAAAATATATGTCTTCTTTTCAATTGTATATTTATCTTTTCTTTTTACTTGATAAAGTCTTGCAATGTCCCATTCCTAACCCATGTAATACTTTTTTATTTATGACTAATCTACGATTGTTTGTAGGTAGCAAAATAAAAAAAAAATCATGATCAATCTGTATCAAGGATTTTCTTTTTGCCCTCTGTTTACTACTGTGTTAACGGAAGATTTATAGCATCAACGAACTGAAAACATAATTTCTGATGCATATATATAAAAGTGTGAGAATTCTCACATACTGGTCAATGCAAAAATTTTCTGCTATTTAGTTTTGATATATATATATCAAACACTTCACTATTCTTAGTAAAGAAATTAGCTCGCAATTTTTTGAAAAAAAGAAATACTCAAACAATCACACAAATTACATACAAGTATAGACCAAAAAATAAAGTTGATAAATGAAAGAAGCCCTTCAATTTCTTTCCGAGGCTTTAAAAAATCATTTTTAATGATCATTTAACTGTAACTACTATTACCAACCTAGAACAATGCTAACGCATGTTTCATACAACTATAATCTGCATATTTACTTTGAGAAAAACTGCAAACTAATTCTTTAATGAAAATGACTAAATATCTTAGTATATACCAAAGCAAAAAAAACACAGATTCTCATAATTTATACTTAATTTGCATCTGTAGTTGTAAGTAAATCTCACATTGTCTATGCATGAGCTAGCCACGTAAAAAAAAAAAAATCAACATAAACCAGGTTAATAGGTTGCCAGATTCATTTCCAATGGTCATCTTCAATAAAATGCAGTAGCCAGTTAACAGCAATGATAATAAAGTAGCAATTAAAATATATCATTAATGACTTAATATCAACCACATAAGCTATATATGCAAGTATCCATAGATTAAAAATGTTAGACTTTGAAAATTCAAGACATTAGCTAATAGCACAATAAGAATACAAAGTATATGCAGGATGACTAGAACACAATTTATGTTCATTACTGACATTATCTAACGGATAAATATAAAGAAAATATTGACAATCTGTTCAAACTATCATCTGGTATTCATTACTTATATTTGCAAGATGGATTCGTGAGTAGAGATGCAATTATTGGTGTACATGTGATTAAAAGTAGGGAAACCATTATATATTGTAACCAGTTGGCTTACATAGCATACACTAATATAGGGTGTGTGCATAATATAGGCATAAAATGAAGGAAAAGTAGAAATAAACACAGACATAAATTTTTGTAGATATTTTTCTACATTTTCTAAAATAAAATAATAAGTAAAGGATTAAATAATAACTCTGATTTAAAATAAAAATTGTTTTATAAATTAAATATTTTAAAAAGGTCTGATAAATATTATTTGTAATTCTAATTTTGAAATGTAAAAACACCATACTTATTTTTGAAATTTTTTAATTAATTAAACAAAATTTTTATCTATTAGAAATCCCCTAGATAAAAATAAAAACTGTTTTCAATCAAGGTGTTATTATCACCTTAGATGATTCTATAAAAGGGCTGATAACAAAATTAGCTCTAGTCTGGATAGTGATTTTTGAAGAGAACAGTTTTGGCTTGCAGTTTTGTAAGAGTTAGCAGAAGAACTAGCTGTAAAGTTGGCTAAAATATTTTGTGAAGTGTTGGTAACTGTAGCAGAAAATGGTCATAGTAAATCTAGCTACAAAGATGGCTAGAATAATTATCAAGAGAACTGCCATGAGGATGTAAGAATGCAAGGAAGTGCTGCTATTCAGTTCAATAATGGAGTTTGAATTCACATGGAGGAAATGGGTCAAGATTCTTTGTAAATCATAGCTTTAAAAGTGTTCTGGGAAAACAGCTTGCTGACTTGAAGCTTACAAAATCCAAGTATAAATGGAACTGACTACAGAGAGAAAAAGGCCAACCATACCTGAATTATATAGTTTTGCCTGATGATGACATTTGCCCGGATTGACAAAAAAACAGCTTGTCCAAGATGAATA
Source organism: Epiperipatus broadwayi (assembly GCA_028023455.1). Taxonomy (NCBI): domain Eukaryota; kingdom Metazoa; phylum Onychophora; class Udeonychophora; order Euonychophora; family Peripatidae; genus Epiperipatus; species Epiperipatus broadwayi. The sequence goes on along the minus strand of JAQFVV010000578.1, from coordinate 95,743 downwards.
TCAGATGAATAAAGAAGTAATTATACTTATGCTGCTGATTATCTATATGCGCAGGGAATCACAAATAAATACGTTGCGTGTATATACAGTGAGTTATTTTATTTTAATAATTCTTAAAACGACTTATAAGATTATAAATTAATAACTTAAAACAAAACATGTAAATAATTTGCTTAAGTCAAATGTCTAAAAGAAACATGATTTGATATATATTTTTGAAGAAATTGTTTTGGTAATTCCAAAAAAAAATGACATTAAAAGAAGAATATACAAATGCAAGCATAATTTTGTTTGAATTAAAATCGTAAAAGCGAATATTTTAAATTGGTCTAAGAAAGCTGATAATTAATCAACAAGTACCTGTCAAACAAAAGTTGACTTTATTTAGTTTGATTAAAAAAAAAAAAGGAACTTAAAAACTGAAATTAAATTTTAAATTATATATTTTGTTTATACACATGTATATGTGTGAAATTTATGCGTTTTCCAAATGAATTAATTATGAAAAAATATAATATTGTAACAAGTTGAAATAGATAAAAGTCAGTGTGCATATATACACGCACACTCATATAAGTAAAATTTTAATATTTTTTTTGTATTAAATGTCAATTCATTTATTGAATATTAATTGTATATTATAAATCGCGCGTCTGTGCGCATATATATGTAAACCATAGCAATAACATGAATTGTAAATTGTAATTTTGTAAATTAATATAACAATTTAAATTTTGAATACAAATTATGTAAATTGCAATGTAATCAGTTGAAATTTTGTATTGTAATCAAAATCAGAAATAGACCTTAATTTCAATTATTTATTTGTTATTAATAAACTTGTATTTAATTGTTAAAAATTGTTCATCATCTCTTGGTCACATATAGTAATAGAGTTTGTATTCTCTAAGCTAGATTCATGCATGGGATGAATATATAAATGGGGATGTGTATATTAGTGCTTTTGGGGCATCCAGCGATGATCAATCATTATTATCCTGGTTGGCGCAAAAGAGAATACTCTTTAAAGCCCATGCACTATCTTTTATTTTAGTCTTATTAAAAATTGAAGTTTATAATTGGCCAGTACATTAATGGTACTAAATGGCCAGAGCATTGATGATGATCAGCATGTTTTAAATGTCCCAGCATTATTGTTTCGATTTCTGATTATGGTGTATTTTAATGGATGGGCACTAAGCTGGTGCATCCAAGTTATGTTTAAATAATTGCCCAAGATGGCAAAGGCTCATTAGTTAGCCTGGTCTACAGAAGACCCATTTTAAATCCAATCACAAGATGGACTGTTGATTTTATTGATATATTGTACTGATTGTTTATTCCCATTAATGATGATGAATGTTATTTGAATCATCCTTACTTTTACTTTATAATGCTGGTGGATTTATAGTTAATCATATTTGCTCTGCTGATCTCACAATGCGATCTGAGTTCTCTAATCTCATACTCTTATAGTTCAATTTTACTGGGGTTGATGATGATTTTGCCATCACCCAGTTTCAGTCTATTTCCTTCCACTTCCTGATCCCACCCCATCCTGTTACAATATATATAAGAGGAAATCCATTAACTAAATTGGCTTAAGTTAGCAACCATATCAATAAGTATAATTATGCACAAATAAATATACATATACACGATGCTACAATACTTTGGAGAGTTTAATCATTAATAAATTATAAAAACAATGTTTTCTGACTTTGTTAATTTAATTAGATGAATTATTAGTTGCTTAATTGCACCAGATATTATATTTGTAATTTGGGTTGGTTTAGTAAACACTTTAGTGGTTGGTGCACTTTCCCAATGATAGATCAAACAATAAGAATTTCAAATACAATACACAAGAAACATTTTTTAGTACAAATATAATCTTCTTCCTTTTCCTATGTATTGATTTCTATTTTTACATATCATACCATTTACAACATTCTTAAACACTTTAGCAATACTATTTTTTAGATCAAAACTTTATTTTTAAAAATAAAATAAAGTAATATAAAATAAATGTGGATAGAATTAATTAGAGTAAAGTAATAAAATGGGAAATGACTATTTATAATGGTCAGGTTAAAATGTTTTATATTGTGCATTTAATTATGTATATGAATATGTGTATAAATGTATCAATTATATATATGGATAATGTAGGTCTGATGACAACTGCAGGACAGTCGAAACTGTTGGAATAAAGTTTTGATATAAAAAATAGTACTGTTTAAGTGTTTAAGAAAATTATAAATGGTATATGTACAAATATAATTACAAAATAATAATTAATTTTATAAAATTACACTGCAATTTATACTAAAGATATATATTTGTAAAAATATAATTATAAAATAATAAATTTATCTCGATATATACTTCTCATATAAAATTTCCATTACATTAATTTAAAAAGGAAATTAATTATAAGCTGAGAATAATAAATAAACTAAACAAAATTAAAAAAAATAATGATAGGCAATGAAGTTTCTTATCTAATTAGTTTATTTTCATATTTTCTTAACTCATTCACTTTATTACTTATTACATTCAGTTTGCAATTAATTTTTCCATTTAAAGCAACAAATGAAATTTGATCGAAGTAAAAATATATACCATAGGTAAATTTATTATTTAACAAACACATTTGTACAAATAAATTATTCTTAACACAATTTAATTTTTATTGATTATTTTATTATTCTTATACGATTATATTTGAATATGTATATTATATATCATAATTTAAGTTATCAATTGTTCCGGATCATATGGTAGATTGCATTTAAGATCATTGCACCTATTTCAAATACTACATAAACACACATTAAGATGATGTCAGGTATTGACGAAAGATATTTGGATAAACCTGCAGTTTCCAGATCACAATAAAATTCCAATTTTTCTCACCAGAGTGTTTCTTGTCGAATTACTGTGCATTGTAGTTATCGTTTATAGAAAAGATAAAATTCGCAAAGCAAACTCCTATAGGTAGGACTGGAATAAAGTATTTCTGGTCGTGTGAAATTGTTACATTGTCTTGGGGCAATGAATCCTATAAATGGTAATGTAGTTGTAGTGCCAGAAAATGAAGTGTTACATGCTGCAGATATTCGCGTAGAAAATTGGACATCGAGACTGTTGATGGATGAACTTCAAACTCTGGAGTTAGCAATGAAGTGGTTAGCAAGGAGGCGCCTGCTTAAGAATAGTACTCTATGTCAGCATTGTGGCGTGCAGTGCAGACGGATGGGGTGCATACAACAACTTAAGCACAATCCGTAATGGTGTATATATGCAGTCTGTCGTCATGCACCGGAGAACTTTGTAGATCCTCACGACCCTGATATCCACACACAAAATGTGGAAAATATGTGGATGAGAGCTAAATGCAAGCTCAAACATGTGTGGTACCAGCAGTACTTTATTCAAATCCTATCTGCAGGAATTTGCTTTCAGGACTCTCTACACGATTAACGCAGTCTTTGCGAATTTTATCACTATCGTAAGCGAAAACTACAATGACAGTAATTATGAATGTTGGTAGGATATATTGTACTATTTTAATAAATTATTTTTCATAATATAATTATTTGTTATTTATTATTTTTTTATATTATAATTTTGTTTTTGATATTTCACAACAAATTTTTAAATAATTCGACAAAAAACCCTCTGGTGAAAAAAATTTGAACTACAAAATTTTGCCGTGACCTGGAAACTACAGGTTTACCGATATTTGTGGCAAATCATTTGGATTTCTGACTTAAAAATTACTGACAAAGGTTATTTTTTATTTCTCAGTAGCACCTTTTTTAACAAACAGCATCATGTTATTATGTGGTAATGCAAAAAAGCAATGTCAATCACATCATCTGAATTTTGGGCAAAAGTTAATATCTAATCGAATGAAGTATTCATTTGTTGGCTTTTCATGGAATTTTTAAATGTCCGTAGCAATAGTTAAAAGACATCAACATTTCAATTTCTTTGATGTATTTATACAACAGAAAATATTCTTTGGTATTTATGACTTCAATAAAAAATGAGTCTACATGAAGACATTTATTTTAAAATGAAGATCTAAGACAAATCTTCTCTACAATTTCATCATTATTGTATAAAAAGACACATGATGTCAGCTTATATACTGTTTCAGCAGCATATTCTTTTTCTTTCTCCAATTTACAATGCAAGCCATATGATAGTGCTATAAATCTCTATCTGGTGCTGTACTATGAATAGAAATAAAACTGATAAATAAAAGATGGTTGTTGGCAGGAAAGTGTATTAGTCCTAAAGATTCAGGTGTGATGCTCCAATATCCAGTTTCTCAATGATGAAAAGTAACAACTAGTCTGGAGATAATGGATAGGACAACAGTGGATGGTTTACAGCATTGACATCTGGCCTCCATTAATTACCAAAACTTTCATTAAGTGATGTAGTTTAGGAGGAAAAAAACATACTGAAAAAAAAAAAATACTTAAACAAAATACTTTCCTCTTTTGACAAAATATTTAATGTATTCTCATTTATAAATAGATTTTACATAACTCTCTGCTCTTCATGTAGCTGAACTTATTATTTCAATTCTTTCCATAATTTTCCAAGTCTGTGGCCATCACCTGAATTTTTCCTTCCAAAATAGTTTACATCTGCCTATTCATTAGTACTTATACGATACCCAGTATATTGCAAAAATTTGAAATGTTTCATTTTTTGCTCTCCTCCTCCCCTGCCAATAATTTATGCGTAAGTATCTATGCTGTTTCTTCCACAATTCTATATTTAATATTTATATATATATATATTTTTACTATTTATGAATAGTAAATGTCCTCACTGGAAATATTTAAAAAGCTATTATTTCACTATAACTACAATCAGATGTTGAATATACAGTACTACATACAATATTGGGTTAGTATAGATCTGACACAAACAAAAATTTTAAATGGCATAAATACAAAAATAGACATTATATGTGCTGTTATCTCTCTCCCCTACAAATATCTCTATACTGAAAAATGCTAGATTTCAGATTTCGTATTTTAAACGTACTTACAATTATTTTTTTACATATAAACAATTTTTTTTTTTTTTACCTTTATCGAACGTTATCCCAGCAGGTAAACAAACTCCATAATATATGCTTGTGTCTGATGGTTGACCCATTTCAAAATTATTTTTTAAAGATACACCACTGTTTACAATGCAATCTGCGTTGATGAAATTTCTTTTAAAAATTTTGTTTATTGCTGAATTTTCGTCCGATATTTCACATTCCTGGCAAGTATTGTCAGCCGAATCAACGGATAATTTTTCTGTGGGGTTTTGAGAAACGTAATGGTCGAATTTGGCTTTACTGTATTTCAATTGTATTTTTTGATTAAGTGAATAATTAATTTCTTTGGTATGATCTAAGAAAAAACTATTATTTAATTTAGGTTCAATATGCTTTACTGATTTACCAACGAAATAATTTTCAAATAAATGTCTTGTGAAATTTGTCAGAATGTGACCAAGTTTTGTTTCAAATCGCTGTATATGTCGTAAAAACTCATCTTTAATAAAGCAGGTTTTAAAACCCCAAATTTCTTTCATCTTCTATTGGGAATGACATCCTGTAAATAGCATTCTTTTGTCGCGGACACGATTACAACTGTTTACGAGAGAATCAACCTCCGATATTTCATTAAACATACTTTTATACGTTTCTTTTATTATATGCTTGTTGCTGTAAATTGTTTAATAATCCTTCGATCTTAATTAATGTACATAATTAGAATACAATTATCTCCCTATTTCACTATTTCGGGGCAGCTTTTACATAAAACTTGTTATTCGTTTCTTTTTTCTTTTACAGCATATTCGAAATTGACTATGTTTTGATTTCTATTGGACAATACTAATAATTTTATTTATTTTAAAATATATATATAAATTATAAGAAATTAACAAAAGCGAAAACATTGTTTTTTTAACAAAAGAAATAGAGATTATTTTCTTCGTTTTAAAATAAAAGAAAAACAGGAAAAAAAATTAATGTAAACCACGTGATTTGATTACATACGTCATGTTGACTTTGATGGAGCAAAGAAGTAAAAAAAACATTAATGTATTAAAAATAAAGCATTTTTTCTCTTGATTAAATATATTTATTTTTCAATATGGAATTTTCAAAAAAGATCGTGATTAAAATCAAAATTCTTTTGTAAAATTTTGGATAAAAGACCAATTATAAGCATCGCTTTACCACACCCTCTAAGATTAAAATATAAAGATATGTCACCAAGTTTGTATAGAAAGGTTTTTGGATTCCTTATAATCCCAAAGCCAGTAGCAAGTAATTAGGTATTCGTGATGTTCAGTTTTCCTGGAGTAATAGTTGTGTTTATATATTTTCGTAATAAATTCCGATCTGTATATACGTTGAATATTTTGGTAAAATTTATATAAATATCTGATATACCGTTCGCCTGATACTGTTGGCTAAATATCAAGTTTAGATGCCGTACAACTATTGAAGTAAGGATCTTAGGTGCCTTTCTAGGTGTGCCTAACACTACTAGTTTTACCGTGGCAGTTTGCCTTGTATCAGGTTTAATATCTGGCAACTTCTGACTCAACCGTGAGTGCCGCACTGCCTTTGCAATCAAATATGGGACGATCAGTATAATATCCATTTTGCTTGACTATCTTCAAATGGACTGCCAATTTATAACCAGATCATCTTCCTTAATGGGAACAATCAAATTCACTGTGCATCTTCACCTACTGACCTATTACTGTCATTGACAATGTTTTGTCTATATATATATATGTTCATTGGTCTATTGATGGATGCAGAATCTGATAAAATTTGTGATCTGCCAAATCCATTACTTGAAGATAATGAATCATAACATTTCTTCCCCTGGCTAAAATTATCTCTGGATAATGTAGTCACTGAAATATACAAGCAACCATCTTTGTTACTCCTGTCTTTCTCAGATCTGGTTCCATTTTCTTCATCAATAGTATGGTGTCTTCATCAGCAGATTTGTGTTTTGAATCTTGTAGAATCATCACTGTCAGTGGATCGGCCATTATAGTGTTGCTGACCATCCAATCACTGTCAACAATTCTTTCATCTTAATGACAATAGCTAAAACACATGTCTTTAAGTATGATGAAATTATCAAATAAGACTTGAGTAACTATTGCACCTTAATACCTCCTATCATTAGGTCTAGTAATTAATAGATTAGTTGTCAGAGCCATGGTGTTTATAGATTAGTTGTCAGAAAACAGGTTAAGTAGTAGTTTAGCTGGTATCTTTCATGTAACTCATATACAATGCTGCATCATAGAATTTTTACAATACACTTATTTCAGCTTGCTGGGGTAGTTTCTAAAATATTATTTAGTTTTGAATTCAGTCTCAGTCTGGACATTGCTTTGAAGTAGAATAGTCAGTGGAACACTAATTTAATGCTATTGTAAGTACAAAATTGCCAAAATAGACTGATGTAAGATTTCCTGGCATTATTTTTAGGCAGGCCATAGGTTATAAATAGGCTTAAGAGCCTTAATAGTTGTAGAATGAAGTGATAATAAATCACTTCCAGCCACTTGGAATGTGTATCAACAACTATAAATAAAATCTTTTCCTTTCATAGGCCAGGATGATTAACATGAGTTCTGATCCAGGGACCCTCAGGTATATACTATTGACAGGTTTTATATTTTGATGGCATATTTTTATTTATCTTACAATGCCAGCATTTATGGATTTTAAGTCATGATCGAGAATGTAAGCAACCAGACCTAGGTCTAGCTAGCATTTATTCTTATGATCCCCATGTGGCCATTATATAAAATTTTAAACCTTTGGGAAATAGACAGCTGGAAAAATCACATATTAATCCTTATACATCGCAGTTATTCTCAATGAAGAACTCTAGCCTTTGAGTCCTGTAGGTCATATATCCTGATTAATCCATTTCCATCACTTTTGGAATCCAAAGTCATCAGTGGTACATTGAGCAACTGATTTACTATTAACTGGTACATTTGACTGCAAATCTATCACTAATTGGATTGAAATTTTTGCAGCATCTGGAAGCAATTGACTTGATATATCCTCACATGGAATTTGTTTTCCTTCAATGTATTCCAGCTTAAAGACATAGCTTGATAAAAATTTGAAATATTTTAGCATTTGTGGTGAGATATGCTGAAGGATTCTTTTATCAGATGCAAAAATTCCTAGCAGTGCATGCTAAGTCTGCACTGTAAATGATATACCATAAAAATAAACACTGTAAATGATATACCATAAACATGAGATTTTTTAATGCTAGTGATCAAGGCTAAGGCCTTTGTCAATACTGAGCTAAGTTTTTCAAGTTGTTGAGAGAGTGTTTGTGTGCATGCAATGAGAGATTGTTTCACATCATTTCTACAAGACAACATTGCATCTGTTTACCATTAGTGGTGCATTACAACTTAGTACCAGCAGCCTTTCTGGTTTACAGTGTGCTAATACTATCTAATCTGATATTATAATAATAAAAAAATCATATATACAACAGTTATATATATAATATATGGAAAATTATATATAAAGTTGTATAATGTGTCTATTATTTATTCTGTACATTATTTATATTATATACTCAATTTTTTGAAGTTATATTGTATCTCTATGTGAAGGTTTTATTCTATTTTATTATTTTACCCCTATTATAGAACATTTGACAGTGTTTTATCGCAATAATAGGTGAATGTTAAAAGAGATGATTAACATTTGAAAATGGCACAAAACCATGTGATGAAAAAAGCTTTTTATGTATAATTATTATTAATCATATATATTGTACCTAACTGAAGTGTCACTTAGTTCCAAGAAGTAATCAAGGTTATCTTAGCTTAACCTTTTGTTTAAAATTTCGGATTAAAAAAAAAATAATAATGATAAAAATGGAAATTAACTTAGTTAATTATTAAAATAGGATAATCTAAATATTTTAATAATGTTAGTTGGTTTGATAAGGGATATTAGGTAATAATTTAACATAAGAAAATGTTAAAAAAAATAATGGTGAATTGATAAATAGTAAATATATTCGAAAATAACTGCTGTATAATCTATTCTAATGTTTAAAGGATAATAATAAGATATTATTATTAAGTTGGAATAAGTAAGTATTAAATTTTTTTAAAAAAATGATATGTAAGTTTTTATTAAAAGGAAATAATATTTATTATTAGTTTTGTAGTTTAGCATTCCAGTTATAAAAGTTAGTTAGATTAAATAATCATTAACATTTTATTGTTGTAATTTTAAAAATAATTTTAAACAATTAATGCAAGACCAGACGTATGTGGGAATATGTGCATGCATAGACATGGAAACATAAGAATAAAAAATAATTTAACTCCCATATTGTTTAAAATAAGTAAATAAAACAAATGTGTGGATAAAATTATTTTTAATGTAATATTTAAGGGTTTAATAAAGGGTGTAACTTTATATTTTATATTTATTATTATTGTTGTATAAAATATCATAAAAAAAATTGTTTGCATAATATTTGTAATACCAAAATTTTGACTTTGCAGCTGAAAGTCACGTGGTATAGGAAAATTATATTGATTACGTTAGTAGATTGATTCCACAGCTGGTTTGTCAGAATATTAAAATTTAATAAAAAAAATAATTTTTATTGTTTTTTAAATGAATTGTAGGTGGGTGAAAAATTGTGAGATAAAACGGAAATCGAGGGACCATCCAGGGGCTGATCTTGTTTGGATTCAACTGGTGCTGGATCTTAAAATTTTGTTAATAAAAGTAATTTTTGTTAAAAAAAAACTTGATATTTCTAAAAAAAAATACAAGTATGTTTAAAATATTTAAAATCGTTCTGTAATGATGGAGGGCTAAAAGAAAGGTAATCCGTTTTTCTGACAATTTGAATTTCAGTCGAGGCATAGAAATTATAGTAAAAAAATGTCTAAAATAAATGAAGCATCTCACATATTATATGACTTTAACTTGTTTAATTTTCTTTACTTGAAAGTAAGGTTAAGGAACAAATTATTAATCATTTCCATAGATAAGCGTTTGGTTGCATTAAAATATCTTGAAAGTAAAATATTGTTTTTCCTGTTAGATTAAAAGTATATATATAATAAAAAAATCTTTTTTTTTTTTAAATTTAAAAAGAACATTATATGGAAGCTACTACGTTCGATAACAGTGAAACTATAAAGAATGATTTTTTTTTTTAAAAAAAAAAGTTATTACTTATATCTTGACATATGTGAAATGATTTGTTTAGCTAAACGCAAACAGATAATAGATACATTTTGAAGGATAATTCTTATTTACACCATAAGAAAGGACACGTATTTGGAAATAAAACTTTAAATCAATCTGTAATGAATAATAATGAATTTATAGTTATTGAGTACATTATAAAGGGTCATACTTGCCCGTATTTAGAAATAACTTTATGGCATTAATTATAGCGTATAAACAGAGAAACATCTTGAATGGTAAAAAAATTTCTACTCTCATATTTAAAAGCAATCAAAGGAATTAATTTTAAAAATAAAATATGTCTTGGAATATTATTAGGAAAAGTATTTAAGAAAAATTATATTTCAAAAGAAGCGTTTTCCTAAAAGAGGATAAAGAAATTCAGATAGAAAGATATTCTTATTATATACAATCTTGAACTCGGGATCCTATAAATAAATTAAAGTGTGTTCAGCTGAAGAATTTATTTTGTTTCATGCTGGATTAATCTTATTATTTAAGTTTTTTTTAAAAAAAGAATTGTTTTAAAAAAATATTATTAATGAACTATTGACCGTTTTCGTTTGAAAATCATTGCCATGTGTATAAATGTATTAATTGAAGCTTCGAATTCGGGAAAATATCTTAACTTGGATAAATTGTCTACACATTATGAAATGGAAAAATCATTATGGAGCCGAAATATGAACTTGAATTGATGTATTATTATTTTTTTTAATGGTCTGCTTTATTGGTTTTAAAAAAAAAAAACCATAAAAATATTTATGCTATTATTTTTTTTTTTTTGTAACACTTTTGTATAAACATACAGGTAAACTAGGGTTATAATTTTAAACTGAAATTGGTTTATTTGAATGGGCAAATTTTTTTTTTCTTTTGCCATTCTTAAGTAGATTTAGTTTATTTATTAAGCATCACACTAGCTAGTTTCTATTTAATAATCTTATTATAGAGATTTAAATATCACAGTCTTATTTTCATATAAATGGGATGTTTTTACTCAATTTTTTATTTTAAATTTACTAAAGAGGTTTATCAGAGAATATCCATTCATTTGTTTTATGAATGTTATATTAATAATAACTATAAATATTTTATATTCATCGAGAAGTAAATATTCTTGCATTTAGTTTACAATTTTAAAAAAGGTCCACTAGTTACTATATTTTATCATTTAATATTTTGTTATGTGTGCATTGTGCCTTGCCTAGAATTTTATATGCATTTAATTTTAAAGTATTTCTCATAGTAGTCACTAGACAGTGTATTTTGTTGGTTCGAACATTGAATACGTTTTGTATTTTTAGACTTCTTAGGAATAACTTAATTAATTAAGGTGAAGTATATATCTTGCTATTAGTTAGTATTGTTTAGCCTCAAGAGTTAGGCTTAATTCATAATTTTTAATATGCTTTATGGAGTAGATAAAATCCTCCATCCTTATTGTATTGTATTTCCATGATTTGATAGTGCTTGTCCCCATAAGAGGGTTGTTATATTATATTTTTCAGTGATGATGATCACATTTATAAGCATTGGAAATCCCATGAGAGGATTGTGCTTTCCTGGTGGGTGTTCCTGTTCCCAGATGTACTGTAGATGATTTCCAGACATCTTAGTTTTGCCTTGTAGTTAGGTATTTTGGAAACCACCACATTCTTTTCAGCTCTGAGGAGCCTAGTATTTTAATATTTTTTTTGCCTATCATTCATGATGACTTAATGCTAATTCCACCACAGTAGGTGATGTTGCATTTGTTTTAAATTTGTGATGACAAGATATGCTTGTTTGAGGAAATGTATTTCTTCAGGTAGTTGTAGCTAATTTAAGGCTCATAGGTATAACAATGTTTGAATTGTGTTGCTATGATAGTTTTATCACGCACAAGCTAACCAACAATAAGTTATATTTATTTTAAAGTATGTTAAATCTGCATATGGTATAAGTGGCAATTCACACATACTAATTTAATATTTTCATCCAGGATTTGGCCACTGGATTTGTAAGTCTATTACATCATTATCTTTAAAACATTGAGGGAATAATTTTATGTGGACTAAAGTTATTAAATATATATATAACTGATCTCTGATGAATGATTGCCCCATACACTTAATTTAGTTTAATTTTAATATTAGCTTAATCTAATTTAAGCATATATCTAGTTACGATATTAATTATATCCGTGAAACTAGTGATGATATTTTTCAAAAAGTATTGCTGAATATGCTTATTCCAACTTAGCGTTTGTTAGGTTTAGGAATATAAAATTAAGCTTAGGGTTTTCAATATAAACCTAGTTCTGTGTGTCATTCTGATTATTAGATGACACAATAATGGTATAAATTAGTCTAATAAAGAAGAATAGTAGTGTGCTTATTAAGTACATATGATAATTAAAGTTTAAGGTTTTTTTTTTTTTTTTGATAAAAATATAATTATTAAAGGAAAGTAATATTGAATAACTTTGTCGGTTATTAAGTGTATTAATGTAAGTTAAATAAAACTGTCAAGAGTCTAAATACTTATATTAAATTTTAGTGTGGTATTGGCATTGGTTGTTTTCTACTACATTTGTAAACATTTCTTCTCATTATTAATAAATCAAATTATTATTATTTCAAAAGTTTTGTTTTGTTTGTTTTACTTTTATATGAGAATATATTATTATCTTGGGTTCCAAGTTCACAAAATCTTAAAATGTAAAAGTTATTGAATCTTAAGTTCAGAAATTTACAAGTATATACTAAGATAATAAATATAGTTAATATTGTCTTGAAAATTAAAAAAGCTATGTTAAAGGAAATGATTCTCATATTGAATCATAAATACAGATAATTGCATTATAGCAGATACCTAATTAAATACTTAGTTAAAAGTTTGTTTGTTTTTTTAAATTATCGATATATCTTTCAGATTAAAGATTATGCAATATCAGATTAACAATATTAGTACTTCAGAAGAATATTTTAATTAATATTATTTAGGAGCTGCACCTTATCTTATATTTACTACACATCATCTATCATCATCTTAAATCTGATATATTTAAAGAATTCTAATTCATTTGCATTTGAGGTCTTTAGTGGTTGTCTGTGAGTATGGAAAGGCATTAAAAGTACCCTTGCTCTTTTCTCTGCTCAAATAATATCTTAGATAATAGGCCATTGTTAGTTAAATTTAAATTGATTCATTAAATTGTTTGAATTAATGTTTGTTTTGTTTATTATTTTAAGATTGAACATATTATAATTATTTTATGGTCAACTAAGATGTCACTTATTTATTTATTAATCATAATAATTCTTTATTAGGCAACTTAACTTATACTTTAATTTTACACAAGAGTGTTAGTTTAAAATCCCTGAGGTTATTTACTCTTGTTGTTTTAGTAAATATAATTCTATAAGATAATATTTTACAGCAAAGCATCATAGGTCTTATTCAGAGAGTATATAATCTATTAGTAGGACTAATATGGTAAGCATTGATTAGTGATTTAGATAATCTTTTGTATGGATTATTAAAACATTAATATGCTGTAGTAATTATAGTTCATCAGTATTGGATTTGATCTTTATTTGATTATACATCTCTGGATCATCAACTCTTTCCTTTAAATTTATTGTAACCCCACTGAGCCGAGTCGTTTAGAGTCTCTCATTCATATTATATTTCATTTCTATTTTATTCCATTTCTTTTCATGTTATTTCTCATATCTTTCTATCACCTCAGCCATTTAAAACATTTGTTAAGAGTTTCTTCTATCATCTCATTTTATTTCTCTCTCCTTTATTCCCTCTTCTTATATCTCTCTTTCATATCTTTCAATCATCTCATTTCTTTTCTCTCTCCATTACATATATCATTTCTATTACTTTTCCCATTTCTCTTCCTCCTCAATTCTTTTTCTTTTCCATCATTTATTCTTACTATTATCATTATCTCCATTTCATTATTAGCATTTTCTTCTTTTCTATTTC